>CM050942.1:28026816-28474316 GCA_027789145.1 Solanum arcanum | reverse complement strand
AATAAATAAATAAACGAATAAACGAATAAACGAATAAACGAATAAACGAAACGAGCGAGCGAGCGAATAAATAAATAAATAAATAAATAAATAAATAAACGAATAAATAAATAAACGAGCGAGCGAGCAAAGCGAGCGAGCGAGCGAGCGAGCGAGCGAGCGAGCGAGCGAGCGAGCGAGCGAGCGAGCGAGCGAGCGAGCGAGCGAGCGAGCGAGCGAGCGAGCGAGCGAGCGAGCGAGCGAGCGAGCGAGCGAGCGAGCGAGCGAGCGAGCGAGCGAGCGAGCGAGCGAGCGAGCGAGCGAGCGAGCGAGCGAGCGAGCGAGCGAGCGAGCGAGCGAGCGAGCGAGCGAGCGAGCGAGCGAGCGAGCGAGCGAGCGAGCGAGCGAGCGAGCGAGCGAGCGAGCGAATAAACGAATAAACGAATAGATAAACGAATAGATAAATAGATAGATAGATAAATAAATAAGTAAATAGATAGATAAATAAATAGATAGATAGATAGATAGATAGAAAGTTAGATAGATAGATAGATAGATAGATAGATAGATAGATAGATAGATAGATAGATAGATAGATAGATAGATAGATAGATAGATAGATAGATAGATAGATAGATAGATAGATAGATAGATAGAGAGCAGAGCAGGCAGGCGAGGCAGACAGGCAGGCAGACGAGATAGATGAGGCAGGCAGACGAGCCAGGCAGGCAGACGGCGAGCCAGAGGCAGAGCAGAGCCAGACAGGCGAGCGAGAGAGGCAGAGATAGATAGAGCGGATAGACAGACCAGGCAGACCAGGCGAGGCAGAGACAGACAGACAGATAGATAGATAGATAGATAGATAGCATGACCCACTCATTTTTCAGATATAGCAACTACAAATAAAAATTATCATTAATTAAAGTTATTTTTATTCATTAAATTGTATATAAAAAACATTTAACCCATTATTCATTTCAATAAAATTATGAGTAATATAAAACTATAAGAAAACTTATCACATAATTACACCAAAGTCTATAAATAAATTGAGAAACATAAGGTTAAAGGTTCTTAAATATTATAGTCGGCGCATCAACTTGGTTGTCCAATAGCTTTCTAAAAATGCTAAATGTTCCTTTATTATGGGCAAGTGACATTTACCATACACGAGGACCCGTTATGTAAAATCATATTTCTTTGTTAGTTAAGTAGTCTCTTGGAGAAGGATAAATATTTATTATGTGTTTTTTCCCTTTAGATTCCTCCCTCATTTCGACTATTGTAAAGATCAATAGGAAAGGCTTTTTGTTCCCCTCCTAGTAACAAATAACTCATAAAACCTTATAACCATATCATAAAATTTATGGCCCTAACAGGGACCAAGAACAAAACTAATATACGTGAGATGGAAACCCCCAACCAAGGGAAATCGTGGTAAAGGAGTAACAAACAGAATAATAAGAGATACGACAGGTAAATGAATTGTGAGATTCATGGGTGTAATGATATGGCACCTAAAAGTTAGCTCATGAGGGGAAGTTTGTCCAAGTCCACATAAGGACATCATTTTTCATCCTTCTACCCATGTGGGACTTCTTAACAATGGTAACCTAGTCATATGAAATAACACTAAGAAATATCATAATGACATTCTTACAGGGACTACAAATTTCCAATCAGACAACATGATTTCATTAGAGGTCAATGTGGATTAGGAGGAAATCATTAATTTAATCTTGAATGATCACCCTACTTATTCAAATATTTTATGTGATTATAGGGATCGTTCGCGCCAGTTGAGAAAACCCTATAATCCATTATTATTGCGAAACAATCATTGTAGAAGATACACTTGAAAAAGAGGGCATCAGCTTGTAGATAGACAACATGTTCACTATTTTGAAAATTCCCCGCCTTGTGTGTTTTAAAAAATTTGAAGTACACAAATATAAGATGTTTTTTGTCAAGCTAAAACGGCCAATATTTTCATCAGATAGTTGTAAATAGTATTAGTATTTCCCCCTCCCATAATTGTAATAGCAGACAAGCAAATCTGTCACTATTTTCTAATGATGCATATTAGTTATTCAATAAAAATAATCTCTTGTTTATAAAAAAAAAATCCTAAAAAATTAAAATTAAGAGATAAAGAAAAAGTTAAATACTGCAAAATTTGGACCGAAGCTTGATTAAAACACACACAAGCCCAAAAACATTAAAATTCGCCTTTTCTCACTTTTGAAACTCGATGAGTGATGCTTGCCGATAAGATAGGATTTCTGATGGATAATTGATATACCGTGGTTTCACGGTATTATTAATGCTTTTTCCTTAAGTTTAGTGTGTCCAAAAGCCTTTTTATGCTAGTTTTTATATAAGTTTCTCTTTGTTTTGCAGGAAATCTGTCCAAAGTTGAATGCGGAGAGCAAAGAAATGCAGAAAAGACCACCTACGGAGCTTATGACGGTCCGTCGTGCTTGTGACGGTCCATAGGTGGCAGCGTAGTAAAGATGCTGAAGGAAGATGGGAAAGTCTGACCAAATGTGGGGTTACGAAGCTTGTGACGGTCCATCGTGGCTATGACGGTCCGTCCTGCAGGTTCGTCGTGAAGCAGAGGAAAGTAATGGAAAAGATGCAGAAGTACCTATCAAGGTAATTCCCATGCCTAGGCCACCACCACCCTTCCCTCAGAGATTAGTGAAAAATACCGAGGATGGTAAATACCAGCGATTCATAACAATGTTGAAGCAACTTTATATCGATTTCCCTTTGGTAGAAGCTTTAGAACAAATGCCCGGTTACGCCAAATTTATGAAAGATCTGGTCACCAAGAAAAGATCGGTTACTTTCGAGGATGATGATAGACTGCAGCATTTTAGTGCTATTGCTACAAGATCCCTCGTACAAAAGAAAGAAGATCCTGGTGCGTTCACTATTCCTTGTACAGTTGGGTCATTACATTTTGCGAAAGCATTATGTGATCTGGGGGCAAGCATAAATCTCATGCCCCTCTCAATTTACAAGAAATTGGGTTTGGGGGATCCAAAACCCACTGCGATGCGGCTACTGATGGCTGATCGGACAGTGAAACGGCCTATAGGGATACTCCATGATGTGCTAGTAAAAGTGGAGTCATTCATCTTTCCGGCTAATTTTGTTATTCTTGATTGTGAGGTCGATTTTGAAGTGTCTATTATTCTTGGGAGGCCATTCCTTGCTACAGGTAGAGCCTTAGTTGATATGGAGAAGGGACAGATGACATTTCGGTTGAATAATGAAGAAGCGACCTTCAACATTTGTAGGACCATGAGGCAGAGTGGTGAGCTCCAATCGGTATCTGCCATATCCCACAATGAAAAGATGAAGAAGGGACAGAACAGAAAAATGCAAAACAAGAGTTTATGGTTGGGGATTTGGTGCTTGTAGACAGTTCTGGGGTGCCTTGTCTTCCGGGCAAGCTCAAGTCCAAATGGACTAGCCCTTACTTGATTACCCAAGTATTCCCTCATGGAGAAGTTGAGTTAAAAGACAAAGAGGGAGTGCGGTTTAAGAGGAATAGAGATAGAATAAAACTCTATTTTGGGCATAAAGCATCGGGGAATGAAGTGATAGAGGCATACCATCTTGATGAAGTCTGAGTAATCAAGGGTCCTCAGTCGTGCCGCGACATTAAATCAGGCGCTTGTTGGGAGGCAACCCAATACTTATAGAATTTTTAGTAATGGTAGCATTCTCTACTAATGGGTTTCAAATTTGCAGGCACATCACCAAGAAATTCTGCAGAAGATCACTCTGAAGCAGTCACTAACGGACACATGCGACGGACCGTCGTGCTCTCGACGGTTTGTCCTGCATAACCGTCATGGCGGTCAGAGACCCCTCTCTTAAGGGTCTCCATTCTTTTTTGAAGTGTCCCACGACGGACATCAACGACGGACCGTCATAATCACAACGGTCCATGCTGATTGTCGGCGCTTTGCGCCCCAGGTTTGCTTCACCTACCACTCTTGTATTTCAATTTTTTTATGCATTGGGGACAATTGCATGTATTTTTGTTGGGGGTGGGGTAAATGGAAAGTGAGTGCTAGGGTGAAGTCTGAGTAGCCCAACTCACTATCCTCTGTTGGGGTTTTCTTGTCTGTGTTCTTTTTCCCCAAGAGACTGATTACTTTTTCTGTTGAACCGGCATGTTTATACCCTTTGTACATAGTTTAATTCTGGATCATGATGGCTAAAATGATATCCTGATAAACTGGAAAATGATGCATGACTAGGCATAGTAACTGATAATTGTGTGGCTCTAAGCATGACATAGAGTTACACCATTGCATTACCCTAAGTCTTAAATTCGAACTAGGTGTCTGATAATCTGGTATAGTGATGAGATGTCAAGTGAGTGTGAGGAAAATTCGAATAAGTCTACTATTGGTACTGAGCTAGAACTTGCCTGGTTAGTCCTTCTAAAAGTAAGTTGTAATAGACAATTAGGAAAGGATCATAGGCCCTTATTCAATATAGACCATTTCTAGCCTAAATAAAAGAAACCAAATGAAATTTATCCTTCTTTGATCCAAATAATCTGAGCTTAAAATTAGATCTTTCTTTTTCACCCCAACTGATCTTTTCTGGGAACAATGTGTTGGCCCTGGTCCCTCCTTGGACATGTGCACCTCAGCTTATGATAAAAGCATAAGTTGAGGATGGCTAATGCATAAAAAACCTTCGTTATGGCCCTGACCCAACTTTGGGTATTGTGTACCTTGACTCATGGCAAAGCCATGAGTTGAGGGTGGCTATTATGAGGAATGTTCTGGAAAGTGGGGTTGAAAGAACAAAGAGAGAGAAAGAACAAAAGTAAAGTGACTCAAGAATTCGTTGAAAGAAAAGTAAAGAAAAAGAAAAATATACAAGAATTACAAACAAGAAAAGAAGAGAGTCACTTGCACAAATGAAGAAAGAAGAGAAAATAGCAAGGTGAAAGAATATGAGAAACTGGGCGAGATAAAATGATAGACAGTGGAAGGTTTAGCCGATATGTCAAGGAGGGCAAAAAGTCACTAAAGTATACCTAAATATACCTTACTTGACCCCGAGCCTATGTTACTAGCTAAAAAAAGTCTTATCGTGATCCTAAGGGTTGTATAGCAAACTTAAGGCAGTGAAAAGCTTATGGCAACAGGTATGAATGAGTGTGACTTTGTTCTGAGAGAGAGTGTTGAAAAGTAATCCTTATACTCAAACTAAAATCATCGTGTGAAAAAGGAGGATTTTGTTTTAAAGTGAGGACACTAGTTGCAATACCAGAATTTTTAGCACCTCAGTGAGAAATTGAAGAGGATAGGTGTTAGTGCATGGTGAGTCTGTGTCATGTTCTGATCCCACATAATTCAAGCCTAATAGTGATAGCATGCATAGATTTGATGAGATTAATCGGGATTGATAGCCAAATGATTGCAAAGGATAAAACATGGATACTATTGTACAAAGATTTTGTATTGAGTCATAGTGCGTCGCTTGATGACAAACAACGAATTTAAGTTGAGGGTGTTGATATACCGTGGTTTCACGGTATTATTAATACTTTTTCCTTAAGTTTAGTGTCTCCAAAAGCCTTTTTGTGCTAGTTTTTATATAAGTTTCTCTTTGTTTTGCAGGAAATCTGTCCAAAGTTGAATGCGGAGATTTTGAGCGAAGAAATGCAAAAGAGACCACCTACGGAGCTTATGACGGTCCGTCGTGCTTGTGACGGTCCTTAGGTGGCAGCGTAGAAAAGCTGCTGAAGGAAGATGGGGAAGTCTGACCAAGTGTGGGGTTACGAAGCTTGTGACGGTCCATCGTGGCTATGACGGTCCGTCCTGCAGATTAAATCGTGAAGTTGAAGAAGTGATCGATGCAGATTCCAAGAGTTGAAGTGTTTTGGAACGAAGACCCTCGACGGATCGTTGTGCCTATGACGGTCCGTCATACTTGCCATCGAGGGTGGTGAAGAGAGAAACAGAAGAAATTGCACAAGTATGGGACGACGGAGTCCATGACGGTGCGTCGTGACCACGACGATCCATCGCGTGGTCCATCGACCCAGCCGTGTTTTGGCAGATTTCCAGCAAATAGATTCCTTGTTTAATTAGGTTTTTTATTTTTTATAAATAGTTCGAAAAACCTCATTTTTGGGGTTGGACTCGGTTAGATACCAGATAGTTAGACTCTTAGATTGTTAAACTCCGTATTGGTAAACATTGTATTGTGAGATTCTTGATAATCATTAGACTTTTTGTGGGATTATTGATTACTTTGAGATTCTTGAAAGTGATTTTTGGTGATTAATCAAGCAAGCTTTTGGAATTAACTCTTTTTCATTGAAGTAAGTACATGAACTCTTATTTAATATACTTGAATCTTGTGTTTATGGCTATGAGTAACTAAACTCCATAACTAGGGTTGTGGGAACCATAGGCAAATAATGACATAAAGCTAACTAAAATAACAAATCTAGAATAGTGTCTTGCATTTATTAATACTTCTTTCGCTTAGAAGTCTTTTTAACGGATGGCCAACGTTAGACACCTTAATGCTACTTGCCGGACCAAGGAGGTAGATAATAGAAAAAGAATTATTAACATAGACTTAGTGTATACTATCCAATAGGCTAGTATTGATTGGTACGAGGTAATAACTTAGTCAAATATCGAATACGATGCTTAATATGAGGTAAGGATAAGGGTTAGGATAGCAACACACGTAGCCGGACCAAGGTGCGGAGTGAGATTTTCTAGATGCCAGACCAAGGATTTAGAAATACATAACTTATCACTTTTCAGGCAAGATACTAGGAAGGAATTGTTATAGTTAGAATTATCAAGTTATGAACCTGTGGGGAACATGTAAACCCTAGTTACTTTGATTAATTGATTAAAATCCAACTGTCAACGCTGTTAAGTGTCTCTTTCAAGTTCGTTATTTATTTTCACTCATTTTGAAATAGAAAACCCCCTTTTTATCTTTTTACTTTCCAAGGAAGTCATTGACCAAAAAAATAGTAATAACAGGTTGAAGTTAAGTCTAGACTATTTTCCTCGTGGGAGCGATCCCAACCTCACTAGTTGGGTTATTTACTTGACATGGCCGCTTTACTTCTTATTTGAGAAGTAAGTTTGAGCGTATCAATAATTTGAGAAGAATGCTCAGAAATTATCCATGAAATGATCAGTTGTGGACTGAACTTGGGACTAGATTGGCGTTTATTGGCTTCAGGGTGTATCTTCCAGTGTTGACCCTATTGATGTCTCCATAAATATCTCGAGCTCCCTTGAAGAATTACGGTGAATTTTCTTTTCTCTCCAAATGGAACTTTTAATTCGCAAATGATATCTCAACTAGGGTGAAAAATGATTCTAATGAACTTATCACATTCTTTAGAATAGTGTGTCTTCTTTTCAATACTACCAAGTTTTTATTATAAGGAATTCGAAGTAGAGAGTTATGTTAATTTTACTAGTCTGGTGTATGCATTGACATTTTGGCCGACTATAAAACACGAAAAGGGGTAAGTTTTTATCTCTTTAAAAAATCATATTTTCACAAATTAATTCCTCCTTCTCTTTTATATCAAATCCCAAGGCAGACAAGGAAAATCAAAGCATGCGACTTTCACGCAAGATTATTTCAAATCTTTTTAAAGATTCTTTTTCAAGGTAACCCCTTCTCTAAGAATTTCATCATTTCCAACTCACTTCCTTCATACAATTATGAATCATTAATAGAAATCTGAATTCTTGGTCATAGGATTTTCAAGATATTAATTCAAGAATCGCAAGAAAGGTTTAATTGATTATTCTTTTTCACGTTAAGGTTCTTCTTCAAGATTCAAGGAGCTTTTAAGGCATGTAAGACTTCAATGAGAGTATTCCTTTTGCTCTCACTCGTAAAGTATTTAGATTATATGATGAATTATGTTATAAATCTAAGGTTTTACCTAATCATCTTCAAGTTATGATTTTTATAGAACTAAGAGTTTCTATGAAAATTTTCTCATGAATTACTATAAACGACATGCTTTATTGTATGATTATGAGTCCCCAAGCTTGTGTCATGATTATTTATGAAGTAATATGCATGATTTCTAGTAAGTTGTCTCATGCTTAAAGTCATATACATAGAAGTAAAGATATATTTATGAAAGAGATATTTGAGAACTGCCTAACAATACTATGATTCATGAATAGTATTACAATAGGGTATGTCATCAATATTTAAGTCATATCACATCTAGATATGCCATCAATGTTTATGCAGTATGACTTCCCGAGTTATTAATGATCAGATCACAATATGATTTTATTAGATATAAATTTCATGATTACAACCTAAATACAAGTTATTTCAAGAGTTAAACTTAAATGATCCCAAATGTATGGTTTTCACATTGAAAAAAAAAGAGTATTATTTTTAGAAAAGAATTAAGAGATATTCAGTTACCTCTTAAAGAAACCCTTTTGAATAATTAATTATCTCAGCCTAGTGAGTATTTTAAATGAGCATAACATTATATATTTTTGGAGTAGTATCGACTACCGAGCATTGATTGAGCACTGATTTGGGTGACAGTTCAGATAACTTATAACCTTATAAATCACGTAGTTAGTGTGCGGTAGGATCTTATCAACATTTAGATAACTTCTCAGTACCTCTGAGAAGGACTATTAGATGGATTCATGAGTTAAAATTGCGTCTCAAACCCCAGCAAGGTATAGGATGTATTTAGTAATGTCGGTAAGGCGTTATATCATCATGAGGCTCATAGTGATAGTTGTTAGTTAGAGAAACTCTCAATAAAGTAAATTTAATATCTTAAATGATTTTATCATCGTGATTTTTATTATATTTCAGTTTGCTCACTATCAGTCTTTTCGGATCAACTATTTTTTATTCAGTTATATTAGATACTCGTACATTCTATGTATTTGTCACGACTGGTAAGCACCCCTAGACGTAACCGGCATCTTCGTCGTCGGAGAGGATTAAGACTATCCCCTTAGCATTCGTCATTCCATTTCATAGGTTAGAAAGTGTGAAAAATTAAAACTTTTCTTATATAACTATATAGTGTGGTTTACATAGACCTCTCGGATACTATATGTGGAGTTTACTTACACTCCTCGCACATGAAGCATATGTAGGCTTCTCATTTAGACAACATCATAGAAACATAGGAATCAGTCTAAAATGAGTATAACAATCGGGCATAGCCCATACTTCATTACAACAAAAGCCACATATAGGCTTATACAATAATAGTCTTCAAATGAAAGAGAAGGAAACTAAATGTCTTTAGACGATAACAACATCAAGTAGATAGATAGTGGCATCATCCTCGGATGGTGAGGACCTACCAAACACTTGGGGAATATCCAAATAGTCTTGCAAATGGCCTTCTAACATCAACGGCACGAACCTACATATTTGTAGAAAACATAGAGATATGGGTTAGTACACCACTTATACTATGTATGGAAACGTTTGCATATAAAACATTGAAATCATGCTTAAAGGGACATTTGTTCAAAACATACTACTTTACTTTGAAAAGCCTTTATGCACATTCAAGAACACATATGAACCAATGAGCACATATTCATCAAGACAAGAACATATACAACATCATCAAGTAAAGTCAAGTCAACATGTGTAGTAGCATATTAGAGCACATAACCAAAGCAAAACATGTATAAGAGTTCATAATATTACAACATATACAAGCCCTTTCTCATAACCCATTACCAAGCTTACATGTCCAACGATCAAGTGAAGTCCCATAACCCCACATAACCAAGTAAACCCAACAAGGAATCACAATCAATGTCTAACTTCATATAACATAGCATCATAAGTAATCATAATCATATTTAACATTATAGACCAATAACATGTTCATAATTGAAACCAACATGAAATAGATCATCAACATGTAAATCCAGCATATACATATCATTTACTTTATGAGAACACAAGAACAACCTTCTCGAACTTTTCTCAAGGCCAACTAGTGCAATGTATAGGTAGAGTCTCATACCCCTACCTAGACTAAGTCAAACCCTTTGAGTAACCCTAGTTAGAGTTAACTTCATTACTTGATTTTACCTTCAGGAACAATTGCCTTAACTGACATAGACCACATGATCTAAATGTGGAATATGGCATCATGAAACTCTACACCAAAAAAGGTGGACTACTTGCCAAGGTAGTACCAAAACATGAACATAGCATTCTAGGTGGATCCACTAGCTAGTATTCCTATGGGGGGAAACATAGTTCAAGAACTAGGAGACATACTTGAGACCCTTTTTGTGAAAAATGACATTGTAATCTCTATGTCATGAGAATCATTGTGAACCTACCTTTCCACTGTAATACTCCGAAAGTATAAGACTTTTTCTAGAGAATAACATAGGTATCAAAAGGTTTAGACACTTTTTTAAGGTCAATTTTAATGTATATAAGTCATTTAGGAAGTTTAAGAATCAAAACATCAAGAAACGTCCATGACGTCCGGAAACTAGTTCAATGAGTTGCTAGTGTGCCTTAGCCTATTTTATTGAGTTTTAGGAGTCAGAAAATGATTAATTTTGGTGAAAGAGTGTCTAAAACGTATTAGAGTTAGCTTCTAGTAGAAAAGTACAGGTATGACTCCCCAAGGACAAACCAAGGGCCCTTGAGGATGACCCTTGCAATTTGGCAAAAAGCTGCCAAAAGGTAGTGTGCACAAACGAGTGGCAACGACAAATTGTGGACTAATCGACAGGGCATCGATGGTCACTTAGACAAATCCATGGGAGGACTGTTTTGGAAAAAATCTGAACTTAACGATGGACCAACAGGACGTTTGGTCCCTTGGCCTTCGTTTGACAAACGGGGCGTCGATCGGGGTGTCGTATGTGGGCACACTGTTTTGTTGCACATTTTAAGTTGACTAAATTAATTGATTAGGTGTTTATTTAATTATTTATGGGTTTATTAAGGTATAATTAAGTTTGTTAATTACCTATATAAATACCCTAGCCTAATTAAACTAACCTAAGCCCTAATGATTCCTAAACCCAAATTCTCCTCCTTTTCTCTTCTTTCTCTCTCCGAAGTTGAATAACACCATAGAAGGTCAAATTCAAGGAGGTTATAGGGCTGAAAAACTCAAAGTTTCTGAATTTATATTCATCAAATATTAAGGTATGGGATTTCTTTCACCTTTGGGACTTAGTTCCCAAAGGGTTCATTCAAATTGATTTCAAAAGATGAGTTTTCATGTGGGTCTTTTCCAATATCGAAATTGATCTTTCAATTTTGATTTTTTTATGATTTAATTTGTATATAATGAATAGATTAACATGTATTATAACTCAATTATGTTATTTCTTGATGGATTGGTCTAGTTTTTAGAAGATGACCCTAGGTTGTGATCTTGAATTGAACTATCTAGTATTAATGTAATTGTCTTGGTTGATGTGTGAATTACTATTATATGATTTTATTTTTCCAATTTATGAATAAATTGAGATGAATTGTAGTCCTACCATGCTAGTTCTGGAGGAATTGATCTAGATTGTGAAGTAGGTTATGAACTTGACCTAAATCTCTAATTCTAGGCTATGAACTAGTGATGAGTTGTTGTATAATGATTCAATTGGCCTTGTTATTATGTTGATTATTGTGGTGTGATTTTATCACATTCATTGTTGTGTTAAGTTCAGGGTTGATGGTAAGACCTTGATGATGGCATTGTGATGGATATTGAGTAAGTCTTGTGATCTCTATTCTTTACTTCGATTATGGTTACTTGTGCTTATGTTATGATGTTGTATTGAAGTAGACCTTATATTAAGATTGATAGGTTTGGTATAATGTTGAATTGAAATATCTTGATATGTGATTGTGAGATTATGCTTAAGATGTATTGATTTAAGGTTGGTGATGAAGTACCTATGTATGTTACTATGATATAATGATGTTAATGTGCTAATCTCACATGTGAGGGTTGTAATGAAAGGTTTTATCATGCAATTCTTATTCAGATATGATGATGATGATGATTATATAAGGGATAGACCTTATGACCTACATTAAGCTATGAAAAATAATAAAGGTATTAAAGACATTTCAAAAGGGACTCTCGCTTAGCACCGAGTGAACTAGAGTGACGAGTGTCCCTTCCCACATAGGGAAGGTAGTATCACTAATGTAATCTTAATATTGGAGACTACAATGCATGTAGCATAAAGAGGGTCTCAACTATATCTCCTAGTTCTTGAACTATGTTGCCCCCATAGGAGTACTAGCTAGTGGATCCACATAGTTTCTATGTTCATGTTTTGGTACTACCTTGGCAAGTAGTTTGCCTTACTTCGTGTAGGTTTCCATGACACCGGATTCCACGTTAGCTCATGTGGTCTATGTCGGTTAAGGCAAGATGTTCCAAAAAGGTAAAATGAACTAAAGGAATGAACTCTAACTCAAATGACCTAAGGGGTTTAACTTAGTCTAGGTAGGGGTATGGGACTCTACCTAAACATTGCACTAGTTGGCCTTGAGGGAAGGCTTAGGAGGATGTTCTTATATATGTATATGCTTATAATTGTATATGATATGTATATGATGATATTGCACATTGATGATACTATATGATGATTGGTTTCATTTATGAATATGTGTTTCGTCTCTATTACTAAAGTACAATGATATGTAATATTAAAAAAAAGGTTATGTCAAGTTGTACATTGGTCATGATTCTTGTTGAGTTCACTTGATTGAGTAAAGTTATGGGGTTTTGCTTAGTCATTGCACTAGTTGACTTTATGACGGTTCATAGGTAATGATCTTGCTTTGGTTATGTTGTGATGAACTCTTATTCATGCTTGTTTATGTTATAGCTTGGTAATAGGGTTTTCTTGACTATGTTTTTGAATTATGTGGACATGCATGTTCGCTTGACTAGACTTAGTATTGTTGGTCTTGTGATGTACATGCTCTTGACTTAATGAATATGTCTTATTGATTGGTATGGTCTTTTTGAATGTGCATAAGGCTTTTCAAAGTAAATTGCATAGTTTGGTTAAATGTCCCCCTTTGGCATAATTTTATGATATGTGCGCATATGATCTTATACTTAGTACAAGTGGTGTACTAACCCCATTTTCTCCTTTTTCCCCAACATTTAAGGTTCCGATCATTGAATGGCTTTTGAGACGACTTTGAAGGAAAACTTGGAATTCTCAGTCATCCAAGTTGGGTAGGTCCTCACTTCCCGAGGGTAATGCCACTATCAATCTTATTATGTTGTTCTAGTTATAAGACTTCTAGTTCTCTCCTTTTAATTTGAGTACTAAAGATTGTATAGCCTATATGTTGCTCTTATTGTATTTTTTTATGGGTTATGCCCAATTTTTATACTCCTATTTATATGGTTATGAGATGAGATATCCGGTTTTAAGACTATGTTATATCTTTTATATATATACATATGTGCAATAAAAGTAGAAGACCAGGTAATCTTCATATACGAAGGGTCTATGCATACTCCATATGAATATATATTGTGTATATGGTAAAGGTCTATGTAAACCTCAAGATAGATAAAAAAAGTTTTAAATTTTTCCGTAAATTTTAATCTATGGATGTAATGACGTAATCTAAGAGGTTTGTCTTAGTCCTCAAAGAGGACTAAGATGCCGGTTACGTCTAGGGGGTGCTCCCCGGATGTGACACCCACATTGGGAAGGGACACCTCTCATAACTAGTTCACTCGGTGCTAAGCTAATGTTCCTTTTTGAAATGTCTTTAAGTATTTATTAATCATCATTGCTTAGAATATTCCATAGGATACTAACCCCTTTAATATTTATAATCATTATCTCAATTGGGATTGCATGAGAAATTCCTTTCAATACAACCCTCATACGTGGGATTAACACATTATCATCATCATGTCATAGTAAGGCACATAAATGATTCAAATCAACCTTATATCATTACACCTTATTCATAATGTCACAATCCACATAATAAAGACATTTCAATTACATTCATCATACGATCACCTATCAAATCTATTCACAACCAATACTTCAATTGAACATCATTATCAAGTAAAAGCATTCACAATTGAAGTACGAGTTCAAGATCATAGGTATTATCAATTTACCTTCACAAACATTCTTCCATGGTCTTACCATCAACCAGCAATATTCATCCAATAATAGACTTAATTTCATCACATAATAGTAATAACACAAGAACTAAGTCAATTCATCATCATTATTCAATTCATCATTAATTCATAACCTAGGGTTAGGGAAATAGGGTCGATTCATAATCTCTTCTATAAAATTAGGTCTAACATGAGAACAACCCTAATTCACAAATAATCAATCACATTATATCCATAATAATTAATAGAAACCAAGAACAATACAATTTGAAAGATCAATTTTAGATTAGGAATGAAACTCGTGTTTTTATCAACTTTTGGAAATCAATTTGGAAAACTCCTTTAGGGAAAGGAAAGGAATCCCAAAGGTGAAGAGTTCCAATACCTTGTTAATCCTTGAAGTTTGATGGAGGAAAGTGAAGTCCTTTATGCTGTAAAACCCTTTGACCTTGGTCTCCAATGGAGTCTTCTTTGGGGAGAGAGAAAGTAGAGAGAAGGAAAAGGATTTGAGTTTTGAGAATTGAAGTGTGTTAGGTTAGTTTAATGAGAGTTGGGCCTTTTATACTCACTTAACAAACTAACAAATCATACCTTAACCCCTAATTAAACCCCTAACTAACTAACAAATTTAATGACTTTAGTAAACTTGGACAGTGAAATCACAAGCCTGACCTACGAGACCCCGACGTACGGCCCGTAGGTTAGTCGACGACCCTCACACCCACCGTCCTGCACAACCATAATTTTTATTAGAGATCATGTTTTGGATGACTTTTTGGAAATGGAAAAGGCATCACCTCGGAGTTCATCGACGCCTCATCGCCTACACGATGGCTCGTCGACTGCTCTCATTGGTAGCCACTATCATTTAACAACTTTTGACCTTTTTGGAAGGGTCCTTCTCAAGGACCCTTAGGGTAGTCCTTGGTGAGTTGTACACGGATGTTTCGAGCCTAAACATATTCTAATACATGTTTAACACCTTTGTACCAATTTTTGTTTAATTTTGACTCCTAAAACCCCATGAAATATGCCAAGAAACACTAACCTCTATTTCACAATTCACCAAACGTCATGGACGTTCCTTAACGTTTTGACTCTAAAACTTCCTAAATCATTTATGTTCATTATTTTAGGTCTTAAAACAGTAGTACAAGGCATAGTTCATCATGTGAGGCTCTATATTAGGTCTTAAACTTTTGGAGTGTTACAGTATTGATGTCATTTGACCTGCATCTTTTTATGATGCAGATTTAGGCATTAAGGAACCTCAACAAGAGTTCCACTGGGATAAATTCATTCGCACCTGAGCTTTTGAGTGAGGCCTTTTTGCTTCTAGAAGACTCTAGTTTATATGAGTTATTAGTGAGAACATTTGAGGTGTTGTCGCTCTTGTCGCGACCTTCGTTTTATATATTAGAGGCTTCACATATAAAAAGTTTTGAAGGGTCTTTCAGTTTCATATATCTTTTTTGAAACTTATGTTTTATATTCTTTCGTGTATGCTTGAGTTAGTCTTCTGCTTGTAGTCAACTAGGATGAGGGTTTTAAAGGGGACCATAATGGTTCTTGAGTGCTTGCCACATCTAGGGTGTAGTATTGAATCATTACAAACTTGGTTTCATAGCACAAATTTCAAGTGTCGTGTCTAATATCACTAGGATCTTATTTATGATTACGAGAACTCCAGTTCTATAAATGGGGTACTACAAACATTTAGGAAAATTTTCCCTTTCTTTCATACTCTAGATCGTCCAATAGAACTCTGTCATAAGAAACTTACTAAGAGTCATGCATTTCCAAAATCTATTCAACTACCCTTCATACTCAAGATTGTTGAAATATCAAAATGCAAATCATTATCGATGAGTTACTCTTAACAAGAAGTCTTCAAAAAGTATAGAGATTGCACGAGGCTTGAGAGGAGAATGTTAGTGAGCATTAAGTAGGTTGATTCGAAAGAATGCTCCCTTTATCATATGAATCCTAAGTACAAGCTAAATGTAGGATGTGTTATCAAATTCTCTTCTCTAAACTTTTTTTTAGGTGAGACCCTTAAGAGGAAAGTGTGTTTTGAAACACTTTGGCAGTATCGTTGCTTGATGATAGTGTGATTTTGCATTTTTATAAGCTAGTAGTAATAGAAGTGACCAAAGTTAGAACTATACATTTAGAAGTGTAGTAACCTAAGGGATGGGAATAATTATTAGTAAAGTGTGCAGTTGCAGTCATGAACCCGGAAATTCATGAATGAGAAATTTTCTTTTATATGTAGGTTATGGAGTAAAAATATTGTGTGGATTTAATGATAGAAGGTAGATGAATAGTTACATGTTAGGATGAGTTAGAGTAGACTTGAACTATTGAGTTTATCTTGATGTGTCATTGTGTTAGTGAAGACCAAGTATAGGTGTTGAATAGAAAAATAGAGTATTCATGAGGTGATAGATCTAAGCTACGCTTATTATTTTGAAAGGAGAACCTCATTATATTCAGAGGCTTATAGAGCTGATAAAACAACGATGCATAGTGAATGAATGAATAAAAAGTACTTATGTTGTGCAAGGATATGTGATGGTAATTTGTAAATAGGTTGGCTGGGAGATAAAGATTGACTTACATGTCATGTGGTTTTGGTAGGTGAGTGTTTCTTTATTTTAACTAGTAGTCAAAAGTTAGTATAGTATGTGATAAATTATATTGTTATCCGTGTTTAGTACTATAGACACTAGGATTGAATTTAAGATGAGTGGCGTGATAAATATGATGGCAACATAAGGATGATGATACTAGAGGTTTGATCTAGTAGATTTGACATAAAGTAGGTGAGTATTCAAGAACTACTAATCAAAAAATCGATCAATCGCTAGTTAAAGATTGATTTTAGAAATCATGAGAATGAACTAGAGTAATGAACAACGCTAAGACATTATAACTTGAGATAGGTCAAAGATATACGAACTCACAATGTCTTTGACTGCCTTGATCGACAAACTTCAATGAGGTCAGAGGTGACTTTGGTGATGTTGTCTCCCTTCACCAAAGTTAACGGATTATCAACTTAAGTTTGGAGATATTGTCTCACTTTGGCAATATCACTAGGGGTGGTAGGGGGACCGGGATATCCCGCCCCGGCCCGCATCTGCCCCAACCCGCGTCCCACCCCAGCCGCCTTCACTAGTGTAGGGGGATTTATAGGGTGGGGGGTGAGGGGACCGGTTAGGGGCAAGTTCACCCCTGGGTCCTGGTCGACCCGGCCCGGTTGAACCGACCGATTCGCGGGATCCCCCTAATTTTTTTTTATAAAATATGAAAATATTATCGTCACTAACCATTGGGGAAACGGCTAGTGGGGCCCCAACGGCTTTTTTACCCTTTTTCACTTCCCAAACACCCCCTACCACCCTCTACTTTTAAAACTTTAATTTAAACCCTCAAGTTTTAATAATTACACTTTAACCCATTTTTAATATTATAAATACCCCTCTATCCCTTATAATTTCTTACAAAATCATCTATTTTCATTTCTCTCTTCTAATTTTCTATATCCTCTCAACTCTCAATCTCTCAAGTGTCAATCTTAATTTGTATTCTATTTTAATTCTCATATTTTTATAATCCATAATTCCATATATTTCAATTTTCAATTCTAAATTTTCATATTACATCAATATATAAAATTAAATCATATTTGTTATCAAGTATTGATTGGAGACTTGGAGTTTCAAATTACAACTTACAACAAATCACAAGCTTCAAGAATCAATTTAAAGTCTGCTATTAACGCAGACGTTTGGTACATTCATTTCATAATATTTTTTTTTAATATTTCGTCTTTATTTTTTGTGTTATTATTATCTTTATATTACACTTTATATATAATTAAGTATGAGTTCTAGCCCAAAAAAAATACCGGTAAAGGAAAAGAGAAAACACAAGATAACGAACAAAGTGGAATTTTTAAAATATTTAATTTGATAAAAAAATGTAAAGAAAAAAAGAGTAGTAAAAGTGGTAGTACTTTATCTAAATCAGCGTATAGAGTTAGATTTAATACAAATAATTCTACTCATGTTGATGATACTCCTTATGATATTCATCCAAATGTTCAACTCGATCATGAAAGTTTAGAACGACGTTATGATAATATTAATCCTAATGTTGATGAAAATTCAGGTGAAGAAGTAGAAGTTGAAGTGGAAGAAGAGGATTTAGATGATACACCTACTAGACCGGTGACAAAAGCTCCAAATGACGCTATAAATTCAACAGAGCAAAATTATGGACGTCCATCACTTATACCTCCCACAAGGAAGAACGTGAAGTGTCAAAGCCCAAAAACTTCTATTGTGTGGTAATTTATGACTTTTGATAAAGAAAATAGTGTTGTTATTTGTAATAAGTGTAAGCAAGCTTGTAAACATAACAAGATGGGGGTCAAGGTGGGACAGGGGGATTAATAGACATTTGTTATCTTGTGTGCTGATTCAATATAAAGAAGCCAAAGCATTAGCCAATAGAAAAAAAGGTCCAATTGATGAATTTGATATTAACCGGTAATACATTGATAGGGTCTTCTAACATGACTCAAGGAACATTAGATCCTTCTAACCCATGTGGTCCAATAACACAACGAAAATATAATCAGAAATTAGATCGCGAAAATTTAGCTAAAATTGTTGTTGTTTGTGGTTTGTCTGTTTTCCTTCAAATTTCGGTTTTATTGAATATATTTAACAAACTTATAATCCGAATTATAGAGGTTTTTCAAGAAATACTATTAAGCATGATGTTTTTGAATATCAAGGTAAACATTCTCAATTTCTTCGTTGTATATTGAGCATATTAGATAGTAGAGTGTATATAACTGTAGACATCGGTCATAGTGTTAATGGAAATGATTATTTAACTGTTACAGCTCATTGGATTGATCATAATTGAAATTTGCAAAAAAGAATATTAAGTTATATACTATGTGTAGAGAAAAAAACTGGTGCATCTGTCCCATTAGATAATGCATCTAATAATACAAAAGCTCCTAAAATGTTAAAAGTTAGATTATGTCCAATTGACGATAATGCTTTTCATGTTAGATGTGTTGCACATATATTAAATCTAGTTGTACAAAGAGGGCATTTCATTATTTGAATGTGGTTGCATGAAAATTGACTATGTCGTTGCTACGATTTTTTCTACTAACAGTGCTTCTAGAATTAGGGAATTTAATGAGCATCGTTTACTACGTGAATTGCCGCCTAGAAAAATTCCAAAATATGTTAAAACAAGATGGAATTCCTTTTACGAAATGTTTTCAGTTGCTTACAAATACAGAACATTCATACAAATGGTGTTTAATGCTCATAATGTTGACCCATTAGTTAGAATTTGTGATGAAGATTGGGAAGAAACTAAATAACTATTATAATTTTTAAGACTTTTTTATGATGCAACAACCATGTTTTCTGGAATTTATTATACTACTATTTCATCAGTATTAATAAATATTTGTGATCTTACAATCCAATTTTCTAAATATAAAAAAATAGATAAACTTAAAGTTGCAATTGAAGGTATGATTGAAAAATTTTAAAAATATTTTTTTTCCTATTTCTCAAATTTAGTTAACTGCTACTTTACTTCATCCTGATTATAAATGACGAGGTGTGCATGGCCTTGTTGACACTTTTTATGAAACTTTAGAAATTTCACCTGAAGAAATTCGAAATAGTGATACGTGTAAGGCTAGCATAAAAGTAGAAGCAAAAATTTTGTACGAAAAATATAGAAATATTGAAAATATTGACGGAGAAGTTGGTCAAACTTCTAATCAAGAAATTATTTTGAAGTTCGAATTTCAACTTATATGCGAGGTTTTCCTGGTCTTAATTCTACTAACCGTGATGATTTTAAAGAATATCTTAATCAATCTTTAGAAGCATTGGAAATCAAATATGGCAATGAAGATTTATTAGGATGGTGGAGTAAGCGAAGCAATGCATTTCCAACTTTGAGCAAAATGGTTCGTGATGTTCTAGCTATTCAAGCTTCATCACTTGCATCGGAGGCTGCTTTCAGTGCGGCAAGGTTTCATATTGGTGATCATAGACATTGATTGGCGGAAGATAGTTTGGAAGCAACAGTTTTATTTAGAGACTGGGTCAATGCCGACAGGAGGAATAATAACTTGCCAAAGTTAACTAAAAAAACAAGCAAGTTGGATCAAAACGTAAATTGAATGCAGTGATGATGAATTAGAGTCACAAGAGTTTCGAGCAAGTTTCCCAACATCGGAGGATCTCACCATCGATATGATGCGACAATTAGAATTGAAATTTAAAGGAGAAAACAGATTTTTTAATATTACATACGAGAACTAATTAAAACAGAACTCTTCCTAGAAGGTGGCTGCGTAAAATTAGTTACTCATCTAATATTTGTAATAAATATTAGTTTTACGTATTAAAACATATTGAAATAGAATCCTTCCTAGAAGGTGGCTACGTAGATTAGTTACTCCACTAATATTTGTTAATTGTAACTTCTAAGTTCTATTGAATAAATTTTAAGGTTTTAACTTTTATTAAAGTTTCTTTTTATATAATTAGTGTTTCATTTTAATTTTAATATATTCAACTAAATATATACTAAAGTACTAAACTAACTTTAAAATACTTAATTTGAAACTTGTAACTTGACATTTGAAATTTCAAGTTTATATTACTTTAAAATATTTAAAATACAAATTTATACTTCTCAAATTTGAATTTTAATACTTTAAAGTTGAAACTTGAAATTTGAAAATTGAAACTTGAAATTTGAAATTTTAAACTTGAAATTTGAAAATTTAATTTTAAATTTAAAAGTTAATAGTTAAATTTAAAATTTATTAGCTAAAAACATATAATTTCATTACAAATAAATAAGTATTTAAAAAATAAAAAAAATCTCATGTCCCGTCCCCCCAAATCCTATCTCATCCCGTATATATAGTGGGACGGAATGGGATCTATTTTCGTCCCCCCAATCCCAGTCCCCTCCCGAAATCCCCTTCCCCATCCCCCGTCCCGTCCCACTTCGTCCCGTCCCCGTCCCCATGCCAGGCTTGAATTATCGCCAAACTTGATAGTTTGTGCACCTAAGGACCTCAAATATTGTGCCTTTGTGGTACCACTTATACTCATTCCCTTCTTTGATATTTTTCCATTGTGTACTAAAACTAATTCAGCTTAGCTTTTTGGATTAAAAACCTTTTGAAAATTTGAATATCATCCTAGAACTCTATGAACAAGATAATATCCAAAAATCAGACCCTTGTCATTTTTGGCTCTGAATTTCACAAAAATTGAGATCTAAGTTCACTTTGACATAGGAAAAAATTCCTAATACTTTTATACTCCAATTCATTTAGAAATCCGTCATATTCAAGACCCATTACTATTCCCTTCAAGTTGCTTCAGTCAATAATGGTAGCATATATCGTAATCCAACTCAAATAATACTAAAGAACACAAATTTAATATTCGAAACTTCAATGAAGACTCAAATCAACAATATTCTGTTTGGACGAAAGAATTGCAGTGCAACTTTTGGACCATAATTTTGCAATGTAAGTTAGCTGGTTGTATTGTTATTCAATTTTCCCAACAAGTAATGCTTAATTATCCTATGCGTATGAGATGCATAGTAGTAGTTTTTCCTGCTCCATACAAAAGTGAACTACTACTACAAATGTCAAGCAACTAGCTCAAACGATAGTTGTTATACGAAGTAGGATAAAGCTATTACATTAATGGCTGATGGAGCATACAAAAATCCAACTGATTTAGTTCTTGTTAAACGATCGAATATACTAGTTATTTTTACAGGTATGTCAAGATAGTGCGCCTGGAACCAATCTGCTCGAAAATACATAGAGAACTGAGCTTCTGTACAATAGGCTTAGTAATCACATGAACAAGTTTCTGATGATTCTATCGATACAAGAAGGGTGAGAAAGCGCCTTCATTTCTCTTGCTGAATATTATAAAGAGTCTCCCAATTGTATACAATATGAGTGTGGTCCCTTCTGAGAAGAAAATACTATGAGAATGGACTGGTGCAGCTGAATTGGGCGGTTAAACAGTTGGACAGGTTGGTGGGGAATAGGGAAGGAAAATACAAAAAATCATACATTATGGTGATCTCAAGGAATCTTGCCGCCTCAAGGGAATACCCTCTTGCCCAAAACCATTCTCATCATCACCATGCTTGGGAAGTCGCACAGGCAGCATGGCAGGACCTGTATTAGATTCCATTAAGAGATGCTTTGAGAAATTGGCTAGACCAGTCCTGTTCACCCAAACAAAAGAAAAACAGTAGAACATACCATCAACCATGTCTTTGGTTTTGTGAAGAAGAAAAGTTCCAGAAAGAATAGTCACAAATCCACACATTTCTGTTACTATTTGAGTTGGGTTTTGTCTATCCCAGTCCTGTTCACTCAAACACAACGAGTAGAATAAGATACCTTGATGCTACCATGAAAAATAATAAATATGGATGCTCAAAAAGCTTCAAATTGTCATAAAGACAGGTAACAAATTGCATGCAAGGATTAATTTCAAAAAAAAAAAATTCTTCAAGGATTCACCACTCAAAACCTCAATATGTTGTTAAATGGCCAGTTATAGTTGGATATGCCGAACATCATGCATGTCCCTGTTTATTGTGTTCAAATGGACTGAAAGAAAATCATATTTGCGCACCCCCTAAGCTGGCCAGAACAGAGAACCAATTATATAGTGAAACAACCAGGAGAAGGCTTTGGCAAACTTGATGTGTAACCGAGTTCAGTCACAGCACATTACGTATTTTTACTATTCATAAAGCAAAACTGAACATTAAAATGTCTATGATCAAAGAATCACCTTGAACATGATTATACTGGCTAAGATAGTCAAAAAGGTAAACATGACATAGTATATAGGAGAGACAACTGCTGTATTGAATGTATCCAGGGCCTGCATTGAAGATTCATCAAAGAAAGTGTCAGGGATAGATAAAATAGCGACTAAAAAGCATCCAAGGAAAACATCATCCTTAGATGACTATAAACAGGATTGAATTTCATCAAACAAGCAAAGCTTAAACCTTACTAAGTTTTGCTCAGGTTGATTCCACCATGGTTAACTATGGGAATTTAAGCCTAACAGTAAATTATCCTGTACTAATAAAGGTCTCCTCCTTGTACAGGCCCTCTGTTTTTCCAACTTGTTCTTTTTACTTTTTAATGTTTCCTTTTTCTGGTTCTACCTTACATTTACTTTTTCTTTTGTTAATTCCATCTCAGGCCTCATCTGTTTGCTTAATGGAGATCAGGTTCGTTAAGTATGTTTGTTTTTTAGATTTGAATTCTAATCATTCAGATTCAGCTCATTAATGGAAAAGGGGCTAAAATTTAAACTATGAGATTTGGTATAAATTTACCCTTCATCCACCTTATGAGTGTGGGCAGTTAAAAATAAGGGTATTTTTGAGCCAAAAGGTTGATGTCGGGGGTATTTGGAGACTGAAAGGTGGATGGAGGGTAATTTTTTACCATTTTCGAATAGTTATGACGCACTTTAGGCCCTTCTCCGTTTTAAAAATGTTTTGGGGTCATAGAGAAGGATTTTGCTTTGACTTGGATAGATTATGGTGGGGAAATCTAAAAAAAATGGAAAAAATATATATTTGTTGTGGCTCCTTTTTTGGGGGGGTCATGAAGCAGGTATATTGTTTTGGCTTGGATAAATTATGGGGAGAATCTAAACTAAATTTTTAAAAAAAAACCTAAAATTATAACAATACATATTTCGAAAATTAAAAAAAAAGATTGTTGCACATACTTCGTATATTCCATTTAGACCAAAAAATTAATGTTGCAAGGATTAAAGTGATTTGATAATATTGTATTAACTTTCTTTAATTTTTTATTCAATGAAATTTGAATAGTTCTCTTTAATTTTAGGGATAATGCACAAGTACCCCTCAACCTATGCCCGAAATCTCAGAGACACTTATACTATACTAAGGTCCTCTTACCCCCTGAACTTATTTTATTAATAAATTTTTTACCCCTTTTCGGCCTACGTGGCACTATCTTGTCGGCCCAACACTGGTTGATTTTTTTTTAAACTAGTGTCACGTAGATCGAAAAGGAGTAGAAAATTACTTATAAAATAAGTTCAAGGGGGTAACAGGACCTTAGTATAGTATAAGTGTGTCTCTGGGATTTCGGGGTTGAGGGGGTACTTGTTCATTTTCCCTTATTTTTACAGTAATATTAAAAAAAACTTTAAAACTTGCCTTTTGGATAAAGTTGCAACAATACAGAAAAGGAAAATAACATTTTGTCCTTGTATTATTATATTATTCCTATTTAGTCCTCATGATATTCGATTAAGTGCACCTTCAATTAAGCAATGTATGTGATTTTAGTCCTTTAACCAACCGACATCAAATAAAATAACGATTTTTTACATCGCAGAGGGGCAAATCAGGTATTTATATATCTAATATGGTTATACTCCATTAATTCTTTCTTATAAAATATATTCTAGAGGATTATTTCAAGATCCATCTCGAGATCATGTACAATCTTTTTTCTTGCCGATTTGATTTTCTTTTTGTTGTATAAAGCAACATGTAGGGGTGTGCAAAAACCGAACCGACCAGTAAACCGAACCGATAAAATGTTATTGGGTTATTGTTATTGGGTTATTGGGTTTTTAATGGGTTTAGAAAAAATAATTATTGGGTTATTGGGTCGGTTTCGGTTTTTCCTATTGGGTTATTGGGGAAACCGATAACCCAATAAGACGATAATTATTTACTACTTTACCCTTCCTCAATATTAAATATACATAATTTAATACATAAATAGATTCAATATTAGCTTTTCAGGCTATATGATTTTTTTGTTAGGAAATTGGAGAGAACTTTGTTAATTATCCGGTGGATCAAGCAACTGTTCAAGATTGTCTCATTGAAATATTTTATTTTAGTTTTAATTCTAGTTCGTAATTGTAGGCGATAGGTTTTGCAAGTTTGTGAATGTTAGTAATTTAATCAACATTCAAAGTTTTCTATTATGTTTTGGCGGTAAGTTGGTAACATGTAATTATAACATACGTACTATTATATATTATTTGATCGACATTTTCTTATTGGGTTAACCGAAACCGAACCGATAACATCAAAAACCGATAAACCGATAAAAAATGTCTTATTGGTTTGTTATTGGGTTAGCATATTTTAAAACCGAAAACCGATAAACCGAACCGATTATATGTAAAACTGAACCGAACCGACCGATGCACACCCCTAGCAACATGTTTCGTATTAATCTCAAATTTCTCTATAGTAGTGTCTTCCAAATTTGTTAAAACTAGAACAAAAAAAGATCGAAGTGGTGGGGCAGGTTTACAAGGTATATAAGGGTTGGAATTATGGAAGCCATAGCACCGACCTTCTATGCGAGATCCAAAAGAAAAGAGGAGAAGAAGTGGAGATTAGCCCACTTGCAGATAAAGAAGAAATCATTAACAAATGGCTAAAGATTGTCGCCATTCAAAATTCATTATTCCTAAAAAATTGAATGAGAAGAATCTAACAAAATATCACAAACAGCAAACATTTGCTCTTTCTTGAGAAAGAATGCCAGAAAGAAAATGATCGATGAAGGGAAAATATTATTGAGGAAGACGATGAGAATTAGAGATAGGAGAGAACAAAACGGCCTTTTTTTTTAAGTGTATGCAATTAAAGTAACATGAAATACCTAACTTACCCCTCTGCAATTTAACAGGCAGTTATTTTATTTGACGTCGGTAATTGAAGGACTAAATCCTACACATTGCTTAATTGAAGGTTAAATGAGCTTAACCAAATATAACGAGGACTAGCTTGGGATTGATAGAATAAGACGGGCCAAAAACATTTTATCTCTTCAAGACCAAGAAAAGAAGTTTTACAAAAATCTAGTAGTTTTTAGTATTTGTTGTACCCTTTCTTTTAAATTTATTTTTAAGTTTGGTTTGGGGTCATGAAATAGGGTATTCTTTTGACTTGGATAAATTATGGGGGGAAATCTAAAAAGCTTGTGAAAATATTAGTAGCATTATGCATTTGTTGTGGCTCTTCTTCTTCTTTTTTTTTAGTTTTTTGGGGGGTCATAAAGCAGGCATATTGTTTTGGCTCAGATAAGGTGATCCCTTGTTACCTTTTTTTGTTCCTGATCAGTGATCAATATGGGGGGTTTAAGCAAAATGATAAAAATTGCTAACTTGAGAGGGTGGTTAAGGGGTTTTCATGTGGCCAGAGAAGGTGCTGAGAGACTAGAAGTGACACACTTGCAATATGCTAATGATACCCTTATTTTTTGTAATGCTGAGGAGGATCAACTGAAGTATCTAAAACTGATTCTGGTCTGATTTGAAGGTATTTCCGATTTGCATATACAGTGGAGGAAGCATGTAATGTATCCTTTTAATGAAGTAAACAACATGAGTTGTTTAGCATCAATTCTGGGTGGTGAAATAGGGGTTCTGCCTAATACATACTTGGGAATGCCTTTGTTATGGTCCCTTGTTAAGGATCTAATTACTGGACGCTGCAATATGAATCTGAAGTTTTCTTCTTACGACCTATGGTGTTGGTTCGTTAAGAGAGAACCTGCAATCTCTTGAGTTAAAATACTCAAAAACTAAATTACTTTTCTCCTTTTTTTCATTTCCTCAGACACACAATAGTTTAAATGCAACAATTATAAAATAGCTACCCGCAGAAACTAGGACATGGCTTCCTAACTTAGCTAAAATGAAGAACTGCACTATTACATGAAAATAGTTGTACTATTACAGAAAACTAACTAATACTAAAAAGAAATTAATGTTGTAACTATTGGATAACTAAGGAGTGATAACAGCCTTTGGGGGGCAAATCCAAGTCCATAGACATATGGTATAGTGCGATTTAGAAGTGAGAAGAAATTGGCCAAGTGGAAGTCTCAGTACTTATCAAAGGGGGTAGATTGACCCTTATAACTAAGTACTTGATGTTTTACCAACCTATATGATGTCCCTATTTCCTATCCCATCAGGGGTCATTAAAGTTGGATAGTGTCAGAGGAATTTTTTGTGGCAAGGCAACAAAGCAAAGAAAAGCTTCCATTTGGTTAAATGGGAGGAAGTCATGACAAACAAGAAAAATGGAGGGTTGGGAATAAAGAATCTGAAATTGCAAAGCGAAGCTCTTAATATGAAGTGGTTGTGAAAGAATGCAAACAACTCAAGATGCTATAGAGGAAACTAATTGGATCTAAATATGAAGCAGAGGTCAATTGGATAACTAAAGTAGTAACCACTCCTTATGGTGTTAGCCTATGCAGGTCCATCGGAAGCTTGTGAAATGAAGTTAAAAGTAACTCAAAGGCAAACGTAATGGATGGGAGCAAGACCAAATTTTGGAAGGACATTTGGCATTAGAAAGGCAACATGGGAGATCGCTTTCCAGACATCTACAACCTAATTATGCATGCATTCAATAAAGCACTATAGTGGATCTATGGTTATCACAAAGATGGAATTTCACGTTCAGAAGACAACTTAATGATTGGAAAATAGTAAGAGTCGCTGAATTCTAAACATTGTAAACACTTCCACTAGACTACAGATATGAGAGGATAAATTTTGGTGGACAGGAACTGACAAAGGAGTGTTCAAAGTCAATAAAGCCGACAAGTTGATGGATCAGACAGATCAACAGTGCTCAAGATGGCCTTGGAAGCAAATATGGAAACGCAGAATCCCTCACAAGTCTCCTTTTTTGTCGGTTAATGGCTAAGGAAGCAGTCCTTACACAGGACAATGTTATGAAGAGGGGGCTCCAGGTGTTTCCTATGTGGTGAAACATCTGAGATGGTTAAACATCTATTTTTACATTGTAAGTACATCCATCATCTTTGCAGAAAATTCCTAGCCTCAAAGGCATCTCCTGGACAATGCCCAGGAAGGTGCCTGAGGCATTACAATGCTGGAAGGAACTGGGTGTACATGCTAAAGACAGAGGTAGATGGAAAGTATCCCGGGGGCTATCTGGTGGGCTATTCGAAGAAAGGAATTCAAGATGTTTTGAGCGCATAGAGAACAATGCGCAGAAAGTTTTGCATTTTACTTTTTGTTTTTTGGTATAATCAGTTATACTCTAATGAGTATAAAACATCAACTGTACAAACAGTTTCATTTGAGTATAACTGGTTACACGAAAAACATAACAAAACGCAATTTAGTTTATCCTTATGCACACTATTCTCGATGCTCTCAGAACACCTAGAATTCCCCTCTTTCTAGGCTGACCATCATAGAGTAGCAAGGATAATTCTCCATCTATCTCTGTTTTTAGCATGTACTCGTGCTTTCTCCCAGCTCTTCAAAGCCTCAGAGACTTTCCTAACATGGTCCAAAGATGCCTTTGAGACATAGAAATATTCTCCATACCTTCCGAGTGTAAGTGCAGTGTAGAAACATATGGTTCACTGTCTCATATGTTTCCTTACAAAGTTATCCCTCTCTTCATTACATTGTCCTGAGCTAATGTTGCTTCTTTGGCCAATAACCAAACGAAATAAGAAATTTTGTAAGGTATCCTATTTTTCCAAATTTGCTTCCATAGCCAGTTTAGATTATGATTACTAGGTGTCCATCATCTTGTAAGTTTTGTTAGCTTTGAATACCGATTTGTTACCCTTCCACCATAATATATCCTCCCCAAGCTGAAGCTAATCAAACTCTCATAATTTCCAAGTCATTTAGTTGTCTCCTAAAGGCAAAGAACCACCCTTGTGGTGTCCATAAGACTGCTATCGATCTTTGTTGGAACAAAGCTACATTAATAATAATATCTGGGATAAAGCTTGTCTTTTTCATGCCATTCATCCTTCCAAAACATGGTCTTTCTTCCATTCACCACTTTCTTCTTTGAGTTCTCACCTCATCCCACATGTCTCTTATAGATCTCCATAAACTGACCCAATATGTATTAGTCACCACCTTTGTCATCCAACTGTCTTCCAGTTCTATTTGGCACCAATGACCCTGCTCCACAACAACTGATTGTCATTGGCATCTTTACATAACCACTTCTTCCTCAAAGCTTTGCTTTGAAATTCCAAATTCTTCACCCCAAGCCCTCATTCTTCTAAGTAGTTTTCACACATTTCCCTTTTACCAAGTGGTACCCTTTCTTTTCTTTCTTTCCCTACCACAAAAACTCTCCTAATGTTGTCCAACCTTTTGATAACCCCTGGAGGGATGGGTAATAAAGACATCATATAAGTTAATAAATCATCAAGGAATGAATTGATGAGAGTTGGGGTGTGTTTGGTAAGAAGGAAAACATTTTCCAACAAATATTTTCCAATTTTCTCATGTTTGGTTGGGTTAAATGTTTTGGAAAATGTTTTCCAAATCAACTCATTTTCCTCAAATTTGAGGAAAATGACTTCCCCTCAAAACTTAAGGAAAACATTTTTCAAAACTCTCTTACAACCTCCGTCCTACCACCCCAGCCTACCAGCCCCCAACCCACTCCCCTACCAGCCCCCCACCCATCCACCCTACCAGCCCGCAACTCACCCCCTACCAGCTCCCCTATCCCTAAAAATATTTAAGTTTATTTTTTAAAAAATATTTTCAACTTCAAAATTTCATTTTTTTCACCCCTACCCTCGGTCCCCTCTACCACCTCCCATCCCAAAAAAAAATAATTTAAGTTTTTTTAAAAAAAAATATCTTCAACTTCAAAAATTCATTTCACCCCTACCCTCGACCCCCCACCCAACCATCCCCCCAAAAATAAAAATTGATAATGTTTTTAAAAAAAAAAAAAAAAACTTAAATTTTAATTTTTTCACCCCGACCCTCGAACCCACCCCCACCGCCACGGAAAAAATTTTAAGTTTGTTTTTTAAAAAAAATCAACTTCAAAAATTATTTTCTACTCTAGTAAAAAATAAAAAATATTTTTCAAAAACATTTTTCATTCAAAAACCAAACACTAAAATATTTTTTCGAAAAATATTTTCTCCAACCAAATATGAGAAATAAGTCAAATATCTACTTGTTTTCCAAGAAAACATTTTCCATGAAAAACATTTTCCTTCATACCAAACACACCCTTAGTCTTCCTCCAACGGAAAGGTATTGAGTTTTCCACCTAGCTAGCTTTTCTTCACACTTCTATATCACACTATCCCATGTTTCTATCTGTTGGCAAGCTGCCAACTTCTCCACCAAGTATAGTAGCTAGCCAGTTTATGTTGGTGACTTCATTTATAGGGTACATTAGGCTCCATCTCCAGTTGATCAGCAAACCAGATATTCCTTCAAACAACACAACAATTACCCTTAAATACTTCCGTAGCTCTTCTCAAGCACCACAGAAAATAAAAGTATCATCTGCATATTGAAGGTGTGTCGCTTCCATGTTGTCACTTGGCAACTTCTAACCCTCTGATACATCCTCTTAGGTTGGTTGTCTTGATCATTATGTTTAGTCCCTCCATTGCTAATAGAATAGAAAAGGTGACAGAGGATCACCTTGTCTAAGCCCTCTCTGCTTTAGAAAGCAACATGTTGGGGAACCATTCACAAGTACTGAAAACCCCACTGTTGAGATGCAATAAATTATCCTCTTCGGTCATTTCTGTCCAAAACCCATCATTTCTAGAAGATTTAGAAGGTAACTCTAGCACACATGGTCATAGGCTTTCTCAATGTCCAATTTACAAAGAATACCAAGCTTTTTTTGCTTAAGTCTTGAATCTACAACTTCATTAGCAACCAGGGCAGCATCCATGATTTGTCTCCCCTTTATAAAGCACATTTGTTGGGAATCTACTAGATTGTCTACCACTCCTTTCAATCTCTCAGTCAAGACTTTGGAAATCAGTTTGTAGATATTGCCAATCAAGCTTATAGGCCTAACTCTCTTGGCTCTTTTGCTCCTTTCTTCTTATGGATTAGTGCTACGAATGTTCCTTATCAAAAAAAAAATGGATTAGTGCTACGAATGTTGCATTATAGCTCTTCAAAAAAAATTCCTTGATCATAGAAGTTCTAAAAATTATCCTGTACTGCTTTACCACCTCCCAACATTTCACGAAAAACCCCATAGTGAACCCATCAGGGGCAGGAGCTTTATCTACTGCACACAATTTTAGGGCTCTTAAAACTTCTTCACCAAAACTACTATAACATTTTGCCCTCTTCTGTTAGGATTGGGAGTTGCAAATTTTGGCAAATAGGTCTCCACTGATTAATTTCCGTATACAAACTTTTATAATAATCAACAATTTCATTTTGAATTCTATGTGGATCTTGAGTGATTGCCCCATGAATCATGAGTTGGTCTATGTTGTTATAACTTCTATGACCATTAGCCATCTTGTTAAAAAACTGTATATTCTTGTCCCCTTCCTTTAACCAAAGAGCTTTTGACTTTTGTCTCCAAGATATCACTTCCTTCTTTAACATTTCTTCATATTTAATAAGCAATTGAGCCTTTTTGGTCGATTCCTCTTCGGTGAGAGTTATATCTGCTTCTAAAGTTGTCAGTAGATCCAACAATCTCTTCCTCTTATTACCAAGTTCCCATCCCCCCCCCCCCTTTTGCCATTCCTTGAGTTTAAATTTAAGTGCTTTTAGCTTACATACCAAGATGTAGTTTGGTTTGCGTGTGTAGCTAAAAGAGTTCCACCATCATGTGACTTTGTCAATGAACCCCTTCTAACTCAACCACCAATTTTCAAATTTGAGATAATTCTTTTTCCTCTCTCAAGAACCTCCTATTAGGGCTATTGAAATATGATTCAGCTCAGTCTTTGAAGTGGGATTTGTTTCAAGTTATTGAAATTGTCATCCCACTCCTTGGACAATAATAATCTATCAATGCTGGATGCTACTCCTTGTTGATCACCTTATAAAACCAAGTGTATGTAGCATCATCCAATTCTAAATCAATTAAATCCAAGTCTTCAATGAAATCTAAGAATTCCTTCATAACCCCTTATTCTCCTTATGTAATTCTTTTTTTCGAGGGAAATGTTGAGACGTTAAAGACCCACAGATGGCCCATGATCCTTCTAGTAAGCCCTTTATAGAGCCCAGTTCTTCACATACCAATCTCCTTTCTTTGTAGCAGTTTGGTACGTACACATTTGTTGTGTGACATTTAAAATTTTGGAGTTGTGATTCAAACTTGCATATGATAGAGTATGTGCCAACTTCAAGCACCTCACCGTTCCAAGCCCTTTTTCATCCCACAATAAGATGATCCCCCTCCCATTTGCTTCCAATGCAGCATGGCTAATCCACCTCCCTCCCCAAACTTGTTTAACCACCTCAACAACATTCCCTTCCAATTTTGTCTCTTGCAGAAGATAATATATGCCTTCCACCCCATTATAAGATTGTTTATTAATCTCCTGTTATCTCTATTATTCAACCCCATAACATTCCAAGACACTAGTTTGAAATTCATCAAGCACTAGAGCTAGTGAGCCTCCCCATGTTCCTCTTCCCAGAACTCTTGAATTTAACATCAAAAGCTACAAGATTCTTTAATTGTTGTGCACCCTTGATCTTTATCTTCTTAATTTCCACATCCAGCTCCATTCTCCTTACTTGTCTACAACTATCAATCTGCATTAGTAGCTCAGTAGCCTCCTCTTCGTACCCTTGGATATCAATCCCAAAAATTCTCCCTTAGTTTGATCAAATTTTGTTGAACACAGTTTGAAGTGTCTCTTTCATTTTCCTATGTGATATGATGTTGTTGCATCACTATAGGATCCATTTCCTCCACCCCCAAATTCACAATTGTTGTGTCCGTGCACTATGATGTTATTCCACTACTACTTGTGTCTGCTCTAAGAAGCTCGCAATTTCTCTCATCTTGCTGATCTTTGTTCCTCACCTGTTTACGTCGAGGGTTCCCCATTGGTGTTAACCATAATCCACAAAATTGTCTCTGCCTAAAAATTTCTCTATTATCCAATTGGCACTGCTGCATGTAGAGACATGCGCGTTCATATGTCATCTCCAAAGAGTTTTACCTTCTGGCCTTTGGTTTCTCCATCTTTTTCTCCTTGGAAATTATTTGTTATAACAAGCCCAGCCAGATTTGGGCCTTTTAGCATTTTTATTGGTTGTTTCCCATTAGGTCTGTGTACATAGACCATGTCAGATAATTCCTTTGACTGACTCACGTGCCCTTCACATATGATGTGAGAATTAGCTCTCCCAATTGTCGCTAGCTTGCTGTCCACATGTCTACTCTAGTAAAAATCCCTAAATCGAGGGGATTCTCGTACATCATCACAGAAACTTCCGAAGATCTGCTGGTTAAGACCCATCTCATGGTACAAAGACGTTTCTTCTCCAGCGGTGGTAATTTCTTTTTCCAATGACAATTCGAACATAGGTTTTCATTCCACCCAGATCCGAAAGTGGAAGATAACTCCTTTATGTGCCACCACTACTTCCTTTAATATGCTTCTCCCATCATTTGCCACCAGAATTTGAGCCTACTTCAAATGATTCTTGAGTTTTGTTTCCTTCTCCGTAGTAGTCTAACCCCCCATAGACCTCGCCTATTTCTTGAAATATCGACCAAAGGTGTCATGGAATTCCCACAACCCTAATCCAGCTTTCCTTAACTTCAGAAACTACGAGTGTACATCTTGTAGTTGGCTTCCACCAATCAAATTGGAATTTGTAGTTCTTCCATCTCCATTGGCCTTATCTGGTCTGTTCTATCATGAATCTATTCGGGGATTCGAACAAGAACATCTCGCTGGTCAATTCATATACATCGACTCCAAAAGCCTTGTCCAATTTGAAGATGACCACCTTAAAAATATCAACCAGAGTTGGTCTTTCCTTTGTCTCCTCTCCATGCAAAAACCAACTAAGCATCTCTGGAGCAACTCATATAGTTGTATTTTAACAGACATCCCAATCTTTCCTTCCTTGTAACTGACTTCAACATCACATAGGTTCCTTGACTGCCATTTACTCTGTTGTAGAGCTCTCGCATAAGGGTAGCCGGCAGAGTCACCTTCTAGAGTGAAATTTCCTTCTTCTTCTGGCATATAATGAACTTATCAATCTTAAAAGCAATATCCAACCACCCAGCATTTAGTGCTTGTTCGGGGATGATTAGACATGTACGACCTCCTTTATTTAGTGATATGATGCTTATAAATCTCCTATACTCATTGTTTTTCCTCGTGCAAAAGAGCTCAGCTTTGCGTTCTGCCAACTTCCATCTTCTACTTTCCTTCTAATTGTCCTTTGATGCTTCCTTTAGGCAAAAACATAGTCACTCCATTGCCTTCCTACTCAATGATGACCTACATATCATCTTCCTACTCCTTTCTACCCATTTGTTCCACTACCACTTCGCAGTATCCCATCTGGTGATGTCGAAAGATTTGAAACTAGCATTAAAGTAAATTATATTTTCCACCATCTTAGAATTTCAAGGGTGTTTGGACTATAACCACAGTGGGTGGCTATTGGTGGCTTATAAGAGAAGGGCTGACACTGACTAAGGTTGTCGGAGAGGAGGGCTTCTACTCTCCAAGGAAGTAGGAGAGAGAAAGGTCGTTGGGAATCATGCCTGGGAGAAATTTGAATTTCGATTAATAGTTAGCATACTTCTAAGTTCCACAGGCACCCCTTTAGTGACATATAAGAGATGTAAGTTTTTTTTTCTTCTTCTCTTTTTATGTTTAAGCATTTTCAGATTTAGAGTTTTCATATCTTAGAACTTTTTTGCGATAGTTCATTCACAAAGGTATTGATTAATATTTCTTTAAATGCAATGTACTATTTTTGTCGTAACATTTGGTGTAGCATAGTGGAAAAAAAATCTCATTCACTATCTTAGAAGCAATGCGCATATAAAAGATTGTCTTGTGTTATGTTATTTTGTTATTTATTTTTTCTTTTTCCTTTGGTCACTAACTAACTTATGTGGCTAGTATGGTTGCATGTATATCTTATTTATTTTCTATCAATCTATACAGTATTTTATTATTTGACATACTTATTCACTCATACTTTATTTACTAACAAAATTATTTAAATGATAGTTCTTGACGAAATTGAATGGCAAGTTCCACCCAGGAAGAGTTCTAATAAGTAGTATTTTATTTAAAAGCGTCTTATATTTATATATCCATCCACTAGTATCAATCTGGTCTAATTAGAAATCATATTGAAATTAAATTATTATCACAAAAGTAATCATTTTACTGAATTAAAATAATCGGGTAACTGATAATTTAAGTTAATTCTTCTATTTAATATGAAACAGGCCACCTCAAATGTATTAAGCAAACTGCAGATTAATTGGAAGAACATAGAGCACAAATTCATTAAGCAGATAGCAAATATGTTTGAAGAACATAGGAAGAAAATAAGGATATAAGGAGGACACACCTTATTTAAGTAATTCATTTGGGTAAGAACACACACAATGACAATCAAAGTAAAAGCCCAAGTCTGTGGATATATTAGCTGATTTGTTCCTGATAATGTCAATTTTAAAGCAATTCCAAGTGCTTTGACACTCATAACCTGTCACAGTAAAGCTGAAATCTCAATAAGAAAAATATATGTAGGAAATAGGACAAACGCCAAAACACAATTCTTTTTTTAGAAAAATACAAATACGCAATTAATTGGAAGAACCAAAGCAGGAAAGGAACAGTTACAGACCGATAAAGAACCCATTAGTGAGCACACTCCTATATAAAACATAATGTGTGTTTGCCCATATTGGGGAAGATAGTGGAATATAAGAATTAGGACAGCTATTATCACCGCCACTGCGTAGAGGAGAAAAGCTGCAGCAGATTTGACAACATGTTAAGCTTGAGAGATCAGGTAGAAAAGGAGAAGGAACAAACACCATCAACAATATGAACAAAGAAACTACCTGGTTCAGTAGCAAGATCCCACACTTCCTTCACAGATTGAATCTCACGTTCTTGTGGAGCATGCAGCACTATTGTGATGGACCCAACAACACATAAAGCACAACCTAAAATTCCAAAGGTGTGTAGCTTCTCTCTCAAAATAATACGAGCGAGCACAGCACTGTGGTTTACACAAACTCGTCAATAATCAAACCATAAAGTTAGAACTCTGAATGAGTTAAAACTTTTACCATACCTGATAATAATACTGAGTGCACCAAGAGGAGTAACTAAAATAGCAGGGGCAAATGCATAAGCAGCAAAATTAGCAACCTCTCCAACAATCACTGTTGCAATGCAGCAAGCAGTCAGAGTTCTATCTTCAAGAATCAGACCCCAGCAAAATATTCATATCTAGACACACTTGCCGGAAAACAAAATAATCAGATCCAAGTACAATGAAAAAGAGAAAGAAATGATAAAATAATTTAAATATGAAGCAACTTTTTAATGGAGACTGTATACATCATATGTCCACAAAATGTCACAAGAGATACAGTCAAACACAGTTTATCATCAGTCTTACACTTGTATAGATACTTCAATTAACAGTCAAGAGTTTTGACAGATACTAGGTACACATATGAAACATGTCAATCCTGCATAAAAGACCTACTATCCAAATAAGTACTAACAAGTAGCAGCATCTTCTTTCGGAACTGAATTCTCCTTTTAACTAGGAACACCAAATAATGTCAACATTACCATTCTATGTTTTGTTTCTATTTAGTAAGAAATACAAGAGAAATGGTACCAGATTTTGGTCAGCCAACTTCAAGTAATGTCAATGGAACCATTAATTTCTGATAGAAACAGTTGAATTCTAAGTCCATGCAGATCTTGTCAACGTCAACAGAAAAGTCAAGCGGCATTAACATGATGTTTAGGGGAAGAAAGAAGTTTCTTGAGTTCATGGGAGAAAAAGGAATTAACATAATTTATTAAGGTTAAGAAGAGATCAAATGGGCAGCCGTAATGCCTCATCTAGTGACTGCCTCTCTCCAACTTGTCCACTATAAGCCCTGCCAAATTGTCAAGCCTTCTGCGCCTTCCTTCTTATTGACTGCTAGGAGCCCTCTTTCCGAAAGTAGCATTGTGACTCCCCCTCGCATCACCTCATATTAGGAAAGGAAGAAACATGGAGCAGCACAGAATAGGATAATTTAATAAATTTATCATCAGAATAATAAACAAATTGAAGGTCTAAGACAGTGTAGGAATCTCTTCATGAACTAGAGAACAAGTCTTATGACAAAGGGACCCTTGAATAGTAAATTACATGGCCAAGAGAACCCTTGAATAGTAACTTGCATGGCATAGGATAGTCAGATTTGTATGACAAGATAATGGAATAATTTTCTTTTATGACAAAGGCACACTTGAATAGTAACTTGCATGGCATGGGATAGTAGTATTTCTTGGCATGATACAGGTAGACAAAAGAAGGTGGCCTTAAAAGAAGAAATTGGATTTTAATGGTAAATTATGGTGAGGTAAAATGTCTAGAAGGCTTAATGTGTACAAAAAAATTCTTTTCTTGTGGGAAATATGGTGATGTAAAATGGTTAGAAGGTTTAATGATTTGTGCAAATTTTTTGTTTTCTCTAATCTATAGCTATTCTTTATACTTGTTTTTGAACCTAGCGTTATTTTTCAGTCTCCTATTTTCTGCTCTTGTGAAATATCTTTTGCTATGTGGTGATTCTTCTTCCATATGACCTTCTCTTTTCCTATGATGACCCAGTCACTCGTTTTGAGTTCTATAACCCTTTCCCAATTTGAGACTACCCATCCGAATTTGAGACATATTGTAGGTTCATTTCGTGACTTATGGCTTGCCGGTATGAGTACGGGTGGCAGCGGAACCGGTAGGAACCGGAATCCGGTCCGGTCTGTCCCGGTCCGTTACCGGTCGGGTTCCGGTCCGATTAGTCCCAGTAGGGACCGGTAAGTACGGGGTCCAGGACAGGTAACGGGGCGGAAATCGAGTTTTACCGGTTAGTCCCGGTCCGGTAGATCCCGGTTCCGGTCCGGTCCAATTTTTAAAAAAATTATTTTTAAAATTTTGTTACCGTTTGCCCCTTTTGCAGCCAATTACACCCTCCTACCCCCCCCCCCCCCCCCAACTTTTTTAATACCTCAAAGTTTGAAAAATTACACTTTTAACCCTTTTTTACCTACAAATACCCCTAAACTTTCATTCTTTTCAATCACAAATTCACAAAATCATCTTCTATTCTCTCAACTCTTTACTCTCTACTTCTTTACTCTCTAATCTCTTAAAATTGTTGAAATTCCAGTTTTGGTCTTTAAAAATTGGATTTGGAACTACAAAATTCAACTTTCAACTTTCCATTTTCGGCGGTCATAAACATCTACTTTTTTAAGTAGACGTTCGGTACATTCGTTCCAACTTATAATTTACATCTCAATTATATTGCAATAATTATTTGTTTACATTACATTTTTCGTATTATATATAATCTACTCACGTTTAATATTTGAATATGGATTCCGGTAAAAATGTTGTTCAAAAAGGAAAAGGTAAAAAAAGTGCAATTTAGCGTGTTCAAAATATGTACAACTTTACATCCTCCGATAATCAAAAAACCGGTAGTTCTTCTAGATCTAAAAATAAAAAATCTACTATAGTAAGAATGAATACGGAGGATTGCACACATGATAATAATACTGTTTTTAGCATTGATATTAATTCTAGATTAGATCCTTATCATGAACATTTACAAAGACAGTTTGATAATTTTAATGAGGATTTTGATTATCAAGCACAACATTTTCAATATCTTCCTTGTTTATTTTATTATAATAATTGTAAAATAGTTATTACTTCTGATATAGACCGTAGTATAAACGGTAATGATTATTTGACTGTTACTGCACATTGGATTGATGAAAACTGAATTATGCAAAAAAGAATTTTAGGTTATAAATGTTGTCAGGTGCAAAAAAACTGGTTGTTATATAGCTCAAATAGTTTTAGATATTTTAGAAAGATGTGGAATATGTGATATAAAATAAGTAGTATCACCTTAGATAATGCTGCAAATAATACAGTTGCTTTTGAATTGTTAAAACCTACTCTTTGCCCTATTTGTGGTGATGATTATCATAATAGGTGTGATGCACACATATTTAATTTGATTGTTAGAGATGGTATACAAATATATGATAACGGTTGCATGAAAGTTGAAAATGCATGTCATTTTATATTTAAATGTCAAGTTAAGTCTAGGCGTAGAGATTTTCAAAATCGTTGTTTTGAATATAATCTTCCACCTAGAAAAATTCCAAAAACAGTGTCTACTAGATGGAATTCTTTATATGAAATGTTTGTAGTCACTTATGAATATAGAAAATCCTTACAAATGGTTTAGAATGCTCATAATTCAAATATGTAATATAGACTCGATGATAGTGATTGGCATGACATAAATGAACTCATAGATTTCCTAAGATTTTTTTACTTAACTACCAAAAGAATATTTGTACTTTATAGTCCATCAATTTGCACTGTTTATATGATATTTGTATGATTTCTTCTAAATTTTATAAATTTAAAAATAAACAAAGATTTCAAGAAACTATTAAGAAATTAATTGAAAAATTTTTAAAATATCATATTCCTATTCCTCAAATTTATTCGACCGCTTGTTTGTTAAACCCTCATTACAAAGATGTAGGTGCATCTAAGATGGTTGATAAAATATAATTTAACTTGAATATTGATAGTGAAAAAGATGAAATTCCTAGTTGTCAAGAAGTTAAAGATAACATAAAATTTGAAGCTAGAAAATTGTATGACTTGTATAATTCTAATATAAATTTATCAAGTGATCAAGAACCTGAAAGTTCTAGGAGTAGACTTAATGAAGATAATATTGATGATTATTTAGATTTTTATCTTGAACTTTCTCACAATAATAAAAATGATTTTGATGCATATGTTAATCAAAATACAGAACCTACTGACGATGTTCTAGCATGGTGGAGAAATCGCGGCAAAGGATTTCCAAAACTTCAACCGATGGCTCGAGATGTATTAGCTATTCAAGCGTCTTCGGTAGCTTCGAAAGGCATTTTTAGTGCAGCACGGTTTCAAATTGGAGAGCATATGCATTCGCTAGCAGTAGATAGCTTGGAGATATCGTATTATTCAGAGATTGGATTAATGCCGAGAGAAGAAATTTGGGTCGTGAACCACTACCAACCAGATTTCAAAGTGACGTTGATGAAATAATACAAGATTATAGTGACGACGAGATTGAAGCAATGGAAGATTTATCTATTCAACAATTCTCGATCATGTTACTATAAAAATGTTAAATGATTTAAGAAAGGATCTCTAACGTAGCACCGACTATTAAATTTAAATGTTTAATTGTCTATTAGTATGAGGATGATAATTCGAGATCTAATTCAAACAGAACCCTTCCTAGAAGGTGGTTGTGTAGATTATATCTTTTAATACTCTACTATAGGAAGGTGTTGTGTAGATTATATCTTTTAATACTCTACTAATATTTTTGTAGATCAAATTGAAACAATCCTCACTGTTGGATAGTATACAAAGACAATTTGCTCACATAGTTAACTCTATATTGTCTTTTCAAAAAGGATATAAACGTCAAACAACAAGACTTTTTGGTCATGAAAGAGCAACCAAAATGGATTATGTAAATATTATCTTTTCAAAAAGGATACTAACTTGTCATGTTATTTTTATTCCACTTGTTTTTATGGAAATTTATCAAGTGTAGGTGGTAGGACTTTAGTAGCTTTCCATCTCCTATACAAAGGAGACTTTGTATTAGTTGGAAGACATCTTTTGTTTCTACCTTCTATCATTTGTAAAAATTATGGAGTGATAAAAATTTCTTGTAGCTAAATTATCTCATGTTTCTTCCCCTCCAAGAGACCAAGACATGGGATAACGGGTGAAGGTCCTTGCTTCATTGCTCGAGTATAGTGTGCTAAATATTTTTAGTAGAATTATTCTATTATAGAACATATGTTTTATGAGTTTACGCTAAGCCGGGCAATTAGTTAGCAGGAGTGCCTTTGTGAGCTAGGCTAGCAACCTCCTAGTAGGAAGACTTTTGTTACCATAATTCAATCTCTACTAGAATTTTATCATTCTACAATTCTAGTGCTACACTCGCCCCTTGTAGTCTAGTAGGATCTTGTTAGACAGATAAGCTAGTTAGGGGTGTTTGAATTTGCTCTTTTTAAGTGAATTATAAGTTAAAAGTCACATGTCATAAGTTGGGGTAAGTTGGTAACCCCCAACTTATGACTTTTGGCTTTCTATTTACTATTTTAGCTTTTTAAAATTGCTTAAAAACACTTTTTGTGTTTATCCAAACACTTCCAGAACTAAGTTTAAAGCCAAAGTCACTAAAAGTAAGTCAATCCAAACACCCACTTAGTGGACTTTCTAGTTTGGGGCAAATAATATTTTCATGAAGTTGTTCTTACCTAAACTAAACTTTGGTTGTATGAATACCAGATAACTCAGAGATTGAACATATAAAACAAGATGCAGTTTCAGAATTAGATAGCAGCGTGCCATTCAGAGATAAAGACTTAATAGTTGGCCCTAATGCTGGATTCTATGTTCAACAAATTAGTTCTTACTTTATATTGCTACTCCCTCCTTCCTACCAATGTATATGACATGATTTCCTTATTGGTATGTCCACGAAAAAAGGAGATACATTTTTATGTATGGGAATAATTTGATTTTAAAACCTCCAATTGTTTGGTAACTTTTAACTTCTAATCACCCTTAGTGAGAAAGTTTTATAGTTACACAAATGCTATGGCATATTTAAACCATAAGTTTAGTCGTTAGAAGTCTTAAAGCCACAGAAATTTTATGGCATGTTTAAGACCACAAGTTTCAAAAGTCTTCCTTTAATTCTTAAACTTTGTGCCAAGGAAGTATTTTTATTTTGATTATTTATTTCGGTAAAGAAGAAGATGAACCAGAAGATCCTTATTCATTTCTAAGGCAAGGGAGAGGATTAATTAACAATACCAGTTTCTCCAAAAAGAAAAAAAAAGAAAGGTAAGTAAAGGAAAGAGGTTAATCACATCATGCATATTACAAGAACAAGCGGATGATCTAATGGGGCAATAGAAAAGTTAAATCTTAATCAAAAAAAGCACAAAATTGTTCTTTTTCAAAGAGCATGTACGGTGGTAAATATGCAACTTAATGTATAGAAGCAAAAGGGGGTGTTCCCATTTCTGTAATTATACAGGGGATAAGAAGTGAATCCATTAAATGCATTGGAGTATATAACTCACTTGTTATCATGCCCACCCACCAAAGTGTCTCATACAGGTATGAGTATCCTCCAACACCTGTAAAAATAAATTATGTCAAGTCACACAGACAATGTATCACCAAATGGTGTTGTGAAAGAACAGCACTATAAACCATGAGGGGGATTGAAAGGGCACTTGGTAAGTATAGAAGTCCTAAAAAGCTAATGTGAATGTACATGAAAGACCAAATATCACACATTAAATTTCCTAATATAAGTTCCAAGATTAAGCATTAGGCCTGCTGCCCTTAAGTGGATGATAGTTGTTCTAAGTAATGAATAATCTTCCAAACAAATGTTTTAGGCAAAAAACAAAAATTGAAACCAAGCAACTCTAGCACTAAGAAACAACAAATGCAAACAGGGTTAGCAATGATTATAGATGGATTTGTTGGTTGAACATTTGAGGCTACATTACAGCTACATTACATCTACCACAGGATGCCCATTTCAATCCAAATACCACTTAAAACAGCAATGATTATTCTAATATTTCATATTCACTGGATTCAACCAAGTCCATATAGCATCGGAAGGACAATAAGATGAGGATCATGGCCAAGTAACAGCAAGAGTAGGAGCAGCTATCTGAAGAGTTCAACATCATCTCCACATTCCAGCTGGAACGGGTTAATATTAAGAAAATCCTCAGCACTCTGTAATTTAGACCGTAACACTAGCTACAAAGATGAGATAGCTCATAGCAGGCTTCTTGTAGACTAAGGGGGAAACCGGGTACTGGACCAAACACCTCTAATTAAATCTAGATAAGAATTCTAGTTGATTTTCAATTCCCATGAGACAAATTCCAGACTAATATACACGCTTATATAGCACCTTATTTTTCCTTTACCTGACAACTCTTCCTACTACTTAACTGATATAACAATATTGACTGCTACTATTATGCTACAATCCCATAAGACTTTGGGCACATCTTTATTGCAATTAAAGTTCAGTTTAGAAACTGCGTCAAGGAACTGAGCAACATGCAGGCTATACCCTTAAGCTGATCGTGTCTACAGTGGAGAGGTCAAATAATGAAGAAAAAAAACTTTGGTTCACTTTCTAACTTTCAGTCGATAACCATATTGGTACTGTGTAAATGAGGCCACTTGTCACATTCAGAAGTTCACCAGTTGAACTCGTAACCGATAAAAGCTTATGATGTTCATTTCAAAACTCATGTATGCACCTGTTTAGCCATAAATATTCACAAGCAGCTAGTTTTCACCATAAAAATGAATCTCACCTCATAGCCTAAGCAGCAAAAGTCGCAAAGAAAATCACAAAGACACACAAAATAAAAATACAGTTACAAGTACAAGAATATTTAATATTAACTTAAGATTTAAAAGGCTTGTACCAGCTCTGACACCGGAAGCACCAGCTTTCTTTAACCCTTTTTTCTTAATAATAAAGCTAGCACCAATGAATAAACTCGAGGACAAAGCGAGAACCAATCCTTTGATATTGTCAGATGACATGCCCTTGTACACATCTTTCCAGCTTTGCGTATCCATACCATCAACAAACCACAAGAAAAATCCAAAACCCTAATCGTCACTCTTTCATATATACACTACCTTTGACATACGCCTGAAAAAAAAAATGTTTGGTCGCAACTAAAAGCTGCTTCTACATAGATACCAGGGAGCATAAAATGCAAACAGGTAAGTGAGAAATTGATACAAGAATTGGTGGGTTTAGAGATCTGCGGAAGAGGGAAAGGAAGGGAATTGGCAGTAGGCGTGAAGGGAGTTTATTCTCTTTGGGTTGATAGATCGGGGTGTGGTGGGAGAAGAAAGTGAGAAAAGTGGGATATGGAAGCAAATGGTTTTACCAAAATTATGACTCTCCCATGACTCTTCTTCCTTTTCTTTCCGAACATCTTTTGTTAAACACACGAAATTTTGTCCACATTTAGAGACACATTTAGACAGAGAGAGAGAAAGAGAGTGTTCCAATTTTCTCATGTTACATTGAAATAAAAGTTTTTGGAAAATATTTTTTAAATAAAATTATTTTCCTCAAAATTAGAACTGTCAATATGGGCTAGTTTATCTAATCCGAGTTAACCTATACAGGTTTTGACATTTTACGGATCAAGCCGGGCTAGCCTATTTTGGCATGGGCCAGAAAATGGTCGACCCAACCCACAAGTACGTGAGTTATAGGCTTGACGGGTTAGACCACTTTATAAAAAAAAATTATATTTTTTTATATTTATTAAATTAAATTTTAAATTATAATTTAAAATATCATCATAACTATCGACAAAACAATATTCCATTATGTTAATGTTAGTACTTGTTAATCAAATCAAAATAAAATTATTTTTATAATATTTATTAGGGATAATTTCAGAGACCTCCATGTTTCCCTTTATAACACTGACCTCTCCTTTGGTACACGATATTACGTCTACCTCCCTTATTTTCATTTACTTGTAGTCATTCTTTAAACCTATGTAAAATAAATATAAATTAATATAGATTTGACAATTTTATTCTTTTTTATATAAATTTCTTCTTTTTAATAAATATTATATAAAAAATAACTCATTTAATAAATACTTTAAAAATAAATTAAACACAAAGACTTGTTTTTTTAATCCAACAAAGATCAAAGTCTTCAACTAAGCTGACTCATATTTTTACCAAATATTAACTCTTTGTCTCTATTTCACCTTCACTTTACGTAAATTTTTCCCCCACAATAACCCATCATTTTCCGTCTATAATTTCTTCAAATAAAAGATACAATTGAACTTTCCAAGAAAGAAATTCGATAAGAACGATAAGATTTTATTCTAGTTAAACATTTACACAAGCGAAGAAGAAACATGATCCAACGAATAAAGATAAATCATTGAAAATTAGATCTAAACATTCATATATAAGGGTAAATTTGTCAAATCTAAATTAATTTATATTTATTTAAATAGGTTTAAAGAATGGTTACAAGAAAATGAAAATAAGGGAGGTAGACGTAATATCGTAAACCACAGGGAAGGTGAGTGTTATGGAGCGAAGCCTGGAGGAAGGTCTCTGAAATTATCTCAATTTATTAAGGGTTTTTTTCATTAAAAGTATAAATATATAAATAAAAATATTGACATAATTATTTTGAATTTGGACTCTTTTTAATTTTAAATTTTAATATTATTATATTTTTTTAATTAATTATTATTGGCCCACGGACCGGCCTTACCTATATTTCTCAAGTCCATCAAATCAACAGACTTATTCAGGCCAGGCTAGGCCTTTTCTTTAATGGGCTCCAAAATCTTAAATTTCAACCCTATTAAATCTGGGTTAGGCAGCTCTAATCCAAGCCAAATTTATGTGACTCTACTCAAAATCAAGAAAAATGACTTCCCTTCAAAAATTAAGCAAAACATTTTTCGAAATTCTCCTCCAATTTCAAATTACATTTTTTTTTAGAAAAAAACATCAACTTTAAAAAAATATTTTCAATTTCAAAATTTTATTTTTTCACCTGATCCCTGACCCACCCACACCCACTCACCACCGGTCAGCCCCCCCAAACCCTAGCCCTCCCCATAAAATTATTTTTGCTTTATTAAAATATTTTTAACTTAAAATTTTTATTTTTAAACTCCTACCCCCTCCTCCGGCCAACCCCCAATCCACCCCAACCTCCAAAAAAATTAATTTTATTTTTTAAAAATACTATCAACTTCAAATTATTATTTTTGCACTCCTCCCCCTCCCCCCACCCACTACCCCCCACCCCACCACCACCTCCACCCCAAAAAAATAATAATTTTATTTTAAAAAAATATTTTTAATTTCATAAATTATTTTTTACTCTAGTAAAAATAAAAGATGTCTCTCAAAATTATTTTTCATTCATAAATCAAACACTAAAAATCATTTCATTAAAATATTTTCTACTCACCAACCAAACATGAGAAAATAAGTCCAAAATCTACTTGTTTTCCAGGAAAATATTTTCTAGGAACACATTTTCCATGGAAAACATTTTCCCCCATACCAAACACACCCTTAAGATTACAATAATTTAGTTTTTATATTTGAAGGTGAATAATTTATTTATTTTAAATATGATAAATACATCATTCAAAAAGAGTACTTGTAATTTTTGTTTGTTAAAAATTATATATTTATGTTTGTGTTATAAAATATTATTGTAATACCTCTAAATACTAGATCAACATTCGATGTTGATACACCATTGTTTGATTACTAAAATATGATTTATTCTCATTTTGTGAACTTGAAATTTTGTTATATTTGTAATATTGCTTAACATAATTGTGATCGTAATTTAAGGTATTGTATGAAGGTATTAAGTAATTTTCATATATAAAGGAGAAATATAGATAAGGTGATGTGACACCTCACTATGATCTCTATTTGTATTTATTGTTTTTCTCTTCTTCTTCTTTTTTGTGTGTTTTCGCTTTTTTTATTATTATTATCTAGATTAATTATTTTATTGTAAAAATAAATTATTGATTTATTACAAAAATATTATATTAATGAATAAACATTTTCAACAAAGACTCTTCAAATACCAACTTATAAGAAATGATTATTCATAACTCATACTTTTTTAATTTCTATTCTTAATAAAAAAAGTTATTATTATTTTTTGTCCTTCTTCGAATTACAATTACAAATTACAAAACAAATATAATTTTATCATTATTATTTTATTTATCTAGAAGTTTCCACTTTTCTTCTTTAAATCAATTCTTTTATTATATATGTATTTGATTAGTTACAAAAATTTGTATTAAATCAATTCTTTTATTATAAATATATTTGATTAGTTACAAAAATTTGTATATAATATAAAGCTAGTGTGTGTGTATATATATATATATATATATATATGAGGATCATAGAGGAGGTGATGTGGCACCTCCTATGACATCCATTTCAATTTCTGTTTTTTCTCCTTTTTTGATTTCTTTTCCAAAATTTTTATTAAATAATTTATTTATTAATTAAAATTTTTAATCATATTTATTATTCTAATTATATCAATAAGTTACAACAAAACATTCATCTATTTACGTTCTCTATTTGAATAATATTCAACTCATATCTAATTGTTCTTATGATTATACAATCTATAAATAACAATTAACTATGTTTAATGTTCAATCATTTTCTTTTCATTTTCATTTTCTCATTTTTTCTTTTTACTAGTATAGTTTTTTTCTCTTTTATTTTTTCATCTTTTTAAGCAATCGTGCACTTAGTAATGTCACAATATGGTTTTCATTTGGGAAAATGCAAATCTTCACTCCAGCTATGCAGAAATCCCAAAGACACACTTATCTTATCTGAAGGTCTATTACTGAACTTATTTTATAAGTAATTTTCTTCCTCTTTTTAGCCTACGTGGCACTAGTTTGAAAAAAAAGTCAACCATCGTTGGGCCCACAAGATAGTGCCACGTAGGCTAAAAGGGGGTAAAAAATTATTAATAAAATAAGTTCAGGGGGGTAATAGGACCTTAGTATAGTATAAGTGTGTCTCTGAGATTTCGGGCATAGGTTGAGGGAGTACTTGGGCATTATCCCTTTTCATTTTGATAAAGATCATAGATATATTCTTCAAGATTCATGAAATAGATGTTTACATTATTTTGGTACAAGTTAATCAAAATGAAAAAGAAATCTTAATTATCTTAAAGGATTTCATCAAAAAGTTGGTCATATTAGTACAAAAAATTGAATGATTTTCAAATATTTTGAAGATTCATTTATGTATTGTTTTGATTTCAACTGATATTATTCTCTTCTTTTTTTTTACTAAATATATAATTTCATGTTATTCAACAAAATTAAATTGTGAAACTCTATTAATCTACACATTAGAAAGCTCAATTAACATTTTCTTACTCATGTAACACCCTAAAATGAACTAACGCGAACTACAGCTTCATGAATGTTTCTTGAGTTAATTTTGTGTTAAAGTGAGTTACATTAATTTCCTTAGGCAGTTTGTAAAGTTTGGTTAAGTTTGGAGGTCAAACGTCCAAGAACGTACATGACGTTCGGAAGGTGCGCCTTAGAAAGTGCTAGTGTGTCTTCATGTGTTTGAGTGAATTGTACGTGTTCATTTTGTTTGAAATTGGTGTGGGGTGTTCCTAAGACCTAGACAACCATGTTTAGGGGTTTAAAAACTAGGTACGACACCACCTAGGACCCACGAGGGGACCTAGAAGAGGACCCAATCTCTTGCTAAGAAGCTACCAAGCAGTGACCAAACGACGACCCAAAGGACGGTCCATTGGTCAACAAACGATCCGTCGACCATGGGCGTCGATTGGAATTGCAAGACAACTCTTGAATGGAACTAAGTACCAAACAACGACCCTCTACCAACAGGCTGTCGATGGACAAACGGTCCGTTGGTTGGAGCCGTCTGTGAGGACTGCCCAAAAGTTGTCACATTTTGCAGCTTTGGCTTGGGGTGTTTTGTAAATTCACCCCAAGTCTTTTATGACCCTAGGACCATATTTTTAGTGCTTTTAAGGTATATACCTAGACTTGGCCCCTCACTTCAATATTCAAATTCTCTCTCTAAAAACAAATCTCTCAAAGTCACTATTGGAGCTAGGACTCAAGAAAGAACTAGGAGCGCTAGTTGGACGTGTTTCTTCATCAAAATTGGTGGGTTTCCTTCTCATTGAGGTATGGTTTTCATCATTGAACCCCCTTTCATTCAAGGAGTCATTTCTAAAAGATTTCAAAAAGGGTTTTCAAACTCTCTTCTCCTAGTTTTGATTCTAAGCACGGGTCTTCATGTAAAAGTGTTTTAATGATTCAAATAGGTTCCTTCTAGTATTAATTGATGATTTTAATGTCAAAACTCTAATGAACTCTTGCTTATGCATATTTTCAACTTTTAGCTTAAGAAACGGGTTTAATGAACATGTTTATGTAGTATTTGAGCTTTGTTTTCTTTATGTTGATATGGTCTAGCTATTGCCCTAAGGGCCTTATTATGATGAATTATTGAGGAATTGGTTATAGGTGGTGAAAGCTTGATTAAATGGAGAGTTACTTATATTGAATAGTTCTTATTATAAATAACTCTTGAGAGGTATGGTTCACCTTCTTCGTGACGGTGTTTATTTGATGTATTTGGATATATATATATATATATAGGTGGAGAAACCTTGATTAAATGGAGAGTTACTTATATTGCATAATTCTTATTATAAATTACTCTTGAGAGGTATGGTTCACCTTCTTGGTGGCGGTGTTTACTTGATGTATTTGGATATATATATATACATATATATATATATATATATATATATATATATATATATATATATATATATATATATATATATATAGTATATTATGTGTATGTCTTTTAAGGCCTAATGTGTGAATTGAAGTGAAAATGATGAGAGTTATGTTGATGTGCTTTATGAAGCTTGAATTGTATGTCTTGTTTAGATTATGCCTTAATGAATTATGTGTATATCTTGAGCATGCTAGTATGTGAGAAATGATGAATGAAAGTGTAAGCTTGCCTAGAATTCAATGTTAATAAAAGTGATGATTTATATTTAAGGTGTGCCCTCATGTACACACACACTTTGAATGAACTAAATGAATGATTGAAGTTGAAAATTGTGAGAGAGTTTTGGGGTGGGCACTCATTGTCAGTTGACATGAAGTGTTTAGTACCAACCTCACTACCTCCCAAGAGCTTTATAGTGTAGGTTGGAGGATGGATGCCCATTGTTAGCTGGGATGGGATGTCCAAAGTTATCCTTGACCTTAGTAATGAATGTTTAAGACTCCGTGGGGGAAGTTATGCTTACCACTAAGAGGATTTGAAAAAGGGGTGGATGCATTGTGAGTAGAGATGTTGTACCCAATGTACCTCTTGAGATGAGTACTCCTTGTAAGTAGAGAGCGAGTTACTTAGTAGAAATCTCCTTATCCCTTTATTATGAGCCCGCATAGGTATAGCTATAGGAAAAACCATGTTAAAGCTAAGAGAAAGACCCTACCCTAGGCAAGTGGAGAGCCCTCATCCGATAAGGGTAGTATCGGGATTCCATGTCTAGCTCTCATGATCTATGTCGGTTAAAGTTATTTCTCCACAAAAGAATGAAAGAAGTAAGTCTCCTAAAAGAACATACTACTTAGGATAGGTGGTGGTATGAGACGCTATCTAAACGTTGCACTCAGTAGACCTTTCGAAAAAAAGGTCTTGGTGGGTTACATCATGTGTTGTAAATGAAGTTATATAATCTAAGGTCTAATGTTAAGGAAGTATGTTAAAACTAAGTTCTATGTGATGAAGTTAGGAGTGACTAATGAAGGGTGCTTAATCTAAGGGAATCCTCAAGGAGCACTAAGTGGGAGTAGTAGTATGAGATGATACTTTCACATTGCACTTAGTGTAACTTATAGGTCCTATTGGAGAATGGTACTTACATGAAATCCTTCTTGTATGAATGTCTTTCAAATATCTAGTCAAGAGTGTGGATTTGTTCTCCTGGTTGAAGTAAGCCTATGGTAGGTAATCTTAAGGATTGCTTTGGTGTGTCATGAAGGGGGTATATGGGTGGTCCCTTCTTGTATCACCTTTGGGCGTCTTAAGATAACTTGGTTAGGGAACCCTTATGGGAATTGAGTTCACTATGCTTGGGAGAAAATGCTCATTGTAATGTTATTTACTGTAATGTTTCACCGTGTTCACTGTAAGATTTCTTAATGTTACTGTAAGGTGTGTTCTGTTTCTAAAATTATGTAACTTATACTTTATGTGATAAATGATGATTCTTATGATATTTCAACTCTTAAATCATGAAGGTTTTATTATTTTGGCATGAAATCTTATTTTACTAAAACGTCCCTTTTCGCATGTTTTTGCATATATCATACTTAGTACATCGTTTGTACTAACACCATACTTTTCTATACTAAATAAGTATAGGTTGGAGGCGTTTGAAAACTAGAAGACAAGCTTGGAAAAGATTCTCTCAAGACTAAGTATGTCCTCGTTATATTCGAGGCATAGTCGTATTGCTTAGTTCCTATTCTAAAGACTTATTATGTATCTTTCATTTAATGTAAAGGGTTGTGTCTCTAAGATATTTATATCGTGTCTTTAAGTTGGTTTGTGTAGACGATCAATTCCTTATCTTTTATGAAAGATGTTTTCTTTATTCATTTATTTGTGAAATTTTTTAATTCCGTACTACTTTTCATGTCTTATGTAATAAATGATAGCTAAGACTTGTACAAGACCTCCGAAAGGTCAAGTACGCAATTGTTCCGAACTATAGGTGCTCCCTTCTTCTAGGGGGTACTTTCGGGTCATTACAACTCATTTTACTTTGCTATTATTATTATTATTATTATTATTATTATTATTATTATTATTATTATTATTATATAACTGAATGGATGAAGATAAAAGTTATACGGTCTTATTTCTGTGTATATCTTTTTGTCAAGTTCTAATATTTTAAATTTCTGTCATAAATGGAAGATGTAATATTGCACATGATACATTTCTCATAGCTATTGCATATTGATGGCCCTAAAAAATATATGAGATGATTTATCATATTAAAAACACTCACAGAATAAATAAATAAATAAATAAATAAATAAATTATTTTATTAGTATTTTTAAAATTTTAATGAATAAACCAAATTATTAAATGAAAAGAATAAAGAAAATTTTTTCCATTAGTCATATTAATTATATTAAAACTAAAAATGTTATTTCTTTTACTTCTCTTAATTATTGTAAATGAGAAACATAAAAAAAAGTGATATGAATTAATCTTTTGTCTCTTTCTTTTTACCCTTTTTCTTATTTAATTAATTGATTTTTTTTACAAGTTGTTTACCCAATTAATTATTAATAAATTTTTATTAATAGAGGAGTATTTACAACAAAAATTATTCACATACTGATTTATAAGGAGTGATAGAAACTATCCATGACTCACATATTTTTAATTTCCACTCTAATAAATGTCACGATTCTATATTGGACGTGGTGACACTGGTCTTATCCCACCAAGACAAGTCAGCTAAAATTCAATAATATGCAGAAGAATTACAATCAACTAAAAAAAATACCCTCAAAACCTGATTGTACGTGTACAAGCCTTTAAGTATTACAATTTATTCAAAAGAAAACACTAGTCTCAAATGAACTTGTTTCTAGAATAGAACAAGATCATACTAAGAAGAAAGAAAGTCCGCTGAGAAAATAAACAACTATCTTACTAATCTCCAAGAAGCCTCAAAAAAGAAGAGAATGACAAGTACCACAAAAATCCAAACTCGTAATCTACAAAAATTAGTAGAAGCAAGGGGTGAGTATCAAACCACACGGTACTCAACATTTAAATACCTAAAAACAAGCTAAGTAGATGAAATACGGGTACTCCTACCACCCCAACCTAACCTCCACAGCTATAACCTGCATAAAAGTCAGCCCAACCTAACATCTCACTATTTACATAGCACGTAAATTAACAACTCTTAGACAAATTACATATCCTCTACAACAACACTTTAACAAATTACATATCCTCAATAATAATACTTCAACAAATTACATATCCTCAATAACAAGCTCAGTATTCATCAATCACAAGTTTCGCAGAAAGGAAATCACAAGATCAACAAAACACAATATCAAGTTCACAAATGATAAGTATGTGTAATGCAATGGAATGCAATGTCAAGTATAATGATGCATGTCTGACCTAGTGATACACACCCGCTGTCTCTCAATCTGGGACCCATGGGGACATATGCATGCATCTGTCGCGGTGCACGATACGACCCTCAATAATAGTAAACATCGTGGCGCGCGATACGTCCCTCCAAATATAGTATCCATCGCGGCGCGCAATACGTCCCTCGAAATGGTACATCCTCTTTAAGTTCTCATTCTTTCTCAATGCACATAACACTTGTCACAACCATATCTAAGAATAATGCAAATGACATGTTCACACAAATAATGTGGAGATGGCCATTTTCATAATATTGCACAATTAAAAGTAACACAAACATGATGTCACCTCAACAATGATTCAACAAGTCTTCAAACCTTTCTCACAACATCACACATAAACAGTTAATTACGTTGCCTTTTGTTACCCTTTTTTCATCATTAAAATTAATCAATATAAACAGTCAACCCATCACCAAGTCCCATTACTCTCAAACATATACCATAAAGAAATACACGCATTCCATACACTTAACAAGAGCTTAGAATTTCACTTGCCTCAATCAATCAAGAATTCGTTCTGGAACTTAAGGTCTTCCCCTTTCGTTGAACTTCCAACTCAAAGCAATCTATTCAAATAAATGACCACAATAAGATTTCAAGACTAACAACACCCACATACTATGCTAGTCTAGACTCAAAAACTTACTATACTATACAATCAAGTTCCTAATCTTGATGCCAATTAACATTTTAATTATCATATTTTCCAATTTTTAAGTATAGGGTTAAGTTTCAATTTCTCCATATAATACAACGCTAATAGTTTTCATATAACATAATACATTTAATATTTAATTACCTATCTCAATATGGATAAAGTTAAAATATAAAATGAAATCAAAACTAAAGTTAGTTAATAACGAAAATCAGTAGCTAAACCACAAAGGAACACGTCGCAATCTGCCTGTTGCAGATTATACTTTCCTTTCTCTCATTATCTAATAATGCTCCAATCATTAGCCATCCGTATGTCATGATTATCTTCAAATTTTGTCTTTATGCCTTTAGTGAAAATTACAACAAATTTCCAGTGAGTTTCACTGTTTTTCTTTGCACAAGTAATAAGAGTATTGATTATTGCACACTGTCAATTATTGCAAATCAAAACTACGACATAATGTTGTAATCTAAAAATCGATTACTTTACCTTCATTGTCTCTCGTGTCGTTCCATGCCATATAAAGTATTATTTTCTTAAGCAAAAATAGGTGATTACCAAAGCCATAAAACTTTAAATCAATTTTTACTACAGTGTATCGTCAACTTAACAAAATTTTGCATCACTTCCATGTCGAAGCATCTCGGCAGTAAGGTGCAATCGATATTTGACACTATTAACCAATCATTCAATAATCTGACTGAAAATTAATTTGGTTCTTGTTGTAGATGGATTCGTCTTCCAGCCGAAACGAACACATGTTAGTTTCTGTCTCTTCTCCTTTTCTAAATTATTCTAACACGATTTAATCCCTATAACTTATCTCAATTATGGGCCAAGTGGTGTAGGGGTTTAAGTAAAAACTTTCAGATTTGGCCTACTATTATCAATTAACTAAATAAACAGCCATCAATTTAATAATCATATCTATGAAATAGTTCTAAATTTTCAAAAATAATTTTGTGGGTCATTACAATATCCACCCCCAAAAATCATGTTCGTCCTCGAACATAATGAAGAATGAAGATTAATAAACGTTATCAAAAGCTTAAGGTATAATCTCTAGAGTCAATGTTTACCTCTCCAAGTGGGCTCATCTTTAAGATCATTCCATCTAGATTGATTATTAAGAACTGAACTTTGGAATCAAAATTTGAAAGATCTACAAATCAAGAGTGATTATGAATCGACAAACTAACTCATGAACTCAAACTAAAGTAAAACCCACTAGACCTTAATACAACCATCATTACAAAACTTTTCTCATATAACCAGATAACCGTCTGATCAGAAGTGAGCGTAAATTAACCACCATGATGCACAAACCATCATATATTTTATAAAATTCCTTTGTCACAACATAGACTTTCCACGAGCTTAGTAAATTATAAAATATGATCTTTAGACATCGATTACTCATCAAGAGAGAATAAATTTAGCTAACCTAAAGAAGAATAAGATCAAGTAACTACCTAGACAATTGTAACTCTTCATATCTCTTATATAAGTTCTCATAAGCAATGTTGTGAGCGTAGAACTACTTGTATACTTCAATTATCTGAAATAACACCAAATCTACTATAAATGAAATGACCAGGTCTGCCCAAGGATCCTACGCTATGAAGAAGACATAAGAGGATCGATATATCCAATCCACCACTAAGAATTTACCTATAGATGTAGAAACACACACGAGCATATGCAACAAATCACACTCCAAATCATTTCTAAAACGAAGAAGGTGGTCACCTAAAAATGTACAAAATCAAGGCCGGATAACATAAGTTACTCTTTCATAGTGAACATATCAAACAATTATATTCAGATGACTCCATATCAGAATTTTTAGCCACCCACAATCAACTAGCCTGATATCATTACAATCTTACACATACTCGATTTATCAAACCTCACATACTTCTCACAATACTCCATTGAAGTCGACACTCTTAATATCAACAAACATCATAATCATACCATCCATTTACCTTACTCTCAAACCATCAATAGTATCAAAGTCTTTTTAGTAAATACATTGTAATCTCCAAAATTTTGAATTATGACTCTCTCTCTCTTTCCATTTAAGCATTTCATGACATATATGAGTCACACCTAAGACTGATAACACTACTTTTAAAATACTTTTCCATCGAGGTAAAATAATTGAATCATACCCAATGTCAACTGCACGCGAAATTTTTACATATCATTTTTACTACCATTCATACCATCATGTGTCTCATGCCAACGCTTAACGAAATCCTTGGTCACTCCAATAATTATGTATACTATAAGCTCTAACCTCTACTTACCATCAAATGTCTGTGTAACATATCATAACAATTTATGTTGTCTCATAAATATAGTAGTCTCAATCCCCACAAAATCTTTAATAACCCTGTATAACTGTAGGTCTATATTTTTTATGTATCCTTAAGTTATCTATCATAATTTGAACAATCTACCTCGACATAACCACATAGAATCTTTCAAACCTAGTTGCTTGTCACCCAACCAAAAACTCAATCTTTAGAAAAATTGATGATAACCTTCTAGTAAGTCCCAAAACTAGTTCACATCTCACAGTCATATCTATACTCATAGGCATAAATCAATAAATCCTTCAACTACAAACCAACGCCTTATACGAGAGTTCTTATTCCTTCACTTTTCATAAATTTTTCCCATGACACAAAATTCTAAATATCTTGAACCCTTCAATACACCAGACTTTTGTTCTTTTTGTTGACTCACTCCCCAATCTTATTATTGGGTCTAAAACATCTAATATTTTTACCTTATCCTCAAAATAAAGGCTTAATGGAACCCTTCCTTATTCTTTGAAAATAAAAATAACATATTTTATGACATATAATATATACAAGTCCTTCCAAATACTCAATATTCAATACAATCGATCATTTCTTATTTTACCAATTCACACCTTGACAAAACATACCACCACGTCCATAAACTCATCATGAAAAACTTAAATTTTTTTTAATCCCAACCATGCAACACAATCCCATTATATATTAACATTAGCTCATACCTGAAAATTATTTTTTTTCCCTATGAATTCATGCATCTTAACTTATCATTGATCGCCTCTCCATTGATCTTATCATATCTTTCACAAAAAATATTCAATCATACTCATTACCAAACTCAAAATCACGAAATAAACTTATCATCACACTCGAGTTGAACGTATGAAAAATTCTTTCTCAAATTTTATCCAAAAACTTTTAATCAATATGATGAACCTGTAAAACTATAATAATAATCTAGGCAATACAAATGAAACCACATATCTTGGAATTCAATTATCCACACTTTTTGACATCCTTGACTCTTACAATCTGAGTAAATATACTTGTTCTCACCTCTTTCTGAAGGCTACACTATATCCCGCTAATTTATTTATTTATTTATTTCATTATGGCTCTAGCTCCTTTAAATTCTATCTATGCAGTGCTTCAACACCTCCTATAACTTTCATAGCAATCAAGCTACTCATTAAATAGTATCAAACCTCAACCTCAAATACTCACAAGTCGTCATTACAATACAAAATTTGTTTAACAAACAATCTTTATCATATAATTGCATCCTAATCACTATCCATTACGATCTCTTGTTATCATCATGCTCAGTTAGTTTCTTCATCATCACGAAGTCAATCTTGTAATCCACATGACACCCCAAACCCAGCTATACCAATTCAAAATCCAAGGGCTAACCCAATGTATACGTGTTTCCTTACTAAAATTCTCAGTTACATTCACACAAATATACTCATTCAGACTTCCTTTACCTTTAAGCTTCTCATCCGAATATCGATCCACTTCCACGGAGCTTACGATGGAATACCACTCATTTAAAATCTTTGAGATACACGCCACGACCTAAACACATCAATACCGTACCAAAGATCCACCACTAAAAGCTTTCTTATATATAATTATTAACTCATTCTTCCGTAGTGAAAAAAATTAGTTAATTTCTGAAATATGAATGCAACACCAAGTCTTATTATATGAGCATGTGATACAATTGATAAATCCTTAAGTAGTTAGTATTTACACTTGACAATTGACATATCTGTTTTCATATACCACTAGTACCATATCGTGAAAGTCTATTAAATTCACCACTAGAACACATCATATCTATCTAGAAGATTGTATCCAAAATAGCCCATACATATTATGACAACTTACTGTCTTTTCTCAATTTACATTGTTCATTATCTTGCCATCATTTTAATTCATCCCCTTTCAAATATCGAACCACATTGCCTATACCACATAAGTATTATCTTTGTACTAGGGTAATTAACCTAAAAAAGATAACACATTCATGAAGTCCCTCAAATCATTGTCTAACCTCAGTATTCAAATATCCTCAATATGTATCATCAAGCCAACACCTTACTTAACCTCTCATAATCATTGAACATTCTTAATCTGACCAAATATTTTATTTCATAAGTCTATCACCTTAGTATTAGGTCTAACATTCAAGTTATACACAACATACCAACTACTCACATGAAAAACTATGCACGAGTCATCACATAAATGAGAGTGAATGGAAGGTTGCTATAAGAATCAGGCCGAACAAAGGATGCACGATAAAGATTCAAGAAGTGAAGATTTTTCCTAAAAGTCACTATAGCCTCTTGAAGATAAGTACAGACGTCTCCGTACCGATCCTCGAGACTCTACTTAGGCTTAGCTTGTACACACGTGAGACCTGTGAACCTGGGCTCTAATACCATTTTGTCATGACCCTAAATTGGACATGATGACTTTTGCCTTATCCCACCAAGACAAGTCAGCCTAAAACTCAATAAATACAATAATATGCTGAAAATTTACAATCAACTAAAAAAATACCCCCAATACCTGGTTGTCACGTGTACAAGCCTCTAAAGTATTACAATTGATTCAAAAGAAAACACTAGTCTCAAATGAATTTGTTTCTAGAATAGAATAATATCATACTAAGGAGAAAGAAAGTCCTCTGAGACGACAAACAACTACCTTACAAATCTCTAAGAAGCCTCGGAAAAGAAAAGAATGACAAGTACCACAAAAATCTAGGCTAGTAACCTACAAAAATTTGTAGAAGCAAGGGGTGAGTACCAAATCACACGGTACTCAACAATTAAATCCCTAAACACAAGCTAAGTAGATGAAATACGGGTACTCCTACCACCCCAATCGAACATCCATAACTGTAACTTACATAAAATCATCCCAACCTAACAACTCACTATTTACATAGCACGTAAATTAACAACAACACTTAGACAAATTACATATCCTCCACAATAACACTTTAACAAATTGCATATCCTCAATAACAACACTTCGACAAATTATATATCCTCAATAACAAGCTCAGTATTCATCACAAGTTCCGCAGTAAGGCAATCACAAGAGCGAGAAAACACAATATCAAGTTTACTAATGATAAGTATGTGTAATGCAATGGAATGCAATGTCAAGTATAATGATGCATATCTGACCTAGTGATACACACTCGTTGTCTCTCAGTCCGGGATCCATTGATGACATATCTGTCCATGCATCTATCGCGACGCAGGACACGACCCTCGATAATAGAAAACATCACGGCGTGCGATAAGTCCCTCAAAATATAGTATGCATCGCGGTGCGTGATACGTCCCTCAAAATGGTACATCCTCTATAAGCTCTCATTCTTTCTCAATGCACATACACTTGTCACAACCATGTCTCAGAATAATGCAAATGACATGTTCACACAAATAATGAGGAGATGACCATTTTCATAACATTGCACAATTCACAGAAACACAAAAATTATATCACCTCAACAATGATTCAACAAGTCTTCAAACCTTTCTCAACACATCACACATAAATAATTAATCACGTTGCCTTTTGTTACCCCCTTTTCATCATTAGAATTAATCAATATAGACAGTCAACCCATCACTAAGTCCCATTAATCCCAAACATATACCACAAGGAAATACACGCATTCCATACACTTAACAAGAGTTTAGAATTTCACTTGTCTCAATCAATCAAAAATTCACTCTGGAACTTAAGGCCCTCCCCTTTCGTTGAACTCCAACTCAAAGCAATCTATTCAAATAAATGACCACACTAAGATTTCAAGACTAACAACCCCCACATTACTATGTCTAGTCTAGACTCAAAAACTTACTCAAATGTACAATCAAGTTTCTAATCTTGATGCCAATTAACATTTCAATTATCATATTTTTCAAGTTTTAAGTCTAGGGTTAAGTTCCAATTTCTCCATATAATACAACGCTAATAGTTTTCATATAATTTAATATATTTAATATTTAATTGCCTATTTCAATATGGATAAACTTAAAATATAAAATGAAATCAAAATTAAAGTCTAGTTTATAACAAAAATCAGTACCTAAACCACAAAGGAACACGTAGCAATCTGCCGGTTGCAAATTATACTTTCCTTTCCCTCACTATCTAATAATGCTCCAATCATTAGCCATCCATATGTCATGATTATCTTCAAATTTTGTCTTTATGACTTAAGTGAAAATTACAATAAATTTTCAGTGAGTTTTCACTATTTTTCTTTGCACAAGTAATAAGAGTATTAAACAGTGCACTCTTTCAATTATTACAAATCAAAACTTACGGCATAATTTTGTAATTTAAAAATCAATTACTTTACCTCCATTATCTCTCGTGCCGTTCCATGCCCCATAAAGTATTATTGTCTTAAGCAAAAATAGGTTGATCACCAAAGCCATCAATTTTAAACCAATTTCTACTACAGTGCGTCGCCAACTTAACAAATTTTTGCATCAGTTCCACTTCGAAGCATCTCGGCAGTAAGGTCCAAACGATATTTGACACTATCAACCAATCATTCAATAATCTGAGTGGAAATCAATTTGGTTCTTTGTTGTAGATGGGTTCGTCTTCCAGTCGAAATAAACACATGTTAGTTTCTGCCTCTTCTCCTTTTCTAAATTATTCTAACACGATTTAATCCCTATAACTTATCTCAATTATGGGCCAAGTGGTGTAGGGGTTTTAAGTAAAAATTTTCAGATTTGGCCTATTATTATCAATTAACTAAATAAATACCCATAAATTTAATAATCATATCTATGAAATAGTTTTAAATTTCCAAAAATATTTTTCCGGGTCATTACAATAAATTAATTCATCATTTTTTTACACTCTTCTAATTATAAATATTACAATAAACATTATTTTAAAAAATAAATTAATTTCTCTTTATTATTTAATTACAACTAATTTATCTATCTACATATAAAGATAGAATATTAAATATAAATATGATTATGTGGTACTTTTCGATCACCTCCAATTATATTTTATTTTTTTCTAAACTTTTTAGCATTTTGTTTATTTTTCTTTATCAGTGTGATATTTTAAAAAATAATTCCAAAATCTCCTCTTCAAATAATTACTCAATAGTATTATTCTCCATAATTCACATTTTTTCATCTATGTAACTTCGAATTTATTATGGGTAATTAATAATATTCATGTTTCAAAACCTTTCAGGTGGATGATCCCCTAAATTAATTGATGTGCAAGTTATGTAGTCTTTCTTATCTTACTTAGTTGTTACAACTAACAATTTTACGGAGATTTTTTTTATAGGGTTTTGTATTTTCTTAGCATCATTTTCTTTTTTTATACATATTATATATATTTATAAGAGTGTACTAATATTTTTGTTATATTGCAACCATTGCTTTACTTTTCGTTCCGTGATAATAATTATTGTGTTGCTATTTTTTTAATCGTAAATGTTTGATTTCATATTAAATTCATGCAATATTAAAAAATTAAGCGTAGTATATTATTAGTTGAATAATGCAAATATGATATTCCTATTGAATTATTTATGTAGTGTTGATATGATAACTCAATATACTGAAGATGATTTTCACCAAAATAAAAGTCTATCTTTTATTATTTTACAAGCAACAAATTATGAAAGATGTAATTATTTTAGATAAAATAATATTGTAAGCATGACTTGAAATTAGTTGTATGTTTTATTAAATTATTGGTTATCTATTTATTTAGAGCAACTTTTTCATTAAAATTTTGTATGGATACAGTAAAATTTAACTCCGTCCTAAAAACATAATTGAAAAAGGGCCTAAAATATCCTTGAAGTATTGAAAATGGTACAAAATTACCCTTCATCCACCTATTGGCTCCAAAATACCCTTCTCATCCACATATTGACTCCAAAATACCCTTATCATCCACCTTTGAGTTCAAAATTGACCACTTATTTAATTGTTTTGAAATTGAACTCTTTAAATATTTTTTAAAAAATACTTGGCGTTCAACTATTGGTTATAATTTAATTTATTAATATAATTTATAAACCAACGCACTACCCACTCATTTCTAACTAAACCCAACTCAATTAATAATTCAATTATAATATCAAAATCGCCATATACACTAAAACACGATGAAATGACGAAAATGACATCCAAAATTATTCGAGTTTGAATCGAAGCCCCAATTAAATTTAGGTTGAGCCGCTTATTTAAGAGGAAACTTTTAATAGGATTATCTTTCAAGATTGAATTAGAAATTTATGATTAAAGGTAAAGAAGTAATACATCCCTAATAATTCATGCACTTTTTTAAAATATAATTTTATAAATATTTATGATTTGTTTTAAAACCTTTAATATATTATTTTTTTAAAAAATTACCTATGAAGTAACATCACATAATTGAGATGTAAGAATAGTTAAGATTAACATAATCATATTTTTAAGTTTATCGGTTATTTTTATTTAGACACTTGAATGTATAATAATTTACTTCTATAGATATTTTCGTCTCAAATTTGTAAAAACAGTCAAGTGACAGTATCTTTTCTGTTGTTGCATGAATAATGTGATCAATTTATTAATTTGGAGGGGTTTAATTAGTAATGAGGGAGTTTTAGATTAATTTATAAATTATACTAATAATTTAAATTATAACAAATAGTTGAGCGCCACGTATTTACAAAAATATTTAAAAATATAAATTCGTTAAATAAGTGGTCAATTTTGAACCAAAAGCTTGATGACAAAGGTATTTTGGACCCAATAGGTGGGTGGAAAGAGTATTTTGGAGCTAATATGTAGATGTAGGATAATTTTTTTACCATTTTCAATACTTTGAGAATATTTTAGGCCCTTTTTCGAAATATAATTTAGAATTTATTACAGATAAACAAACAAAAAGAATTTTTTTTGAAAATATTTTTCTTTTTTTACACGTTTTTAAAGAAAACATACCAAATAGATTATACGAGATCAACTATATTTAAAGTACTAAACACATTTTTAGTAGATTATAAGTTGAAATATAATTTATTCGGTTCAATGATAATAATATTTGACTCAAAATATTTAAACAAAAAAAATTATTCATAAAGTTAATGAGGTCCGTGCGAATCGAAAATGTATTTTCTAGTAATAGTAATAAAACTAAATATAAATAAGGTGATAAAACACTTCTCTATTGATCTAAAAAATTATTTATGTTTTTTCTCCTTTATTGAACTTTTCTTACTATTAAAAAATAAAATAAAAAAGAACCATAACTACCCTTACCTAAACGGAAGAAGCCCAACAATCGATAACTAGTATATCACGTTTTATTATGCATTAAATATCTCTGTAATAGATAATAATTAAAGTGAAATAAAAAGGTTATAAACAACCTCTATATATAATAAGTTAAGAAGATTCCTCGAGTAGTAAAACCAGATTTTTGATGAATATGGAGGAACCATATATGACAAATATGAATAGGAAAATCAGAATGTAATGCATTGGGAGGAGTAAAATATGACAGTCAACTGATGAAAAAGTTTTTTTTTTTTTTTGTCTTTTTCATTCAAAGTTTGCAAAAGGCTATGAAGTTTTTATGTAAATTAACAAGTATGTTATCCTTGTGTTTTTTTTTTTTTTCACTTCTGGTTTAATACTATTTTCATTTTTAAAATTTATTTTCATGTAACTTTTCTATTTAATAAGGAGATATGACAGTCAACTGATAATTTTTTTTGTGTGTGTCTATTTTACTCAAAGTTTGCATAAGGCTATGAAGTTCTTATGTAAATTAACAAGTATGTTATCCTTGCGTTTTTTTTTTCATTTCTGGTTTAATACTATTTTCTTTTTAAAATTCATTTTTATGTAATTTTTCTCGTTAATAAGGAGATATGACAGTCAACTGATGAAAAAGTTTTTTTTGTGTGTCTATTTCACTCAAAGTTTGCAAAAGGCTATGAAGTTTTTATGTAAATTAACAAGTATGTTATCCTTGTATTTTTTTTTTCATTTTTGGTTTAATACTATTTTCATTTTTAAAACGGAAAAGGGCCTAAAATACCCTTGAACTATTAAAAATGGTACAAAATTACCCTCCATCCACCTATTAGTCCTAAAATACCCTTGCTGTCTATCTTTAGGTCCTATATTACCCTTTATTTTTAACGGTCACTTTTTAAATCCAATTAATAAATTAATTAATGACGTGTCAATTTTCTATTGGCCAGATTTTAAATAACCTAAATTAATTTAATAACCCACCCATTCCCAAATTAGACCCGCCCCAAATTCAATTAACCCATCTTGCCCATCTACCATCATCCCGTTTCGATCTTCTTTGAAAGATTACACAATTTGCTAGTATTTGTCTGCTTGTTTTGTATCGAAATGAATTTGGTATAATACAGCATAAATGATGAGCTATGAAGAAACAATCCTTGTTCTGCTATCATGGTGTCGTACTGGAGTAGAAGTGTGAAACAACTAAAGAACACAACTTGGCTTCTGGTGCTTAATCCTCCACCCCCTAAAACAGAGAGAGAACAAAACAAGACATCGGCAATGGTTATTTCTTATAAAAAAAAAGTCATGGGCAATGGTATTAGTGATTTAACAAACTTTGTTGCCACAGCTACAGTTTGGTTACCTACAAACCCTTTTAACTCCTTGGTTTAATATGTGGTTAATTGAGAAGTTCTGTTGGTGTGTATTATTTTCAAAGGACCCATGTTTTGATCGACCCACAAGCCTTATATTATTCGACCTACATTTGGGGTTTTGCAGATGAGAGACTTAACGATATTGTGGGAAGCGTATACTATGTGGCACCAGAAGTTCTCCACATATCTTACAGTTTGGAAGCAGACATCTGGAGTATTGGGGTGATTACCTACATTTTGTTATGTGAAAGCAGACCATTCTGGGCAAGGACTGAATCTGGCAAATTGTGTAATCTTTCAAGGAAGATCGAAACGGGATGATGGTAGATGAGCAAGATGGGTTAATTGAATTTGGGGCGGGTCTAATTTGGGAATGGGTGGGTTATTAAATTAATTTAGGTTATTTAAAATCTGGCCAATAGAAAATTGCCACGTCATTAATTAATTTATTAATTGGATTTACAAAGTGACCGTTAAAAATAAAGGGTAATATAGGACCTAAAGGTAGACAACAAGGGTATTTTAGGACTAATAGGTGGATGGAGGGTAATTTTGTACCATTTTTAATAGTTTAAGGGTATTTTAGGCCCTTTTCCGTTTTTAAAATTCATTTTCATGTAACTTTTCTCGTTAATAAGGAGATGGAAGTTAGAGGAGTATATTAATTCTAATTTCTAATGAATATTATTGTGGTTCACGGTACATTATGTTGATTAAATTCAACCTCTTTTTTAGCTATTCTTTTTTTTTTTTTTAATGCATGCATATGATATATATCTCTAATATATAGTATAATTCATTTGTATTACGTTCAGCTAATTGAAAAATTTATGATAAAATAATCAATTAGTTATTTTATTTTTTGGTTTATATGAAAATCACAGAAAAATGAGTATTAGTAATGGAAATAATAACTATTTTGAATTAATTTATTTTAAGTGCTTTTATGCTAAAATAATTTTTAAGCTTTTTGGAGTGTTTAGGTAATTTTTAAAAAGTACTTAGAAGAACTTGATTTTAAGGTAAAGTGATATAAATAAGTCAAAACCCATAATTTAAAAAATTTAACTTATTAATTTTGATTTATAAGTCAAACAATAAATGTCAATCGAAACGAGCATTATTTTCACCTCATTTGTGACCACCTATTTTAGTAAAAATTATGCAATAATCTTAACGAAGTCAATTTGCACATACACTAAAACAAAATTGTTTTTAAACGAATGTAAAGACTTAGCCATAAAATGGAATTTGATGTTTTTTTTATTGAAAATATATTTAATAGCAAAGCACAATGTGATTTAAATCATATAATTATATTAAAGCTTGAAATTTAATAAAGTAATAATATTTTTATAATATTTCTCAATATCTAAAAAATGTTGTTAAAATAGTTGAATAACCGCACAATTGTGAAGAGAATTTGAATACGTGATCATTATAAAAAAATTTAACCAAATTTATTTATCAATTGAATTTTTTAATTTAGATGTTCCCAGAAAAATATTATTTCATAAAATTTATAAAGATTTTTGACCGCGCAAAGTGCGGATTAGGTAATTAGTTACATATAAATTGAAAGTTTTGGTACTAGGTATATAAATATAGGTATATATGTATGCTTTTTGGACAACCTACTTTTATTTGGGCAGTACCCTCGAAAGACAGGTGTACAAGTGATAAACATCACTAGTGTGATTATATATTTTCACTCATCCTTTACTTAAATTCATTTCCTCCAAGTCAAAGAACCTTAGAACCTTACCTAAACAGATTGTTCTTCAAAATCACAAGAGAAAAACTTGGACCTTTTTTATGGAATTCAAGACGCGCTCTTCTCTTTGGTAAGTGATGAAATATGTTTTTGAGTTAGGTAGTGTTTGATAATTTAAGAATATCTTGTCTTATAGAACTTCGTTTACAGTGAATAAATATGATTTGAAAAGCTAATTCCTATTTCTACAACTCTTATATTTATGTAAAACTCTAATTTAGTTGTTATGAATTTGAAATATAGGAGAAAAGTGGGATATGGAAGAAAATAGTTTTACCAAAATTATGATTCTTCTATAACTCTCCTATGACTTAGCTTTTTCCTTCTCTTTCCAAACATCTTTTGTTAAACATAAGAATTTAGTCCACATTTAAGAGTACAATAATTTATTTTTTATATATGAAGGTGAATAATTTTTTTTTATTTTTAAACATATTAAATATACAATTCAAAAGAGTACTTAAATTTTTTGCTTGTTAAATATTAATATATTTATGATTGTGTTATAAAATATTACAGTGTGGATGTCCACTACATCAAAAAGTTACTCTCCCTAATTATATTCATTTATTCCCTTCATTATAGTGATAGCATTCACTTTTATGATCAATATTGTTGTGACTTTACATTTCTCTTCCGTTATATTCATGATTAATGTCATGTTTATAACTAACCTTTAGTATATCTCTATGTAACACTATAAATAAAGAGATAACACTTCATATTATGTACACTTGAATACTTGGAAGAATAAGGAAAACTTTAATTTCTTGCCTCCCTATTTCTATTGCTTTCGTCCTATATATTTCTCGCTTATATTATCACTTTTTTAACTTAGCTTTACAATACGTTATCAGCACGAATTCTAATCAATTATCGTTTTAAAATTGTGTTTTTTTTCTCATAAACAAGGTAAATGACTAGTAAAATTACTATTCACTCTTTTCTTCTTTGATACCTTCACTTCAACCAGGTAAGACCTAACTTACTTGTGGTCTTTTATTAACTAATATGTCATGAGAAAAAATATAGCAATTAGCTAAGGTTGTTTTTCTAAAGCAAAGTCTTCTATGGTTGCATCTTCTTTTTCTTTATCTTTCACATATTCAATGTTATTAATTATTTGTTTAATTATTATAATATATTATTTATCCTAATAAAATCGTTTTGTGGTTGATATTATTAATTATCACTTTGTCCATATATGTTGTTTTATCCATTTAAATTAAAGTTAGACTAGCTATCAAGCTTGTCCATATATGTTGTTTTATCCATTTAAATCATTCAACTTTAATTATTGTTTATCAGTACATTAAATTATTTTACTTTAATCATTGTTTATCAGTACATAAAATTGGTTGGTCTATTATGTCAATGGTTAAGAATAAGACGATGAATTCAAGTTCATCGCATCAAAAGATTATGACACTGGGTTAGAGTCTTGATGCACCATGATGATAAGACATTGGGTTTGAGTCCCACCAAATTATAGCCTAAAACATATCTATATAGGTTATACATTGGGTTTAAGTCTTTATGCACCATAGTGATAATATGATGATGACTAACACAAAATAATATATTTTTGACTAAAAGACATGAAGTCAGTCCAATTAATTTTCTCCATTCTCTTATGTAAATATGGTAGCAACGCATAACATATCTAAAAGATGACGAGTGATTGAACGTATACAAATTTTAATATTACAAAGTACAAAACAATAATAATCATTATGGTAAAAATGAAAAAAATTCTATGGGTTCTTTAAATAGTCCTTCAAAATGTGAAGGTACTTCTTATCATCAAAATGACATGAAAGGTCATTGAACACACGGTTGTTGTCTTACCAAATAATTTGATAAATTTATAAATCCTCCATCAAAAGAAAGGAAAATGAAGTGGTGGTACCCTTGACCTTCAAAGTGATGTTGAGATGAGTCATATTTGTATGATAAATGTCAAGGTATGAGATAAAGTGGTTGTACACTTGACCTTCAAATTGATTTTGAGGTTGGTCAAATAAATTTGATAATTTCAAAGCATGACAATGAGTTTCTTATAAAAACTTATAGAGCATATATAATTGATTATAGTCCATTTCTTGAAGAGAATGTGTCTTGAGTTTGTGTGTATAAGGACATATTCATGTATGATTAGATAAATGTCATATCTCACCTCTACGTAATATTTGAGAGATTGAAAAAAATTATTTTGATACAAATGATCATTTGGTCATATAGTTTGAGTACATCACAAATGTTGTGGTACATTTTATTATGAATCATTGAAGGACAAAATAAAGAAATAATTCTTTCTTGTAAAGGTTGCGGTCATGAACAAAATAAATATTATTATGTGGCAATACAAATTTATTATAGAATATCAAGAAACAATCTTATTTGTAATAATTTTAACCGTGACAATAAGAAAATTTTTATCTTTGAAGGAGATGGTCACCATAAGAATGAGTGTTGTGAAATTTGTGAAAAATTGATTGAGAGCTATAAAATAACTAACTTGTTACTATTCAAAGAAATGAAATTGTTTATAATATTGGTTTTGCAATAAGTCTTAAAAATAACCTTTTTATGTTTTGAAGGAATTGAAAAAATTTGTATTGAAACTCTAAAATATGAAATGACTTAAAATCTCCATATTACTACAATAAATAAGTGTTATAAATATTTATGTAAAAGTCTTTCCCTTTTGTTTGTAGTACATTGATATACCGTGGTTTCACATTATTTTTAATGTTTTTTCCTTAAGTTTAGTGTGTGTCCAAAAGCCTTTTTGTATTGATTTTTATGTAAGTTTCCCTTTATTTGCAGAAAATCTGTCTAAAGATGAGCGCGAAAGTTTTTGAGCAAGAAATGCAGAAAAGTTACCACCTACGGAGCTTGTGACGGTCCGTCGTGCCTTTGTCAGTCCGTAGGTGACATCGTAGTGAAGCTACTGAAGGAAGATGGGGAAGTCTGACCAAGTGTGGGGTTACGAAGTGCATAACGGACCGTCATAGACACGACGGTCTGTCCTGCTGGTTCGTCGTGATGATCAGAGAAGTAGTCCCAGTACCCAAATTCCAAGAGTTTAAGTGTTATGGAACGGAGAACCTCGACGGACCCTCGTGCTTGGAATGGTCCGTCATACCTGCCGTCAAGGGTAATGGAGAAAGCAACAGAAGGATTTTTAAAGTATGGGATGACGGAGGCCATGGCGACCCGTCGTGACCACGACGGCTCGTAACGAGGTCTGTCGACCCAGTCGCGTTTTGACAGATTTTCAGCAATTAGAGTCCTTCTTTTATTAGGTTTTTGTTTTTTATAAATAGTTGTAAAAACCTCGTTTTTGGGGTTAGACTCTTTGTGGGTTAAACACTTTTATGTTAAGATTCTTTGTTAGTAGATTATTTTTGGATATTAGACTTTGGATCGTTACGTTTTTCTCTGGAGTTGATTGTTGGTGATTTTGTTGATTAATCAAGTAAATTTCTAGATTTTATTCTTTCTCATTGAAGTAAGTGCATGAATTCTTATATTATATATATGATTATTGTAATTATGACTATGAGTAACTAAACTCCATAACTAGGGTTGTGGGAACAATAGGCGAATAATGAGGTAAAACCTAACCAAAATAACAATTGTAGAATAGTTTCTTGCATGTATTGATAATTCTTTTGCTTAGAAGTCTTTTTAACGGATGACCAACATTAGAACTCGCCTTAATGCTACTTGCCGGACCAAGAAGGTAGATAATAGGAAAAGAATTATCAATATAGATTTAGTGTATACTATGTAATAGGCTAGTATTGATTGGTACGAGGTAATAACTTAGTCAAATATCAAATACAATGCTTAATATGAGGTAAAGGTAAGGGTTAGTATAGCAACACAGGTAGCCGGATCAAGGTGAGAAGTGAAATTTTCTAGATGCCGGACCAAGGATTTAGAAATACATAACTTATCACTTTACATGCAAGATACTAGGAAAGAATTGTTATAAGTTAGAATTATCAAGTTAGAAACCTGTGAGGAACACGTAAACCCTAGTTACTATTATTAATTGATTAAACTCCAACATTTGAATCTGTTAGGTGTCTACATTAATGTAGTTAGTTATTTTCATTCATTTAGAAATAAAAACGCCCCTTTTATTGTCTTTTTTTCTAAGGAAATAATTGACTAAATAATAGTAATAATAGATTGAAGTTAAGTATGAACTATTTTCCTCGTGGGAACGATCCCAACCTCATTAGTTGGGATCTTTACTTTATACGACCGCTTTACTTCTTATTTGAGAAGTATGTTTGAGCGTATCAAATTTTGGCGCCGCTGCCGGGGAAAGTAGCGTATAGATTAACTTAAACTTATTACTAAAGCTTAGTCAATATTTTCTTAATTTTACTTTGTTTATTGTTTTTAATTCTTGCAGAACTATCTTCTTTGTATGCCAAATACACGGAGAGGAAGAGAACCCTTGTTTCCCTACGATCACGAATTAGAGCATACACTACGCAACATGAATCAAAACTTGGGTATTAATGATGATGATCCAAACCAGAACATCCCAGCTTCGGTTGATGTTCATGGTCAGTTACTACGCGATGCTCCGGGTGAAAATCAACAGAGAGGACAAAATCCCGCTCCACGTTCTCAAGAATACTACAGAGGCTATGACAATATAGCAGACACTGATGGGCCACTTGTCTTGCCCCCTCTACCACCAGGCCACACCTTTGTAGTAACTAGTAGCCTGATGCAAATGCTCACTTCCAGAGGTTTGTTTACAGGGCTACCTTCTGAGGATCCACATGCCCATATAGCTAAGGTAAGGGCAGTGTGTAAAAGTTGTGTAGGGAGGCTTGATTTGGATTTGGATGTAATAGGGCTAAGAGTCTTTCCTCTCTCACTGACTGGAGAGGCTGCTATTTCGTTCATTGAGCTCCCTTATAACTCAATTTTCACTTGGAACCAACTAAGGGACGTTTTCTTAGCACGCTACTATCCGTTCTCCAAGTAACTAAACCACAAAGACAGAGTGAACAACTTTGTGGCACTACCAAGAGAGTCAGTTAGTAGTTCTTGGGATAGATTCACCTCATTTTTGAGGAGCGTCCCCAATCACTGCATAGATGATGAGTCACTGAAGGAATACTTCTATCGGGGACAGGATGATAATAATAAAGCGGTGTTGGATACTATAGCGGGTGGTTCTTATTGGAGTGTCCTTATGCTGAGATTGCCGAAAAGTTAGAGAAGATCTCCTGAAATAATAAAGCTTGGAGTACTAGGTAGTTTGATACTTGGAGAAATACCTTCGCATTGCAATCCACTCACAACCCATCCACACATATGATTCGTGAAGAGATGGCTCACATGAGAACTGAGCTTGGGTTGGTATTAAAACATATCACTGGGGTGCAGAAAAGATAAATGCAGTTAACTATTTGTCTAAACCACCACCACCAAATGATGAATTCTATTATGAGAAGAATTCCTATGCGGTAAATGAACAACCGGGGGGTTTCCGACCGAGTGCCCAAGGCTCAAATTAGGAGAATTGGCGCCAAGGTCAAGGAAACGAAGGTCGGATCTATGGTAACTATAATCGTGAGGGTCATTATGTCCAAGATAGAAACTACAACCACGACAACAACTTCAACAAGGGTAACTATGCTAACAGAAATTATAGGAATGGGCCCTATGTCCCTCTTCAAAATCATGAAGTTACTACTAGGGATGGTGGAGGTAGTATGGCGCGAGTTGAGGATATGTTGCACAAAATGATGAGGAGGTTCAATTCTAATGATGAGCACATTAAAGAATTAAGGAGTGATTTAGAGGGTATTGGGAAGAAAGTCGATACACATGCAATATCGATTAAGAAGATTGAGTTGCAAATGGACAAATTATCTGCGACTGTGAACACACGGCAACCGGGCACTCTTCCTAGCAACACTGTCCAAAATCTGAAAAATGACAGACACTATATGGCAATCACTACTCGGGGTGGTAAGCAAACCATTGACCCATCTATGCCGTCTAAGGAGAAAAAGGTGACAAAAGATAATGATAAGTGGTAGAGGTTAATAGTGAAGTAGAAGATAACACTGGAAAAGATGCCGAAGTGCCTACAAAGGTAATTCCCATGCCTAGACCACCCCCCTTTCCTCAGAGATTAGTGAAAAAGACCGAGGATGGTAAATATCGGCGTTTTATAATAATGTTGAAGCAGCTTTCTATCAATGTCCCTTTGGTAGAATCTCTAGAACAAATGCTTGGTTATGCCAAGTTTATGAAAGATCTGGTTACAAAGAAAAGATCGGTCACTTTCGAGGATGATGATAGAATGCTGCATTGTAGTGATATTGCTACAAGATCTCATGTACAAAAGAAAGAAGATCCGGGTGCTTTCACTATTCCTTGTACAGTCGGGGTATTACTTTTTGCGAAAGCATTATGTGATCTGGGGGATAGTATAAATCTCATTCCCCTCTCGATTTATAAGAAGTTGGGTTTGAGTGACCCAAAGCCCACTGCGATGCGGATACTGATGGCCGATCGAAGAGTGAAAAGGCCTATAGGGATACTCCATGATGTGCTAGTAAAAGTGGAGTCGTTCAAATTTCTGGTAGATTTTGTTATTCTTGATTGTGAAGTCGATTTTGAAATACCTATTATTCTTGGGAGGCAATTCCTTGCTACGGGCAGAGCCTTAGTTGATAGGGAAAAGGGGCAGATGAAATTTTGATTGAACAATGAAGAAGCGACCTTCAACATTTGTAGGTCCATGAGGCAAAGTGGTGAGCTCCAATCGGTATCTGCTATATCCTACAAAGAAAAGATGAAGAAGGACCATGACCTAAAAAGTGAAAAACAAGAGTTTATGGTTAGGGATTTGGTGCTTTTAGACAATTCTAGGTTGTGTTGGTTTCCGGGCAAGCTCAAGTCCAAATGGACTGGCCCTTACTTGATTACCCAACTATTCCCTCATGGAGCAGTTGAGTTAGAAACCAAGGAGGGTGTGCGGTTTAAGGTAAATGGACAACGAATAAAACTCTATTTTGGGCATGGTGAATCGGTGATTGAAGTGATCTAGGCATACTATCTTGATGAAGGTTGAGTAATCAAGTGTCCTCAGTCGTGCCGCGATGTTAAATCAGGCGCTTGTTGGGAGGCAACCCAATACTTATAGCATTTTCTACTAATGGATTTTAAATTTGCAGGCACATCACTAGGAAATTTTGTAGAAAATCACAGTGCAACAGTCACTGACGGACACATCGACAGACCGTCACTCACGGGACGGACCGTCGCATGAATCCATCGTACCAGGTACGTCTTTCAATTATTTTCAAAACTAGGGCACACGTGACGGAACCAATGACGAACCGTTGCATCTGTGACGGATCATCGTCGGGTCTCGTTGCATCATTAATGAGCATACCCAACCCGACCCGACCCGGTTGGGGGTAATTTGAAAAATTGGTAACATTTAAAAACCCCACCCTTTCATTTCACCCATTTCCTTCCCTCTTTCTCCCATTTCCCTCCCTTTTCAACTTCCAACTTCCTACCTCCTTTCTCTATCAACCGATCGCTTCCCCAAATTCCCGAATTCCGGATATCTCCTTTCTACTGGTCGGAGTCGATTGCTGTGGTTCTGCTCTTGATCGCCAAGTACCTCCCTTGCTTGTTGTTGTCAAATTCTCAGGTATGTTTCTCTGATTTCTACCCATTTACATTGCATTTTTGTTTATCAATTAGTATTAGCCTATTTTTGATTAGTGGGTCTTCATGCTTTGATCCAATTTTGTCTGACCTAGGTTAAGAATCCTTAAATTACGTTTGTGAAAACTTTAGAAATAGGTGCTTTAGCATTTCTAGTTTGTTAGGTATCTAGGTTAGACACATGTAGGGTAACATTAAAAAAAATTCCATTTGAGTCATAGGGATGATTGTGGCATCTCCACTTCGCCATCAATGACGTAACGAGACCCCACGACGGACCGCCGCATCTACGATGGATCGCCATGTGGTCCGCTCCAACATCCCACTGTATTTTTTCTCCAAGTATCCACCAATGGATACATGCGACGGTCCGTCGTTCCCACAACGATCCGTCCTGCACAACCATCGTGACAGTTAGAGACCCTTTTCCTAAGGGTCTCCTATTTTTTTAAGTGTCCTCTGATAGACATCTACGACGGACTGCCATACCCTCGACGGTCCGTCCTGCACAACTGTCGTGACGGTCAGAGACCTCTCTCCTGAAGGTCTCCATACTTTTTCTAAGTGTCCTCTAATGGACATCTACGATGGACCGTCACACTCTCGACGGTCCGTCCTGCACAACCATCGTGATGGTCAGAGACCCCTCTCCTAAGGGTCTCCACGACGGACATCGACGACGGACCGTCATTGTCACAACGGTCCATCCTGCTTATCCGTCATACTTGTCAGAGACTTTCCTGCAGGGGTCTCCACATCAACATAGTTGAAGTAAGACATGATAGACCCCATGACGGTCCGTCGTACTCACGACGAGCCGTCACCTGGTCCGTCGTGTTTCACTGTTACTGTAGAAAAGTCAATACAACTTAGATCTTATATTTATTTTGTTTTATTTTTGCTCGTCTTGTTTGCTCCTTCTCGTACTAATATTGATTCTTTACAGGTACTATCTCTAATGGCACCAAAACATGATCGAGTTTACGCACGTGGGCGTTCAAAGTCTGTCACCCCGTTTGTCCGCCTGGTCATTGGCTCTGATGATGAGCGTGACCCCGAGTATGTGCCCCCAGGCACTGCCACTCCTTCACGAGTTGCACGTGCTACCACAGCTACGCCCAAAAAGGTGGCATCCGGCGTAGTCACTGCCTCCCAGTCTGATGAGGAGCGCACACTGGCCGACACACCTTCTGGGTCAGCTACTCATGAAGAAGGAGCGTCTGGCTCCTTAGGATTTTCATGATCGGTGAAAGCCTCTAGGTCTGCAGAAGTCTCTGCCCCCGCCACATCTGCACAATCTTTCTCGTCTGATGAGGCTGATAGTTTTGATTCCACTTCCGGCTCATCGACTCGTGCTCTTACCCCAGTTGCCGACCAACCCAACTGGTGGTGTGTCGATAGGCAATATCAAGTTTATTCAGACGCAAAGTTCTTGAATGATAAAGGAGTCATGACAGGGACCCTTACACTAGAGAGGCTGGTCCTTACAGGTAGTCTCCCCACCATGCCAGAAATCCACAAATATCTTCACCAGACACCGACTGGAGTGGACAGCGCGTTCTTTGGGCCTTTATAGTAAGGAGTTGGTCCGAGAGTTCTACGTCTCTTACGTGGCTACTCTCAGATCACAGATAGATAGGGGAAGCTTGAGCATGTCCGAGTACGTGACATTTAGGTCGATATATCCCTGCCTACCATCCGCTGGTATCTATGCGGTGAGGATGTTTATTCCAACCGAACCCCTCTCACCGCCGAGTTTGACTACCAGTGGCAAATTTTCAAAGATGGCCAATTCTTGCGTAAGCCATCGCTGAGAGAGACCACCAAGAGGTGGATGGCCCTGCACTTGTCTGTTGACGGAGAGGGTGCTGACTTTGTAACATAGACGAAGGGAGCCATCAAGAAGGCTAACTTGAACTTCACGGCTAAGTTCTTATGGTTGATTGTCCGCCACTGCCTTTCCCCCACGACCGCTGATAATATAGTCACATAGGATCATGCAGTTCTGATAGCGGAGATGATAGCCGGGTTTGAGGTGGACTTTGCTTGGCTTTTATAGGCGGTCATGCACAAGAGGGATTTTAAGGTCATAACTACTTACCCTTTTCCGTGCATGATATTTTCCCTATGCAGGTCCGCAGGTGTGCCCATCTGGAACATTGATCAGCTCAAGACTCCGCTGGGCATTGTTGATATCGACCTCATCAGGGATGAGGCCAATGAGTTGGCTCCACGCAGAGGGCCCCGTCCAGAGTTACTTCCACTTGGTGAGAATCTGGCTGATACGGTCGCACATGCTCGCACGGTTACGCAGGCTTCTCCTGAAACCACTGACACTACCTCGGTCGAGTCTATCCCGGGTAGTAGCACTGCCCCGAGCTCTTCTATCTCAGCACCTTTCCCTGCTCTGGTCCCGCTTGCTAGGGTCCAGAAACTAGAGGCACATATGGCTACACTTCTGCATCACATCCAGCCTTGGATGCAGAAGTATATTGCGGAGGCAGAAGAGCGCTTGGAGCGGAAAATGGTCCAGCACACAGAGAGGAAGATCGCTGAGGTTCATCAGCGCTTGGACACTTTTGAGTTGCGGGTGCTAGCCCGGCCAGCCCCTCTGGTGGACGTGTCGACCCTTCAGACTGCGATCGAGAGTCTGCGAGCGGACATTGATATGATCCTAGAGGCTAGGGTTCCTGAGTCTGAGGCCCCTTCTGCAGAGCCTGCTGAGGGCACAGTGATGGCGGCCTTATTCGCCACTTTAGAGATTCCACCACCTCCCCCTTGATAGCATGCCAAGAGGCGCAAGGTTTGAGAAGAGGATGCGGCTAGAGCACGAAAGAAAGAGCACCGTGAGATGGAGGCTGCAAGGAGAGCCTCACTTGCTGATGAGAAAGGCGCGTCGGATCAGGGCTCTAGAGTTAGCTGCTGGGGCATCTAGCTCCAGAGATGTGGCGATAGCGGGAGGCACTGCTGATAGTGCTGTTGCTGATGAGGACACTACTGAGGGTGTCCAGACTACAGAGGTAGTGGGTTCCGGAGAACTGGACCCACCAGTTTCTTGATCGTTGGCATTTTCGCCCCAGGTTTGCTTCACCTACCACTCTCGTATTTCAATTTTTTTATGCATTGGGGACAATTGCATGTCTTTTTGTTGGGGGTGGGGTAAATGGAAAGTGAGTGCTAGGGTGAAGTCTGAGTAGCCTATTTCACTATCCTCTTTTGGGTTTTTCTTGCCTGTGTTCTTTTTCTCCAAGAGACTAATTATTTTTATTGTTGAACCAACATGTCTATATCTTATGTACATAGTTTAACTCTGAAGCATGATGACTAAAATGATATCCTGATGAAATGAAAATGGTACATGAATAGGCATAGTAATTGATAAATGTGTGACTCTAAGCATGACATAGAGATACACCACTGCATGACCCTAAGTCTAAAATCAAACTAGGTGTCTGATAATATGGTAAAGTAATGGATGTCAAGTGAGTGTGAGGGAGATTTGAATAGTCCACTATTTGTACTGAGCTAGAACTTGCCTGGTTAGTCCTGCTAAAAGTAAGCTGTAATAGACAATTAGGAAAGGATCATAGGCCCTTGTTCAATATAGCCCATTTTTAGCCTAAATAAAAGAAAACCAAATGAAATTAATCCTTCTTTGATCCAAATGATTTGAGGGTGGCTAATGCAGTAAACAACTTTTTTATGGCCCTGACTCAACTTTGGGTATTGTGTACTTTGACTCATGGCAAAGCCATGAGTTGAGGGTGGCTATTATGAGAAATGCTCTGGAAAGTGGGGTTGAGAGAACAAAGAGAGAGAAAGAACAAAAGAAAAGTGACTCAAGAACCAGTTGAAAGAAAAGTGAAATAAAAAAAAATAAAAAAATACAACAAATACAATCAAGAAAAGAAGAGAGTCATTTACACAAATGAAGAAAGAAGGGAAAATAGCAAGGTGAAAGCATATGTGAAATTGGGCGAAATAAAATGATAAAAAAAGTGGTATGTTTAGCCGATATGTCACGGAGGGCAAAAAGTCACTAAAGTATACCTAAATATACCCTACCTGACCCTGAGCCTATGTTACAAGATAAGAAAGTCCTATCGTGATCCTAAGAGTTGTATAGCGAACTTAAAGCAGTGAAAATAAGGGCAAGCTTATGGCAATATGTTTGAATGAGTTGTGAATTTGTTCTGAGAGTGAGTGTCGAAAAGTAATCCTTATACTCAAACTGAAATCATTTTGTGAAAAATGAGGATGTTGTTTTGAAGTGAGTACACTAGTTGTAATACCGAAAATATTAGCACCTCGGTGAGAAATTGAAGAGGATAGATGTTAGTGCGTGGTGAGTGTGTGTCATGGTCTGATTCCACATAATTCAAGCCTAATAGTGATAACATGCATAAATATGATGAGACTGATCGGTATTGATAGCCAAATGATTGCAAAAGCTAATGCATGGATACTATTGTACAAAGATTTTTGTAGTGAGTCATAGTGCATCGCTTGAGGACAAACAACAAATTTAAGTTGCGGGTGTTGATATACCGTGGTTTCACGGTATTTTTAATGCTTTTTTGTTAAGTTTAGTGTGTGTCCAAAAGCCTTTTTGTATTGATTTTTATGTAAGTTTCCCTTTATACCCAGGAAATTTGTCTAAAGATGAAAGCAGAAGTTTTTGAGCAAGAAATGCAGAAAAGTTACCACCTACGGAGCTTGTGATGGTCCGTTGTGCCTGTGACGGTCCGTAGGTGACATCGTAGTGAAGCTGCTGAAGGAAGATAGGGAAGTCTGACCAAGTGTGGGGTTACGAAGTGCATGATGGACCGTCATAGCCATGACGGTCTATCATGCTGGTTCATCGTGATGATCAAAGAAGTAGTCCCAGTACCCAAATTCCAAGAGTTTAAGTGTTATGAAATGGAGACCATTGATGGACCGTCGTGCTTGGAATGGTCCGTCATACCTGCCGTCGAGGGTAATGAAGAAAACAGTAGAAGGATTTTCAAAGTATGGGACGACGGACGGCATGACGGACCGTCGTGACCACACGGCCCGTAACGAGGTCGGTCCACCTACCCGCGTTTTGACAGATTTTCAGCAATTAGAGTCCTTCTTTTATTAGGTTTTTGTTTTTTATAAATAGTTGTAAAAACCTCGTTTTTGGGGTTAGACTCTTGATTATTTTTTATACTCTTTGTGAGATTCTTGATTATTTTGAATCTCACAAAGAGTCTAAAAAATAATCAAGAGTCTAACCTCAAAAATGAGGTTTTTCGAACTATTTATATAAAAAATAAAAACCATAAGGACTCTATTTGCTAGAAATATTTCAAAACGCGGTTGGATCGATGGACCTTGCGACGGATTGTCGTGGTCATGACGGACCGTCATGGACTCCGTTGTCTCATATTTGTGCAATTTATTCTGGTGCTCTCTTCATTACCCTCTACGGCAGGTATGACGGACGTCACAGGCACAACAGTCCGTCGAGGGTCTCCGTAACAAAACACTTGAACTTTTTGAATTTGGGTACTGGGACTACTTCTCTGATCTTCATGACGGACCAGCAGGACGGACCGTCATGGATACGTCAGTTCGTCACGCACTCCGTAGCCCCACACTTGGTCAAACTTCATAATCTTCCTTCAGCAGCTGCACTACGATACCACCTACGGACCATCACGAGCATGACATATCGTCACAAGCTCTCTAGGTGGTACTTTTCTGTATTTCTTGCTCAAAAACCTCTGCATTTATCTTTTAGACAGATTTCTTGCAAATAAAGAGAAACTTACATAAAAATTAGCACAAAAAGGCTTTTGGATACACTTAACTTAAGGAAAAAGTATTAATAATACCGTGAAACCATGGTATATCAACACCCTCAACTTAAATTCGTTGTTTGTCCTCAAGCGACACACTATGACTCAATACAAAATCTTTGTACAATAGTATCCATGTTTTATCTTTCGCAATCATTTGGATATCAATCCCGATCAGTCACATCATGTTTATGCATGCTATCACTATTAGGCCTGAAATATGTGGAGTCAGACCATGACACAGACTCACCATGCACTAAGACCTATCCTCTTCCATTTCTCACCGAGGTGCTAATATTTCTGGTAATGCAAGTAGTGTCCTCACTTCAAAACAAAATCCTCATTTTTCACACAATGATTTCAGTTTGAGTATAAGGATTACTTTTCAACACTCACTTTCAGAACAAATTCACACTCATTCATACATATTGCCATAAGCTTGCCCTTATTTTCATTGCCTTAAGTTCGCTATACAACCCTTAGGATCACGATAGGATTTTTAGCTATTAACATAGGCTCGGGGTCAGGTAAGGTATAATTTAGTATACTTTAGTGTCTTTTTGCCCTCCTTGACATATCAGCTAAACCTTCCACTGTCTCTCGTTTCTTCTTGCCAAGTTTCTCATATTCTTTCACCTTGTTGTTTTCCCTTTTTTCTTCATTTGTGTAAGTGACTCTCTTCTTTTCTAGCTTGTATTTCTTGAATCACTTTACTTTTGTTCTTTCTCTCTCTTTGTTCTTTCAACCCCACCTTCCAGAGCATTCCTTATAATAGACACCCTCAACTCATGGCTTTGCCATGAGTCAAAGTACACAATACCCAAAGTTGGGTCAGAGCCATACAAAGGGTTGTTTACTGCATTAGCCACCCTCAACTTATGCATTTGGCATAAGCTGAGGTGCACATGTCCAAGGCGGGACCAGGGCCAACACATTATTCTCAGAAAAGATCAGTTAGGGTGCAAAAGAAAGGTCTAGTTTAAGCTCAAATCATTTGGATCAAAGAGGGATAAAGTTCATTTGGTTTTCTTTTATTTAGGCTAAAAATGGGTTATATTGAATTAGGGCCTATGATCCTTTCCTAATTGTCTATTGCAGCTTACTTTTAGCAGGTTTAACCAGGCAAGTTCTAGCTCAGTACAAATAGTGGACTATCAAAATCTTCCTCACACTCACTTGACATCTGATTACTCTGCTAGATTATCAGACACCTAGTTCGACATTATATTTAGGGTCATGCAGTGGTGTACCTCTATGTCATGCTTAGAGCCACACATTTATCAATTACTATGCCTAGTCATGCATCATTTTCATTTTATCAGGAACTCATTTTAGCCATCATGCTCCATAATTAAACTATGTACACAAGATATAGACATGCTGGTTCAACAGAAAAAATAATCAGTCTTTTGGGTAAAAAGAACACAGGCAAAAAAACCCAAAAAGAGGATAGTGAATTGGGCTACTCAGACTTCACTCTAGCACTCACTTTCCATTTACCCCACCCCCAACAAAAATACATGCAATTGTCCCCAATGCATTCAAATAAATACAAGAGTGGTAAGTGAAGCAAACCTGGGACGCAAAGCGCCGACGATCAGCAAGTCGGTGGGTGCGGTTCCCTGGAACCCACTACCTCTGTAATCTGGACACCCTCAGTAGTGTCCTCAGCATCAACAACACTATCAGCAGTGCCTCCCGCTATCTCCACATTTCTGGAGCTAGACGCCCCAGCACCTAACTCTACTGCTCTCATCTGACGCGCCTCCTCATCAGCAAGCGAGGCTCTCCCCGCAGCCTCTATCTCATGGTGCTCTTTCTTCCGTGCTTGCGCTTCTTCCTCCTCTCGAACCCTACGCCTCTTGGCATGCTTTCGAGGGGGAGATGGTGGAATCTCTAAAGTGGCGAATACGGCCGCCATCACTGTGTCTTCAGCAGAATCTGCAGAAGGGGCCTCAGACTCAGGTACCCTATCCTCTAAGATCATATCAATGTCTGCACGAAGACTGTCGACCGCAGCCTGAAGCGTCGGCACATACACTTGAGGGGCTGGGCGGGCTAGCACCCGCAACTCAAAAGTGTCCAGGCGCTGATGAACCTCAGCGATCTTCCGCTCTGTGTGCTGGACCATTCTCGCTCCAAGCGCTCTTCTGTCTCAGCAATAAACCTCTGCATCCAAGGCTGGATGTGATGCAAAAGTGTAGGCATCTATGCGTCTAATTTCTGGACCCTGGCAAGCGGGACCAGAGCGGGGAAAGGGGTTGAGCGAGAGGAGCTCGGGGCAGTGCTACTACCCGGAATAGACTCGACCAGGGTAGTGTTAGTGGAAGCTGCCTGTGTAGCCGTGCGGGCCTGTGCTACCGTATCAGCCAGATTGTCACCAAGTGGAGGCAACTCTAGCCGATATCAACAGTGCCCAGCGGGGTCTTGAGCTGATCAACTTTGCATATAGGCACACCTACAAACCTGCATAGAGAAAATATCATGCACGGGAAAGGGTAGGTAGTTGTGACCTTAAAAGCCCTCTTGTGCATGACTGCCTGTAGAAGCCAAGCAAAGTCCACCTCAAACTCGGCTATCATCGCCGCCATCAGTACTGCTCGATCCCATGTGACAATATTATCAACGGTTATGGGGGAAAGGCAGTGGCGGACAATGAACCACAAAAACTTTGCCGTGAAGGTCAGGTTGGCCTTCTTGATAGATCCCTTCGGCTCGGTCACCTAGTCATCACCCTCTCCATCAACGGACAAATGCAGGGCCATCCACCTCTTGGTGGTCTCTCTCAGCGATGGCTCACGCAGAAATTGGCCATCTTTGACAATCTGCCATCGGTAGTCAAACTCAGCGGTGAGAGGGGTCCGGTTGGCATCACATTCTCGCCGTATAGATACCGGCGGATGGCAGGCAGGGAGATATCAACTTGAATGCCACGTACTCGGACCTGCTCTAGTGGGGCCTGTTTGGCGGGGGCAGCCCACCTATCAATCTGTGATCTGAGAGTCGCTACGTTGGTGGCGTAGAACTCTCGGACCAACTCTTCACTATAACGTCCCAACGGACGCGCTGTCCACTCCAGTCGATGTCTGGTGAAAAGATTATGGATCTCTGGCATCGTCAGGACACTTCCCATAAGGAACCACCACTCCAATGTAAGTGTCCGAGTCATGACTCCTTTGTCATTTAAGAACTTTGCATCAGAATAAACTTTATACTGCCCGTCAACACACCACCGGTTGGGCTGGTCGGTAATCGGGGTGAAAGCACGAGTTGGTGAACCGGTTGTGGATTCCGAACTGGCGGCCTCATCAGACGAGGCAGACTCTACAACGGTGGTAGGTGCGGGAACCTCAACAGATCCGAAGGCTTTCTCCGACCACGAAACTCCTAAGGAGCCAGACGCTCTTTCTTCATTAGTAGCTGACCCAGAAGGTGTGCCGGTCAGTGTGCGATCCTCATCAGACTGGGAGGCAGTGACTACGCCGGACGCCACCTTTTTGGGTATGGCTCTGGCAGCACGTGAAGCTCGGGATGGGGTGGAAGTACCTGGGGGCACGTACTCGGGGTCACGCTCATCATCAAAGCCAATGACCAGGCGGGCAGACGGGGTGACAGACTTCTATCGCCCGCGTGCGTAGACTCGATCTTTTTTTGGTGCCATAATAGATAATTCCTGTAAAGAATCAATATTAGTAATATAAGGAGCAGACACGACTAGCAAAACCACACAAAATAAATAAAAGAGTTTAAGATGTAATGACATTTCTATAGTAACAGTGAAACACAATGGACCAGGTGACGGATCATCGTGAGTACGACGGACCGTCATGGGATTCGTCGTGTCTTACTTGGACTTTGTTTATATGGAGAACCCTGAAGGAGAGTCTCTGAAAAGTATGACGGTATATGCAGGACGGAGCGTCACAGGTACGATGGTCCGTCGTAGGTATCCGTCAGCGGACACTTGAAAAAAATATGGAGACCCTTAGGAGAGGGGTCTCTAACAATCATAACGGTCATGCAGGACAGACCGTCGAGGATATGACGGTCCGTCATATTTGTCCGTAAGAGGACACTTTGAAAAAGTATGGAGACCCTTATGAGAGGGGTCTCTGACCGTCATAACAGTTATGTAGGACGGACCGTCATGGGTATGACGATCCGTTGTAGTTTCCGTTTGAGGACACTTAGAAAAATAGAGAGAGACCCTTAAGAACAGGTTCTCTGACAACCAGAACGGTTGTGCAGGACGGACCGTCGTTGGAATGACGTCCGTTGCATGTGTCCGTTGGAGGACACTTAGAAAAAGTGAGAGACCCTTAGGAATAGGGTCTCTGACAACCAGACTGGTTGTGCAGGACGGACCGTCGTGGGAACAACTGTCCGTCGCATGTGGCCGTTGGTGGACACTTGGAGAAAATTGGACAGTGGGGAGTTAGGGTTGTTGGAACGGACCCGTGGACGGTCCATCGTGGGTACGATGGTCCGTCATCGGGGTTTCATTTTGTAACTCAGTGACAGAACTGGGGATGCCCCATTCTTCCCCTAGATCCAAATCGAATTGGTAGTGTTTTAACCTACAGTTGCCTAACCCAAATACCTAGTAAACTAGCAATGCTAAAGCACCTAGTTCTAGAGTTTTAACACGGCAATTTTGAGGATTTTCAACCTAGGTCAGACAGAATTTTATTAAAGAATGAACCTATCAAGAAGAATTAAGCTAATACTAATTGATAAACACAAATGCAATATAAATGAGTAGAAATTAGAGACACATACCTGAGAATTTGAGAAAAACAAGGGAGAAAGGTACTTGGTGATCAAGTAGACACCCACAATAGCAAATCCGACTAATAGATGATGTATTTTAGGAATTTGGAGAATTTGGGGAAAATGATCGGTTCTAAGAGAGGGGTTATGATCTTTAGAAGTTGAAAAGGGAAGGAAATGGGAGAAAGAGTGAAGTAATGGGGTGAAATGAAGGGGTGGGGGTTTTAAATGTTGATTTTTTTAAAAACCTCCAACCGGGTCAGGTCGGGTACGCTTCATTAATTGACGTGACGAGTCCCCAACGACGGTCCATCGCAAATGTGACGGTCCGTCATTGGTTCAGTCGCGTGTGCCCAAGTTTGAAAATAACAGAAAGACATACATTGCACAACGGATTCATGCGACGGCCCGTCACAGGCACAACGGTCCGTCGATGTATCCGTCAGTGACTACTGCAGAGTGATTTTCTGCAGAATTCCTGGTGTTGTGCCTGCAAATTTAAAACCCATTAGTAGAAAATGGTACCATTACTAGAAATAAAAACTATAAGTATTGGGTTGCCTCCCAACAAGCGCCTGATTTAACGTCGCGGCACGAATGAGGACACTTGATTACTCAGCCTTCAACAAAATGGTATGCCTGTATCGCTTCATTCACCGATGCAGTATGCCAAAAATAGAGTTTAATGCGTTCTCTATTCAGCTTAAACCCCACTCACTCCTTGGTTTTTAACTCAACTTCTCCATGAGGGAATTCTTGGGTAATCAAGTAAGGGCCAGTCCGTTTGGAATTGAGCTTGCCCGGAAGCCAATGCAACCTTGAACTGTCTAACAACACCAAATCCCCAACCATAAACTCTCATTTTCACTTTTTAGGTTATTATCCTTCTTCATTTTTTCTTTGTGGGATATAGAAGATACCGATTGGAGCTCACCACTCTGCCTCATGGACCTACAAATGTTGAAGGTCGCTTCTTAATTGTTCAACCGGAATTTCATCTTCCCCTTTTCCATATCAACTAAGGCTCTACCCGTAGCAAGGAATGGTCTCCCAAGAATAATAGGCACTTCAAAATCAACTTCACAATCAAGAATAAAAAAATCTGCCGGAAATATGAACGACTCCACTTTTACTAGCACATCGTGGAGTATCCCTATAAACCTTTTCACCGTTCGATCAGCCATCAGTATCCGCATCGCAGTGGGCTTTGGGTCACCCAAACCCAACTTCTTGTAAATTGAGAGGGGCAGGAGATTTATGCTTGCTGCCAGATCACATAATGCTTTCACAAAATGTAATGACTCAACTGTACAATGAATAGTGAACGTACCCGGATCTTCTTTCTTTCGTGCGAGAGATCTTATAGAAATAGCGCTACAATGCTGCATTCTATCATCATCCTCAAAAGTGACCGATCTTTTCTTTGTAACCAGATCTTTCATAAACTTGGCATAACCGGGCATTTGTTCTAGAGCTTCTACCAAAGGGATAATGATAGAAAGTTCCTTCAACATTGTTATAAAACACTGATATTTACCATCCTCGGTCTTTTTCACTAATCTCTGAGGAAAGGGGGTGGTGGTCTAGGCATGGGAATTACCTTTATAGGGACTTCTGCATCTTTTCCAATGCTATCTTCTGCTTCACCACTACCCTCTTCAAACTTATCATTATCCTTTCTCACCTTTTCCTCGTTAGACGGCATAGGTTGGTCAATGGTTTGCTTACCACCCCGAGTAGTGATTGCCATACAATGTGCATCATTTTTCGGATTTTGGACAGTGTTGCTAGGAAGAGTGCCCGGTTGCCGTGTGTTCACAGTCGTAAATAATTGGGCCATTGCAACTTGATATACTTAATCAATATTGCATGTGTATCGACTTTTTGCCCAATACCCGCTACATCACTCCTTAACTTTTTAATGTGCTCATCACTAGCATCGAACCTCCCCATCATTTTTTGCAACATATCCTCAACTCGCGCCATACTATCTCCACCATCCCTAGGAGTAACATCACGATTTTGAGGAGGGACATAGGGACCATTCCTATCATTTTTTTTACCGCAGTTACACCTGTTGAAGTTGTTGTCGCGGTTGTAGTTTCCATCTCGGACATAATGACTCTCACGGTTATAGTTACCATAGTTATGACCTTGGTTCCCTTGAACTTGGCACTAGTTCTCCTGATTAGAGCCTTGGGCACTCGGTTGGAAACCCCCTGTCTGCTCATTTACTGCATAGGAATCCTCCGCATAATAGCATTCATCATTAGGTGGTGGTGGTTTAGACAAGTAGTTAAGTGCATTTATCTTTTCTGCACCCCAGTGATATGTTTTAGTACCAATCCAAGCTTTGTTCTCATCTGAACATTTCTTCACGAATCTCATCTGTGACTGGGTTGTGAGTGGACTGCACTGCGAAGGTATTTCTCCCGGTATCTGACTTCCTAGTACTCCAAGCTTTATTTTTCTGGGAGATTTTCTCTAATTATCAGCAATCTCAGCATAAGAACACTCCCCATAAGATCCACCTGCTATAGTGTCGAATACTGCTTCATTATTATTATTATCATGCTGTCCGCGATAGAAGATTCCTTCAGTGACTCATCATCTATACGGTGATTTGGGACGCTTCTCAAGAACGAGGTGAATCTTTACCAAGAAATACTAACTGACTCTCCTGGTAGTGCCACAAAGTTGTTCACTCTGTCTTTGTGGTTTAGCTTCTTGGAGATCGGGTAGTTGCGTGCTAAGAAAACGTCCCTTAGTTGGTTTAAAGTGAAAATTGAGTTGTAAGGGAGCTCAGTGAACCAAATAGCAGCCTCTCCCGTCAGTGAGAGAGGAAACACTCTTAGCCCTATTACATCCAAGTCCAAGTCAGGCCTCCCTACACAACTTTTACACAATGCCCTTACTTTAGCTATATGGGCATGTGGATCTCAGAAGGTAGCCCTGAAAACAAACCTCTGGCAGTCAGCATTTGCATCAGGATACTAGTTACCACAAAGGTGTGGCCTGGTGGTCGAGGGGTCAGGACAAGTGGCCCATCAGAGTCTGCTATATTGTCATAGCCTCTGTAGTATTTTGGGGCCGTGGAGAGGGATTTTGTCCCCTCTGTTGGTGTTCATCCGGAGCATCGGGTAAAAACTGACCATGAACATCAACTGGAGCTGGGATGTTCTGGTTTGGATCATCATCAATTATTCCCAAGTTTCGATTCATGTTATGTAGTGTACGCAATAATTCGTGATCGTAGGGAAACAAGGGTTCTCTTCCTCTCCGTGTAGTTGGCATACAAGGAAGATGATTCTGCAAGAATCAAAAACAATAAAACAAAGTAAAATCAATAAAATATTGACTAAACTATAATAATAAGTTTAATTTAATCTAAAAGCTACTTTCCCCGGCAACGGTGCCAAAATTTGATACGCTCAAACTTACTTCTCAAATAAGAAGTAAAGCGGTCGCGTCAAGTAAATAAACCAACTAGTAAGGTTGGGATCGTTCCCACGAGGAAAATAGTTTAGACTTAACTTCAATCTATTATTACTATTGTTCAGTCAATTACTTCCTTGGAAAGTAAAAATTATAAAAGGGGGGGGGGGTTCTATTTCTTAATAAATGAAAATAACTACCGAAATTGAAGGAGACAACTAACAACTTCAAATGTTGGAGTTTAATCAATTAATAAAAGTAACTAGGGTTTACGTGTTCCCCACAGGTTCATAACTTGATAATTCTAACTATAACAATTCTTTCCTAGTATCTTGCATGCAAAGTGATAAGTTATGTATTTCTAAATCCTTGGTCCGGCATCTAGAAAATTTCACTCCGCACCTTGGTCCAGCTACGTGTGTTGCTATACTAACCCTTATCTTTACCTTATATTAAGCATCATATTCGATATTTGACTAAGTTGTTTCCTCGTACCAATCAATACTAGCCTATTAGATAGTATACACTAAATCTATGTTGATAATTCTTTTCCTATTATCTACCTCCTTGGTCCGGCAAGTAGCATTAAGGCGAGTTCTAACGTTGGACATCCGTTAAAAAGACTTCTAAGCGAAAGAATTATCAATACATGCAAGACACTATTCTAGAATTGTTATATTAGTTAGGTTTTACCTCATTATTCACCTATGGTTCCCAAAACCCTAGTTATGGAGTTTAGTTACCCATAGTCATAATCACAATATTCAAAAATGTGATATAAGAATTCATGCACTTACTTCAATGAGTAAGAGTAAAATCTAAAAGTTCACTTGATTAATCAGCAAAAGTCACCAACAATCAATTACGAAAGTCTCAAAATATTCAAGAATCTCAAAATAATCAAGAATCTCAAAAAGAGTCTAAAAAATAATCAAGAGTCTAACCTCAAAAACGAGGTTTTTCGAACTATTTATAAAAAATAAAAACTTAATTATATAGGAACTCTTTTGCTGGAAATCTGTCAGAACGCGGCTGGATCGACGGACCTCGCGACGGATTGTCGTGGTAACGATGGACCGTCATGGACTCCGTCATCCCATACTTGTGCAATTTCTTCTGCTTCTCTCTTCATTACCCTCGACTGCAGGTATGACGAATCGTCACAGGCAAAATGGTCCGTCGAGGGTCTCCGTAACAAAACACTTGAAATCTTTGACTTTAGGTACTGGACTACTTCTCTGATCTTCATGACGGACCAGCAGGACAGACCGTCATGGCTACGACGGTCCATCATGCACTCCGTAGCCCCACACTTGGTCAGACTTCCCCATCTTCCTTCAGCAGCTGCACTACGATGCCACCTATGGACCGTCACGAGCATGACGTACTGTACAAACTCCGCAGGTGGTACTTTTCTGTATTTCTTGCTCAAAAACTTCCGCATTCATCTTTTAGACAGATTTCCTGCAAATAAAGAGAAACTTACATAAAAATTAGCACAAAAAGACTTTTGGACACACTAAACTTAAGGAAAAAGTATTAATAATACCGTGAAACCACGATATATCAATATGAGGTAAAGGTAAGGGTTAGTATAGCAACACACGTAGCCGGACCAAGGTGCGGAGTGAAATTTTCTAGATGCCGGACCAAGGATTTAGAAATACATATCTTATCACTTGACATGCCAGATACTAGGAAAGAATTGTTATAAGTTATAATTATCAAGATAGGAATTTGTGGGGAACACGTAAACCTTAATTACTTTTATTAATTGATTAAACTCCAATATTTGAATCTGTTATGCGTCTACTTTAATTTAGTTAGTTATTTTCATTCATTTAGATATAAAACCCCCCTTTTATTGTCTTTTGTTTTCTAAGGAAATAATTGACTAAATAATAGTAATAATAGATTGAAGTTAAGTCTGAACTATTTTCCTCGTGGGAACGATCCCAACCTCATTCGTTGGGTTCTTTACTTGATACAACCGCTTTACTTCTTATTTGATAAGTAAGTTTGAGCGTATCATTCATATAAACGGGCATGATAACGAAAGCACATGTGAAAACAAACTAAATTTTTACTAAGGAGATATCAAATGGCATGAGCGGTTGACCATTTTGAGTCAAATTTGATGTGAAAATAATTGAGATTTCATATGGTTATACATTGATGAATAGAAAGTTTTTCACAGATTCTCTTGTGTTGCTTGTTCTCGTGATAAATTGATCACTGCAAGTAAGATTGAGATTGTACTCTCTGATTTTTTTGAAACATATGAAAAGGTTAATATGGTCGTTCACATGCCATATTAATAGTTTACTATTATATAATTTAATACTTGCAATCATTGTATGACCACATGTATATTTGTTATCAACTTGCAATTTGATTTTTTGCAAGATTGTTTGCTCGGATTGTGAAATTAAGAGCACATTTTCAAATTATAAAATTATGTTGAAAATGCTGAGTAGTTAAAGATAAATTCTATGCATCCAATTATAACTAGACAGTTAATTATCAGAACAATACTATCAAATAAAATTTGATACGGAATGAGTTTCTTAAACATGTATGCATCAAACCAACAAGGTTATCCATCATAAGGTTTAAGGTCATGAACTAAATAATTTGCATCTAAGAATTTGAATGTGTAGTATCTCATTTTATTGATCCATCACACACAAAGATGGATTTCCAAATAAGGTTGTGGTGAATGTTAGATTTGCTAATATTAAGGGGAGATATGATTAATAGCTAAAAATTATGTGTTGAATGGATTATCAAGATCCCCGTCAAAAAAGGGTGAAAAGATAATTTATTTGCAAAATATTGCAAATAACCTACCAGATGTTTTTGTTGGCCATATAAACTAATTAAGTTAAAAATGTTTCAATAAATGGACCTTGAATGGAAAAATATATGACTAATAGATCTATCGGTTCGAAATATAGAACTTCTTGAGGAAAGATAAGATCAAATTATCAAAATGATCATGATAATGAAGCAAGTTCTTTAAAAGAGTATATGAAATAATATCTTATATACCTTGAGAAAGGTTCGGTACCTGGAAAATGTGAAAATGAATCTTGATAATTGTCGTATTGGAATCAATATCAAAATGACCATTGATGTCGCACCCCGAGCCTATACACTGGGCGGGACTGACACTCGGTGACCATTGCTAACCTCAAGCGATCCATTGTCCTGACTTACTTAACTCAGTGAAAGACCAAACTTAACTTAATATAACAGTAGAGAAGATTTTCAAGGGAAAATACTCAAAATGTAATAATCTAGCCAAAATGGCACTTGAGTATCAATGTTAGAGCATCTAAAATGTAAGATAAAAGAGACATCAAACTAAACAATCTAACTAACTATCTATCTATGAAGCCTCTAAAATGACTGAGATAAATGTTGGGACAAACCCCACAACATTCTATTGAGCTAACTAGAAAGTAATAAAAGAATCCTTCGGAATGCAAGAGGCTCACCAATGACTGTGGAGCTCAAACTGGATCAACAAAGCGTTGCGTGCTGACTTGGTTACAAGCGTCTGCATCATAAGACGATGCAGACCAACTGACATCAGTACATTGAATGTACGAGTATGCGAGTTGGAATTCTAAAACAAATGTAAGGCTTTAGGAGTAAGGATTAACTTACCTTGGTTCTTCTCAACTCATGAAATTATAACTCAATATAAAGCAGTAAGGACACATGCGGTATAAGGAAAGCTTGTAATTAAACACTTAGTTCATTAAAGATAAACAATAATAATCTCAACTTTACTTATATATGAAAGTAACATAATTTATGTGGGAGATTCTGTAACCGACAACCATCACTATGAGCCTAAGTGATGGTACAACATATTACCTCACGTTGCAAGAGGACCGCTCTATACCTTGTTGTCGGTATATAACCTGAACTACTAAGTGGATCCACAAGTCTATGCTAAAAGCACTAAAGAATCATCTAAAAAGTATGATCCTTTATCTCTCCATGCTGGCTACGTGGTTTATGGAGACTTGAGTTAATATGAACTCGAGTCACCATATTGGCGCTCAATACTTCCCCCAAAATACTTAGCTTATATGTTTTCAAAACAACTTTTTCTCTAGTTTGTGATAATTTCTCAAACTTAGCTTCATAAGCTTTGTTGGAAATCATAGTTTCCTTTCTCTTTTACTAAACTAACCATAGGCTCTATCGAAGTCTAGCTTCCTTTCATTCTCAAAAGTTTGAAAACATTTTGTTTAAACTCTTAGGGAGTACTTAGTTCCCTTATAACTCTTGAGAAGTGAACTCAACTTGTTACTCTTTGCTTAACTTGAAACTTAACTCTATACTTAGTTCCCTTATAGCTTTTGAAAATTTAACTCAACTCTTTACCGTCACGACCCGAGAGTAAACCCTAGAAGATATGATATTCTCGGATTGAAACATGGCGTACTTGACCTCTCGGAGGTCTTGTACAATCCCCTTGACATCATTCACTGCATACATGTATGAAAAGTAGTACGGAATTAAAACTTTTCACACGAAATAATAATACTTCAAAATAACTCTTTTATAGAAAAACATATAGAAAGGCTAAGTCTCAAAGTCGCCATCTTAGACATATGAATATCTTGGAACACGGACCATACTTCAACATATAGAAAATAGCTAAGTCTATTTCAATACTTACAATAAGGAAATCTAAACATCATGATGTCCTCGAATATAGTAAGGACATACCAACACTTGCTTTAATGGAATACTAATCCAAGATTCACTTCAGGACTCCTCTCAAATGACACATACACCTTTAGAGATAGACAAAATATATGGAATTAGTACATTAGAATGTACTAAGTACGACCTAATGCAATAAAATCATGCTAAAAGGACATTTGTATAAATACATGCTCTTTTTAAGTAAAACTTCATAAAACAAGTATAAGATATCACATTAAGTCGACATAAGCATATATAATCTTATTCCATAATATAACACCAATATCACTTCAATTCACATAATCATGAGATCCTCCTACCAAAGGTGATTCTAAGGCTCACTTGAGTGAGTTATGAAGAGACCGCCAATACAATCCCTCCACACACACCAAAGTGATACTTTAGATTACCTAAGATAAGATTATTCTCATCTCATTCATTTAACTCCCTACCAAGAATTATTCTAAGACTCACCTAAGTAAGACATGCAGAAAACTGATGTACCGTGGTTTCACAGTGCTTTCAATGCATTTTTCTTAAGAGTTGTGTGTGTCTAGAGCCTTTCTGTAGTAGTTTTAACATGTTTTATGTTTGTTTTGTAGGAAATATGTCCAAAATAAAAACGCAGAAGGCAATTGGAGATTGGTTTTTGCAAACTTTGGCAATAATTCAATTTTTGTATTTGGTTTGAAGATTTATCTTGCAATTTCAAGTTGATTTTCTGTGTTTATTCTTATTGTTGAGGTAAGTTCATGATTTTTTCATTAAAAATTATGAATTGTGATCTTGCTTGCATGGGTAAATAAATCCACAACTAGGGTTGTGGGAACCATGGGTAATTAACAAAGTAGACCTAGCAAATAAGGAATTTTCAAATAGGTTCTTACATATATTGATAATTCTTTTGTGTAAAAGTCTTTTTAACGAGTGCACGCGTTAAAACTAGCTTTGTTTTTACTTGACAGACCAAGGACGTAGTAATAGGAACAGAATTATCAACACAGATTTAGTGGGATACTATCTAATAGGTTAGTGTTGACTGGTGCGAAGTAATAACTAAGCCATATATCGATTATGATATCTAATATGAAGTAAAGATAAGGGTTAGTAAATTATACACACGTAGCCGGACCAAGGTATGGAGTGATATTCTCTAGATGCCGAACCAAGGATTTAGATATACATAACTTATCACTTTACATGCAAAACACTAGAGAAGAATTGCTATTGCTAGGGATACGGTGTTATGAACCTAGGGGGAACACATATACCCTAGTTAGTCTCACAACTTGATAAAAACTTAATGTTTTATTTTGCTTACTTGTTAATTTAGAAGTGTTAAAGAAACTTTTTTCACAAAATCCCCCTTTAATTTCTTATTTTCAGAAAAACCTTGGCTAAATAGATATAATTGTACATTGAAGTTAAGTCTAAACCCTTTTCCTCGTTGGATCGATTCCAACCTACTAGTTGGGTTCTCTACTTGATTACGACCGCTTATACTAAACTCTACTTGATTTCGAATGCTTATACTTCATTAGGGAGGTGTTATTTGAGCGTATCAAATTTTGGTGCCGCTACCGGAGAATCTGGCTTTTAGATTAACTTTAAATACATTATTGATATTTAGTAAAAAAAATCCTGATTATACTTTTTCTTTTTGTTTTTGTCTCTTTCAGGTGTAGCTTTAGTGTATTCCAGGTACACAAAGCCGAGGAGAACCACTCATTCCATTCGATCCTGAACTTAACCGTGAGGCACACCATCAAGTTTAGGTTGAGAATCAATTGGAGAATGCTTTGAGGATGCATCCCCCCAAACCATGACCTCAGGATTACTATAGGGCCAACTTTAACATTGCTGACTCTGATTACCTCTTGTTCTACCCCTTTTTCCACCTGGGCACATATTCATTGTGACGAGTAGCTTGATGCAGATGCTCACCGCGAGGGGTTTATTCTCGATATTGCCATCAGAGGACCCTCATGATCACATAACCAAACTGAGATATGTGTGTAAGATTTGTGTGGCCAGGCCAGACTTGGATATAAATGTCATCAGCTTGCGAGTGTTTCCTCTATCACTCATAGGAGATGCCGCAATATGGTTTGTTGAGATTCCCTACAACTCCATTTATACTTGGGATCAGTTGAGAGATGCGTTCTTAGCAAGGTATTACCCAGTGTCCAAGAAGCTTAACCACAAACATAAAGTGATCAACTTTGTGGCACTACCTGGGGAGTCAGTGAGTAGCTTTTGGGACAAATTTACTGCATTTGTGAGAGGCATCCCAAACCAACGCATTGATGATGAGTTGTTAAAGAGTAACTCTATCGGGATCAAGATGATAACAAAGTAGTACTCGACACTATTGCGGGGTTTCTATGAAGAGTGCACATATGTAGAGATCGCAGATAAGTTGGAGAAGATATCTCGCAACAATAAGGCTTAGAGCACTAGAAAGTCCGACACCAGGAGAAACACCTTTGTAGTACAAGCTACAAACAACCCAACAACAGATGTGATGTGTGAAGAGTTGGCACAAATGAGAACTGAGCTAGGGTTGATTTTGAAAAATGTGAGTAGAGGTGAAGAAAAGGTAAATGCGGTGAACTACTTGACTAAACCACCACCGCCGGTAGATGAGTACTACTACAAGAAAATGCCTATGCAATGAATTAGTAGATGGGGGGTTTCTGACCAATCGCCCAAGGCTCCAATCAGGATAATTATAGCTAGGGTTAAGGAAATCAAGGTCGAAACTATGGTAACTACAATTGAGAGGGTCAATATGTTCAATATGAAAACTACAACCATGATAAGAACTTCAACCGTGGTAACTATGGTAATAGAAATGATTGAAGTGAGCCCTATAATCTCCCACAAAATAGGGAAGTGGCTCATAGGGATGGTGAAGGTAGTATGGCGCGAGTTGAAGATATGCTACAAAAGATGATGGAGGAGTTTTGACACTAGTGATGAGCATGCTAAGGAGATGAGAGGTGATTTAGCTAATATCTTGCAAAAGGTGGATGCACATGCGATTTCGATTAAGCATCTTGAGTTACAGATGACTCAAATGTCTACTACTAAAAATCCACGCCAACTTGACACTCTTCCTAGAAAAGCCATCCAAAATCCTAAAAATTATGTGCATTGCATGGCAGCCACTACTCGAAGGGGTAAGCAAACTATTGATCCACCTATGCCGTATGTGGTAGAAGATGATATGAGAAAAGACAAAGAGGTTGTAGAGACTAGTGGAGAGTTGGTAGACAAAACGGTGATAGAAACAGAGGTGTCTCGGAAAGTGGTCACCATTCCTAGACCTCCACCACCATTCCCTCAGATATTAGTGAAGAAGACTGAGGATGGTAAAAACTGGCGCTTTATCACTATGTTAAAACCACTTTCCATCAATGTCCCTTTGATAGAAACTTAGGATTAAGTGACCAGTTATGCTAAGTTTATGAAGGATATGGTGACAACGAAGAGATCAATGACTTTTGAGGAGATGACAAAATGCAACATTATAGTGCTATTGCTACAAGGTCTCTTGTGCAGAAAAAGGAAAATCCTTGCGCTTTCACCATTCCATGTACAATTGGGTTGCTGCACTTTGCTAAAGCACTATGTGATCTTGGTGCAAGCATAAACATCATACCTCTTTCCATTTATAAGAAGTTAGAGTTAGGTGACCCAAAGCCTTCTTCGATGCGGTCACTGATTGCCGATCGAACAGTGAAAAGGCCCATTGGTATACTCCATGATGTGTTTGTGAAACTGGAGTCATTTATATTTCTGTCCGATTTTGTGATTCTTGACTATGAGGTTGATTTTGAGGTTTGCATTATTCTAGGGAGGTTAGTCCTTGTCACCGAGCATGCATCGGTTGATATGGAAAAGGGCAGATGAAGTTTAGGTTGAACAATGAAGAAACAAGTTTCAATATATGTAGGTCCATGAAGCAGAGTGGTGAGCTCCAAACCATATTTGCTATATCCTAAAGGGCTGAGAGTATATCCGAGGTACAAATTGAAGAGCGACTAGGCGTCGAGGCACTAGCGACAATGATTATGAATTTTGAGAGTGATGGTATTGATGATTATGGGTCTCTAGTGTATGCACTTGAACGAAATGAAGCACCGCGAGTCTCCATACGCGAAACCATCTATTGAGGAGGCTCTGAAATTAGAGATTAAGACTCTACCACCTCATCTGAGGTATGTGTTCTTGGGTAGAGATGACACTTTACCGGTGATAATTGTAGCGGATTTTAGTGGACAACAAGTAGAGTGTTTAGTGGAGGTTTTGAAAAGGTTCAAACGAGCCATTGGTTGGACTATTACGGACATTATTGGGATCCCCCCGGTATTTGTTCACACAAAATTCAACTCATGCCCGATCACAAACCAGTATTGAGAACCGAAGAAGGGTGAATCCACCTATGAAAGAGGTAGTGAAAAAGGAGATCATCAAGTGGTTTGATGCCGGAATCATTTATCCTATCGCAAACAGTTATTGGGTGTGCCCTTTTAAGTGCGTGCGTAAAAAGGGTTGGATGACAGTGGTGCCTAATGAGATGAACAAACTAGTTCCAATGCGGCCAATGACCGGATGTAGACACTACAAGAAAAATAGATTTTAACGAGAGGCAATCCGGTCGCTAAAAGTCTAGATCCGGTTGTTATTAGTCAATAACAATGGGTAAAAAATTGGTCGTCTCCGATCTCTAAAAGCTCCATCGTTAAAAGTTAACGATCGAATTTTCAAATTGGCTGTTTAAAATTCTTTAGCGATGGTAAAAATTCCGGTCGTCGATTCTCATTTTAACAACCAAATTTATCTTTCATTAATTTTCATTCCGATCACTAAAAACACTTGATTACAGTAACAAATCCAGTTGTTATAAGTTCTTTAAGCAACTAGATTTTACTTCACCTAATTTTGTACTAGATTTTAACAACTAAAAATTTGATCATTACATGCTTATTATTGTAAAGATGTACAAAAACTTAATAATTATCATTCATGATTTGAGTCATATATGAACTACCAAAATTTAATTACAAAGAATAAGCATTACTATAAAAACGTGTATGCCATTATAATAGTCAACATCCTACATTATGAGAATATTATGTCACATATACACATGATAATATCATCAAACTCCTAAAAAAGATAGAAAATATATTTCTCTTGTGCTTCAACTACTTTAAACTTTTCCAGTCACATACATTTTCTCTGCAGTTTCTTCAAGGTTCTTTCAATTACAAATCTTTGATCTGTGAAAAAAAACATGTCAGTGTAGTATCAGTGCTCCTAATGGCAACAAATATGATCACGGAAACAACTACAATTTCCTTATCCGAAATAATTTTTATTTGTGGAGAGAATAATGTGACTAAAACATAGTATTAAATTAAGATTAATAAAAAGTAGAACATCCAATAAAAACCTAAAAAATGGAATGTGGAAAGTGTAGTTTAAAAAAAAAAAAAAAACTCAAGGCTATTGAGATAAAAATGTAAAAAGAATAATTAAGTAAAATAATCATTTTAGTTGAGGGTCGTGTGAAAAATTAAAATATGACAAATATAATGAACTCGGAAGTAGTATGCTCGTATTTCTCTAAAGTCATTCCTTAATGCACATTAAGTTTCAACTTATGTCACATAACCATATGATAAACTTTATACTATTTTTGTCGATTTTCAAAAAGGAAATGATTTAATTCCATATATAAAGTACCATAAATATGATCATGGAAACAACTAAAACAAACAAATGCAGTCATAGATGAACTATAGCTTACTGAAACACAATTGACAAAACAGTGCTTGTGGATCCACTTACTTATTACACCATTTGTCAGTTAACAAACCTATAGATATCATCAATTCACCAATACTATCAAAATTGTGAGACAAGAGTACAAGTGTAAATAGGTAGGAAAAATGTTTTCTTTTTTTAATATCTCACATGACTTTTATATCTTTACCAGTTAATTTTGATTGAAAATCATTCAATACTTATTACTCTATTCATGGAAAAAAAGAGCATGAGGCAAGACCAATAAATTCTTATATAAGTAGATATCAACCATGAAAATTTGCACCTGCTAGGAAACAAACAAAGGCCTACTGAAAATTTGGATAAAATCACAAATTTCCAAGCTAAATCACCATTTACCTCTTCTGCAATCTCTCCCATCCATTTAAAGTATCGCCTTGCTGCTATAGGATATCCACCATCACAAAAACTCCCGCATAAAAAGTCACAACACTCTAAGAGATCATTTACAGACAGAGAGATACTCTGCATTACACATTAATAGTTACAAATTTGTGTACTAAAATATGGTGACAATTACGTGAAAAATAATTGGTCTCAGAGATGACAATGCGTGTTGAATTAGGCTCTCTCTCTACTTACTTTAAGGATCGGAGATTCAACTTTAGCTTCATGAATAGACAACTTAAAATCTTTTAGGAAACACACATATTATCTCAAAGAACAAATAACTATGACAATGTGACAAATAAAGAACTAAAGATTTCGCTTTAATGAAGATGAACCACTTACACAGTTCTTATTTTAAACATCATAGTACTCTCAGCATAATTTATTTATAAGGAAAAAAATATGTAGCAATCACATCAGAAGTTGTAACTAATCAATTATTTCTCCTCTTCACCCCCTCACCTGTTTTTTTTTGCTATTTCTCTACGAAACATTACTTTATCTCATTTATATAAGCAGTGTACACTATATAGATAGTGAGGGAATCAGTATTTTCACTAATGGTTCAAAAAATAAAAAAAAGAGTTAACAGATGAACTAGTTAAATGGGGTTGAATATCTATAATATTTACATAAAAATTAATGTTAATCATGTACAAATAGTATATTTTCCACTAAAAGTGGTTCGATTGAACCCCTAGTCTCAAGTTGACTCCTCCCTAAGTATTCATCCAAAACAATATGTACACAGGGGGGGGGTGCATGCACTATCAATACTTCGATCTTATAACCAAACTGCCAAGATGGTCACTAGTTCACAATTTTTTTTTGATAAGGTAAGACTTAAGTTAAAACAATATCAAAATGATACTAACCTAGCTTTTGAATTTGCAGATACATTAACATTCTTTTCATCACAGGAATCACCAGTAGAAGGGAAAAAAGTACTAAATATGGAGAAAGCACTACCATAAGCATATAATCAACCACAAGGCACAACACAGTTACCAACTATTTTTAGTAATACAATAGGCATTAAAGTTTAACAACAAGAGGTAGATGTATATATAAAGTTAACACTTTGAATGCACTTGTAAAAATAAAGACGCTGGAATTACTTAGAACTTGCTAGTGAAGATAGTGATATTAAATTCATTTTAGGGAATCAATCTATCAGAAGTTTCAAAATAGCATTAATTATTTTCTATCTGTAATTAAATGTCTATCAACGGAGAATGAGAGAAAGGAAAAACATGTAGCACCTAAAAATTGAAAAAAGGAGAACTTGACTCTAGCTTAGATGGAAGAACTCTTCCATGAATTTCGATTCCATAAATCCGGGTGAGAGATTGAGAATTCCTAAGGTTGAAATGCTCTAGATATCAACACAATAATTCTCATCTCTATCAGTAGAAGGTGTAAGGAACTTGCCCTGTCTTGGGACAGTATATTAAGCTCCTCATCGGTTACCGCTCTTAGTGGTAGTCAAAGAGGTATTGTACAGTTTCATAGCAGTATGAAGTTGTTGCAATAGTTGATCTGCTTTTAGAACATTTTGGAGGTTTGGTAGATCAAAATCCAGCAAGGCCTAAAGCTATAGATTCTTCTAGAGTTTCCAATTCATAAATGGTCTATCTGGATGGAGTTTTGAGCTTTATGTGATTTTCTTTGTGCCTATTTGAGATTCTTTTCTTTCTTTTAATTTTATCATTTATTTTTATCTGGGTCGTTATCTATTGATCACTATTTAGAGTTACATAATATAGCAATTGTCCTTTTACTTTTTTTAAAAAAGTGAAAGTATAGATAAAATGTAGTCTATATTACATAAGTATCATATGAATTCTAGCATGTCCACCATATTATCTAAATTCACAACAATATTTCTATCATTCCAATAGCACAAGTGGTGCCAACAAATATTTTCACACATTGCAAGTGCTCCTTTTTGCCTTCAAAACAGATCATGTTTTAGTAAGAGAAACAAATTAGACAGGACAACTTCAAATTAAGAGTTTAGTGCAGTGTATGACAGAGGCGAGAGGAACTTGTTTTGAAAATTATAATTTTCAGTGATCAAAGCTCTAAAATGATCATGAATACACAAAAGCAATGATAAGTCTAAGTGGATAACATATAAAACAACAGGAACAAAGTTCTACTATACATGTAAGTTAAATTTTCTTTTTAGGGAAAACTCGCAATGAAAAATGGTGATTATATAACAAACATGGTGATTATAGGATAGTGAGCAAGAATAATTACCAAATACTTCTTCTCAAGAACAAACCCAACAAGTTCAATCATCATGCAAGCAAGTCAATTATCTCGATCTAACCTACATAATCGCTTAGTCACAAGGAGAAAGTCCAGGCAGTAGAGGAAATCAAGGTTCTATCTCACATACTCACTCACAAAGATAACAATAAAGAGAAAATAAGAGGAAGGGGAGGTCTAGGGTTTGCATTGGAGTTCATAGTGAGCGGCTTGGGAGAAGATGAACAATTATTTGTGGAAAAAATACGTAAATAAAATAGCTTTGCACTTTAATTATTTGTTAAGCTAATTTAAAAACCGAATAAGTGGATTTAATGAGTTGGATATGGTCCAGACAGTATTCTTAAAATGAAAATTAGCATTTAACGATTGGAATTTTTTTTATCGTTATATATTACTTATAACAACCGGAGTAATAACCCATCGTCAATCAATGGTCGTTAAAAATCATATTTCTTGTAGTGAGAGTTTATATGGATTATTGGAAGTTGAATGTGTGGACGTAGAAGGACCATTTCCCTATGCCCTTTATGGATCAGATGTTAGATAGACTCGCACGAAAAGGGAGGTATTGTTTTCTTAATGGCTATTCGTGTTAAAATCAAATCTCTATTGCCCCCGAGGATCAAGATAAGACCACTTTTACTTGACCAACACTAGAATGTACCCCAAATGATGAGAATAGGCAATAACCGACATAGACCATACTATCTAGGCATGGAATCTGGAGTCAACCCTACTCCAATAAAGGGTGTTCTACTTGCCAATGGTAGATCTAGTATACAACCCATGTAGGCACATGGTTAAGAAATATCAAGGGTTTCTTTGTACTCTAGTCTCGTGTTACAACTCGAGCCACTCCCCAAGCATACTCACTGTGCTAGCCTTTTTTATCATAATTTAATTCAATAAAAGAGCATATGAAGAGGTACCATATCTTGTTCATAACCAAATCATAATACACCTTACCAAGGAGGGTCTACTAGGGCTGCCTACAATGGTTATTAAGATAGATCAATGACTTTCCTAAGGATTATTTCATGTCGTTCTAGCCAACCAACCCTAAGTCCATCATTCACACGATAAGTATACCATTGCGACTTTCAACTTCAAGGATATCATAACCTTCTTTCTAAAAGGTTCTACATAAATGACATTCTTTACCTTATTCAAGATCATATTCCATTCATACATAAACATTCATGAAAAAGGTGCTTTATCCTACTAGGTCAAGGGTTCATATTCACATTATTTCATGTACAAGTAAGGGACATAGGTCTACCTAAACAAGACACACTTCATTATCATCTTATCACATGTACAATATCATTCATGTAGCACAAAGGTTCAACTCTATACTTGGAAGTCACCCTAAAAACTTCTATAGATACATCAATATAACACATAATAATGTTCATATAGTCAACTAAGAAGATTTACACTTCAACATCAAGTATACACATACAAGGCATCACTATAGCCTATCATTATCACATACTTTGACTTCACATATACATATAAGTCATCAAGACCTTCACAATACTCACATATTCAAGTTATAACATGGTAATATTTATAATTCATAAAGTAATGCCGACGAGGACATATTCTTTCACAATTCATAAAAAAAATGTCGATGAGGCCACATTATTCACAAGTATAGCATATAAAAACCGCCACCATAAGTGGACCATACCAAACATCATCATAATTCAATACATTTACTACAAAATATAGAGAAAGGTAGGTTAAAATACCACCAATCCAATCTCGAAACTCCAATCCAGAGCCAAATTAACCAACTCAATACACAAAGGCTCTTACCAATAGCCATGATCACCAATTCAATCTAATAATCCAAATATACAATGAATCCAAGATAATATGATATGGATTTATAAATTTAGGACAACCTACATATAATCCTAAGATAATTCTTACATAATTCAATACCCAAAGTAAACTACACAAGAACTCAATAGTATAGAGACATGATCAGATAACCACAATATAGTCAAAACAAGGATTGCATGGTTTGCATGGGTTCATAGAGTTTTTAGTCTAAAATCATAAAATTAACATCAATTCAATCATAATACATTGATTCAAAATATTTTATGCAAGAACCCATGGCTAGATTACAATTTAGAAGTTCATATTTTGAGAAAGTCGGAGAAAACCACTTTGAAGATTGGCTCCTTGAAGAAAAGAAATTCAAGGATAAAAACCATAGATTAATTGATTATAATCCACTAAATTGAATGCAAATTGATGTATAAACCAAGCTTCAAGTTTCAATCTCCCTTCAAGCTTTAATGGTGGTCTAGAGAGTTCTTTAGGTGTCTTGGGGTTTTGATTTTGAAATAATGAATTCATCTAAGTGTTCTGGACTTATAAAACCCACTTTATATACCCAAAATAACCCTAATAAACCTCCCAAATAATTTTAGGAAGGCTAGGTGAAATTCCCAACTTACCCTTCACTTGGCCGAGATGTTGTAGGAAAATTGCAGACCATCTACGGCTCCAAACTACGCCCCGTAGACCAACCTATGGATCTTCCTACTGGTCCGTGTTTTGGTTCAGAGGCTCAAAATTTGAAATCTTAAGCTCCCTAGACTAATTAACCACCTACTCCCTCCACCTACGGGGCGTCGACTGACCTACTGAGCGTCGATTGCCTTCCATAGGTTGGACTGTTTTTGACAGTTTTTGGATGCAAGTTTGGTCTTCCTCAAGGACCCTTTAGTTGGTCCTTGGGGAGTTTTTCCCAGACGTTTCCAACCCAAATATACTCGTACACATTTTAGGAACCCCTCACATCAATTTCAACAAAATCGAATACATAAAACATGCAAAGGCACACCTAAATGTACAAGCACGTCTCAAGGCATATCTTTCGAACGTCATGGACGTTTGACCTCCAAAAATCACCAAAATTTAGACACAGACTATAAAAATCATCATAAATTTTTTTTATGACTTTAAAACCTCATTACACAAGTGTTAGACTCTAGTTTCACCTAAATCATATTAGAGATGTTACATTTACTCTTTCCTTAACTCATTGCTTGAACCTTAATATTTGTTTAAGACTCTTGAATGCTTTTAAAAACTTACTTTCATTTGCTTCTTAAATTTTAGACTTGACTTGTAACTCCTTTAACTTTGATATTAACTTCTCTTAAACTGGATTATGGATTCAAGGATCATGATCTATGTTTATGGATGTTTTCATGATGTTTAGATGTACTTTAGAGTGTTGGAATCAACTAGGAATAATAGGTACATCACTTAGGAACTAGTACAAAAAAATGGGATCTCCGGGTGACCATGGCGCTCTGAGAGGCACGGGGCGCCAAAGCATGATGGACAGAGTCTATCCTGAGGGTTCCGGTAGGCGCGGTGCCCCAATGCCTGTCAAACAGATTTTCCAACTTTTCTTCTCCGATTTTCAATTTAAACCTCCTAAAATTCCATGGATCTTCCCCCAAATACTTAGGATCACTAATATCCCCAGTACCCAATAGTTTGGACTCGTAAAACAGCCCAGAAACACAAGTGAAAACCACTAAAGGTACACTACAACTCTAAGTACAAGGGTTCAACAATTGTTCATCAAGAACTTAAAGATTCATTATTCAATCAATACAAAACTTGTTGAATTAAACATGTTGGTGTGTGAGTGAATGAACCCCACACAGAAAGATCTCACATACCTAGATTGGGATCAACCCCGACGAATTCCACGAGCGAAACCTTAGCGTTCTTGAAGAATCTTGGCCTTTCTCCTTTCTTCAGTTTTCTCCCAAGCTCTAAGCGTTCTCAACTTTTCTAAAACTGAATTGGGACTTGGTTTTACCCCTAATAAACCTTTAAAATGAATTAGGAAGTACTAGGTGAAAAGACTACTTTACCATTACTAAAATCCGAATTGGACTTTCCTCAGTCCAACAACCCAACTTCAGAAAGACATATCTCCCTCATACGACATCAAAAATGCAAAAACTTGGAGCCGTTGGAAAGATCTTCCCAAGGAATTTCCAACTATATAAAGAACTCACACTAAATCCTCATGAGCTTGGAGTTATGACCGTCTGAAAATGACCAAAAAAATTCACTTTTACACTTCAGAAAATTTTCAGATTTCCCTATTTATTTCCAATAATGATTATTCTTGGTTTCTTTGCTTATTCTTAGTTATTTCAAGTTACGAGATGTTACAGTTGATGCTTTTAGTGATATCGCGATCAAAAACACTAGCCTACAATCTGAGTGTCTACGAATCAAAGCGAGTATAGTAACCCAAGGGTTGGGGTCGTGTCCAAAGGGAGCTGTAGTGAAAATAGTAGCTAAACTAAATTTTTTGTTCTAGTTAGTAATAGTTTGAGATATTATCCAATAAAAACAAAGTAAATTTAATTTGTGACACTAAGTGTCAAATATCAAAAGGGTTTGTCAGAAGTAGTAAAATCAACAAAAATAACTAAGGGGAATCAAGTATGAGGAAAAGTTCTTGGGGTGCGACCGCAATATGTGGTGAAGTGAACCATTGGGTTCATGCTTTCTATAGGAAATTTGAAAGATAGTGATGACTAGGCTAAGCTTTAGGTGAAAGTGAATTTCAGCTCCAGCAACTTACCCCATATCAAATGGGTTCCTCTCGGACACCCAATTGTCTGATGAAGACTAGCCTACACCTTATCCACACCCGCTTGTTTTAATTGAAAAAGGAAAAATATATGTTTTCGGCTTTTTAGAGTTACCACTTAATTTTTAAAGAAAAATCAAGAAAACTTGTTTTCAGAAAAACTTAAACAGGATAAATCATTTTGAAAACTTTAAAGGGGGGTTCGGGGATTCTTATTAACATCTTAGGAAGATTTTGAAAACACCTAAGACATTCAGCTTAATTACGGCTATCCGACAAATAAATTAATTCGGCTTAAAATTTTTTAACTTAAAAAGTTTTACGATGGTAAATATTTAAAATACTAACTTATTATCTAAGTGAGTTATTTGCAAAATTGATAATTTTTTAAGTCGATAAAATATTTAGGCGAGTTTGCGGGGATTCAGAGTTTCCTAACGTTAAACTAATGACAAATAAAACAGACAAATAATCAAAACATGTAAAGTAAGAGAGAGGAAGAGAGATTTGGACCCAATTCCGGGTCTGTTCGCCTTGACCGGAATTTTGGAACCACCTGTTTCGGGTTTTCGACCCATTTTGATTTTTTTGGGTTTTGATCCACTTCTTCTGTACCTGTCCTAAACTAAGCAAATAATTAATACAAAATAAAATAAAAGACAATAAGGGCTTATGCCCAAAAATATATACAATATTGAAATACAAAATAAACGGGTCTTCTAATCCCATGCTTCTTCGAATTTCTTCAATTCTCATGCTAGGTCAACGTCAAGAATCTTCCCACCGATTCTGGATTCGAAATGAACGGGATGGAGCCTCCTTGTCTCGGAGAGAGGCGCATGAGAATAAATGGTGGTTGGAATAGGATGAACTCATCCCATAATTCATGCAGATGACAAGGGATACACAATTAATAAGAATTGAAAAGAAAAAAATGTGAATAAAATTTTGCCCCATGTAAACAAAAGATAAGGAATTATGATGCTAATTTCACATAATGACAAGAGAAATACGCATGCGGTTCATTTAAGATAATCAAAATATTAAATATTTTTTTAGCCAGTAATGAATTGCAAACAGTAAAAGGATGCACATAAAGGACTCACATGATAAAAGGTAATCGACACTTACAACATTAAAAGAATTAAAATTTTGTATGCACTAATACAAGATAGCCTACAAAATTCTATAGCAAATTCCTTTGCAAATTTACTACCACCCATTTATAACATGAGAAAATTTAACACGAGGTAGAAAACACAGAGACTAAAGTGAATGAGAACTTGTCATCCGCCTACAATAAAGAGGAAATCAAATCAAACTAAAGCGACCATGTCATGATTTCAAGCTTGGAACATACTAACCTACAGACCGAGCAAATGGCTTATCAAGAACACCAAAAATGATAACCCAGATGTACCACCAAAAAACCAATGGCTATTCAAATAAATTATAAATAATAATCTTGCAAATGGAACTCTTTATCGATGAACTCAAGAACATTAAACCAACAATATTGCTTTTTTTATGTATAAAAAAAATAGAAACAAAGGAAATGATCAATCTGAAGCATATGACCCTCTATTGTCCGCCTCCAAAATAAAAAAAAATTCCTCTCTAATTGAGAAACGAGAATATATATAGCAAAAGATTTAGGGTTTTCGGATAGGGAAGGAAAAGGGACCAAAATTTCGAATCAAGGCCCATCCCAAATCAAAATTTTTCACCAACCTTTTCGCCCACACAAGAAAACAACTTTTCTCTGAATTTTCAACTCTACTCCCAAAGGAAAAAGGGGGGGGGGGGTGGATGCTCCAGATCGCTTGATTGTCCTTGAGACTCGGCGTGGATTCATCTCACTATCTCAAGGACGAATACGCGTGCTTGCTGCTGTGATTGTACGAGAGCAAAGGTGAATAAAGCAGGTTTTGCAGGTGACTGTTGCTGAAACGCATTATCACGCTGGTTGATACGCTCAAACTTACTTCTCAAATAAGAAGTAAAGCGGTCGTGTCAAGTAAATAACCCAACTAGTGAGGTTGGGATCGTTCCCACGAGGAAAATAGTCTAGACTTAACTTCAACCTGTTATTACTATTGTTTGGTCAATGACTTCCTTGGAAAGTAAAAACAATAAAGGGGGGTTTCTATTTCTAATTGAGTGAAAATAAATAACGAACTTGACAGAGACACTTAAAAACTTTTGAATGTTGGGTTTTAATGAATTAATCAAAGTAACTAGGGTTTACGTGTTCCCCACAGGTTCATAACTTGATAATTCCAACTATAACAATTCTTTCCTAGTATCTTGCATGCAAAGTGATAAGTTATGTATTTCTAAATCCTTGGTCCGACATCTAGAAAATCTCACTCCGTATCTTGTTCCGGCTACGTGTGTTGCTATCCTAACCCTTATCCTTACCTCATATTAAGCATCGTATTCGATATTTGACTAAGTTATTGCCGCGTACCAATCAATACTAGCCTATTAGATAGTATACACTAAATCTATGTTAATAATTCTTTTCCTATTATCTACCTCCTTGGTCCGGCAAATAGCATTAAGGCGAGTTCTAACGTTGGCCATCCGTTAAAAAGACTTTTATGCGAAAGAATTATTAATACATGCAAGACACTAATCTAGAATTGTTATTTTAGTTTGGGTTTATCTCATTATTTGCCTATGGTTCCCACAATCCTAGTTATGGAGTTTAGTTACTCATAGTCATAAACACAATATTCAAATATATTAAATACGAATTCATGTACTTACTTCAATGAGAAAGAATAAAATCCAAGTTTTCTTGATTAATATCCAAAAATCACTTGCAAGAATCTCAAAATCCAACACTAATACACAAAGTCTAAAAATCTGATGTCTAATCTCATAGAGTCTAACTATCTGGTGTCTAATCTCCTCGAGTCTAACCTCGAAAACGAGGTTTTTGGAACTATTTATAAAAAAACAAAAATCTAATTAAACAAGGATTCTAATTGCTTGAAATTTGCCAAAATGTGGCTGGGTCGACGGACCACGCGACGGACCGTCGTGGTCACGACGGACCGTCATGGACTCCGCCGTCCCATACTTGTGCAATTTCTTCTGCTGCTATCTTCATTCCCCTCGACGGCAAGTATGACGGACCGTCATAGGCACAACGGTCCGTCGAGGGTCTCGTTCCAAAACACTTCAATTCTTGGAATCTGGGTAATGGGATCACTTCTCTGAATTTCACGACGAACCTGCAGGACGGACCGTCATAGCCACGACGGACAGTCACAAGCTTCGTAATCCCACACTTTGTCAGACTTCCCCATCTTCCTTCAGCAGTTGCACTACGCTGCCACCCACGGACCGTCACAAGCACGACGAACCGTCATAAGCTCCGTAGGTGGTCTCTTCTGCAATTCTTCGCTCAAAATCTCCGCATTCAGCTTTGGATAGATTTCCTGCAAAACAAAGAGAAACTTATATAAAAATTAGCACAAAAAGGCTTTTGGACACACTAAAATTAAGGAAAAAGTATTAATAATACCGTGAAACCACGGTATATCAACACTCTCAACTTAAATTCGTTGTTTGTCCTCAAGCGACGCACTATGACTCACTACACAATCTTTGTACAATAGTATCCATGTTTTATCCTTTGCAGTATCCATGTTTTATCCTTTGCAATCATTTGGCTATCAATCCCGATTAGTCTCATCTCATCTATGCATGCTATCACTGTTAGGCTTGAATTTTGTGGGATCAGAACATGACACAGACTCACCACGCACTAACACCTATCCTCTTCAATTTCTCACCGAGGTGCTAACAATTCTGGTATTGTAACTAGTGTCCTCACTTCAAAATAAAATCCTCCTTTTTCACACAATGATCTCAAAACAAACTCACACTCATTCATACCTTTTGCCATAAGCTTGCCCTTATTTTCACTGCCTTAAGTTCGCTATATAACCCTTAGGATCACGATAGGATTTTTAGCTAGTAACATAGGCTCGGGGTCAGGTAAGGTATACTTTAGTATACTTTAGAGACTTTTTGCCCTCCTTGACATATCGGCTAAACCTTCCACTGTCTCTCGTTTCATGTTGCCCAGTTTCTCATATTCTTTCACCTTGCTATTTTCTCTTCTTATTTCATTTGTGTAAGTGACTCTCTTCTTTTATTGCTTGTATTTCTTGTGTATTTTTATTTTTCTTGACTTTTATTTTCATCTAATTCTTGAGTCACTTTACTTTTGTTCTTTCTCTCTCTTCATTCTTTCAACCCCACTTTCCAGAGCATTCCTCATAGTAGCCACCCTCAACTCATGGCTTTGCCATGAGTCAAGGTACACAATACCCAAAGTCGGGTCAGGGCCATAACGAAGGTTGTTTATGCATTAGCCACCCTCAACTTATGCTTTTGGCATAAGATGAGGTGCACATGTCCAAGGAGGGACCAGGGCCAACACATTGTTCCCAGAAAAGATCAGTTGGGCTGAAAAGAAAGGTCAAATTTTAAGCTCAGATTATTTGGATCAAAGAAGGATAAATTTCATTTGGTTTCTTTTCTTTAGGATAGAAATAGGCTATATTGAATAAGGGCCTATGATCCTTTCCTAATTGTCTATTACAGCTTACTTTTAGCAGGACTAACCAGGCAAGTTCTAGCTCAGTACCAATAGTGGACTATTCAAATTTCCTCACACTCACTTGACATCTCATCACTATACCACATTATCAGACACCTAGTTCGAATTTAAGACTTAGGATAATGCAATGGTGTAACTCTGTTTCATGCTTAGAGCCACACAATTATCAGTTACTATGCCTACTCATGCATTATTTTCCAGTTTATCAGGATATCATTTTAGCCATCATGCTTCAGACTTAAACTATGTACATGCTGGTTCAACAGAAACAGTAATCAGTCTTTTGGGATACTCAGACTTCACCCTAACACTCACTATCCATTTATCCCACCCCCAACAAAAAGGCATGCAATTGTCCCCAATGCATAAAAATCTAAATACAAGAGTGGTAGGTGAAGCAAACCTGTGGCGCAAAGCGCCGTCGATCAGCAAGATGGTGGGTCCGGTTCCCCGGAACCCACGTCCTCTGCAATCTGGACACCCTCAGTGGTGTCTTCAGCAACAACCGCACCACCAGTAGTGCCTCCTTCTATCTCCACAGTGCGGGAGCTAGACGCTCCAGCCGCTAACTCAGATGCTCTCATGCAGTTCGCCTCCTCCTCAGCAAGGGAGACTCTCCGCGTAGCCTCCATCTCTCAGCGCTCCTTCTTCCTTGCTCGCCCCTCATCTCTGCTTGAACCCTACGCCTCTTGGCACTCTCTCGAGGGGGAGGTGGTGGAGCTTCTAAAGTAGCAAAAAGGGCTGCCAACACGGTGTCCTTAGCAGGCTCGACAGAAGGGGCCTCAGGCTCCGACACCCTAGCCTCTAAGATCGTGTCGATGTCTGCACGAAGACTGTCGACTACAGCCTGAAGAGTCGACACATCCACCGGAGGGGCTGGTCGGGCTATCACTCTCAACTCAAAGGCGTCCAGACGCTGGTTAACCTTAGTGATCTTCTACTTTGTAAACTACATCATCTTCCTCTCTAGACGCTCTTCGGACTCAGTATCTAAAAAACCGATCCTTGTTTACCAACCACACTCTGCATCCACGGTTGGATATGATGCAAAAGAGTGGCCATTTGTGCCTCTAGTTTTTGGACCCTTGCAAGTGGGACCAGTGTCGGTAGAGGGGCTGTGCGAGAGGAGCTCGGGACTATGCTACTACCCGGGATAGACTCAATCGGGGTAGTGTCAGTGGACGCCTGTGTAGCTGTGCGGGCTTGGGCTACCGTATCAGCAATATCATCAGCAAGTGGGGGCAGCTCTGGACGGGGCCCTCTGCATGGAGCCAACTCATTGGCCTCGTCTCTGATGAGGCCAACGTCTGATGCCTGCGGTCTTGGGCGATCTACGTGCCATATGGGCACACCTGCGGACCTGCAAAGGGCAAAGATCATGCACGGGAAAGGGTAGGTAGTAGTGACCTTGAATGCCCTCTCGTGCATGACTTCCTGGAGAAGCCATGCGAAGTCCACCTTGAATCCGGCTATCACCGCCCCCATCAACACTGCTCCATTCCAGGTAACTATATTATCAGCAGTTGTGGGGGAAAGGCAGTGACGGACAAGCAACCACAGGAACTTTGTTGTGAATGTGAGGTTGGCCTTCTTGATGGCCCCTTTCGGCTCAATCACCCAATCGGCACCCTCTCCATCTACTGACAGGTGCAGGGCCATCCACCTCTTGGTGGTCTCTCTCAGTGCTGGCTCGCGCAAGAACTGTCCATCCTTTACTATCTGTCAGCGGTAGTCAAACTCGGCAGTGATGGGGGTCCGAGTAGCATCTGCACTTTCGCCGTATAGAAACCGGCGGATGGCTGGCATGGAAATGTCAACCGGCACACCACAGACTCGAACCTGCTCCAGTGGGGCCTGTTTAGTGGGGGCAGCCCGCCTATCGATCTGTGATTGGAGAGTCGCTACGTAGGATGCGTAGAACTCTCGGACCATTTCCTCGCTGTATCGTCCCAACGGACATGCTGTCCACTCTAAGTGATGCCTGGTGAAGAGGTTCTGGATCTCCGGCATCGTTGGGAGACTCCCTGTAAGTACCCGCCGCTCCAATGTGAGTGTTCGAGTCATCACTCCTTTATCAGTCAGGAACTTGGCATCGGAGTAGACTTGAAACTGCCCGTCGACACACCACCGGTTGGGCTGGTCAGTGGATGGAGTGGGGACCTGAGCTGGTGAGCCGGATGTAGAGTTTGAACTGTCAGCCTCATCAGACGAGGCCGACGCTGCAGCAGTGGCAGGGGTGGGAACCTCAGCAGAGTCAGAGGCTTCCTCGGACCAGGATACTCCCAAGGAGCCAGACGCTCCTTCCTCATTTGTGGCTGACCCAGAGGGTGTGCCGGTCAGTGTGCGCTCCTCATCAGACTAGGAGGCAGTGACTACACCGGACACCACCTTTTTTGGTGTGGCTCTGGGAGCACGTGCAGCACGGGAAGGTGTGGAAGTGCCTGGGGGCACATACTCAGGGTCTCGCTCATCATCAGAGCCGATGATCATGCGTGCAGACAGGGCGACAGACTTTAATCGCCCGCGTGCGTAGCTTCGGTCTTGCTTGGGTGCCATAGTAGATAGTACCTGCAAAGGATCAATATTAGTACGAGTAGTGGCAAACAAGACAAGCAAAACCATACGAAATAAAACATTAAAAATAATATGTCATTGTTGTAGAAGCAGTGACACACGACGTGCCAAGTGACGGCTCGTCGTGACTATGACGGACCGTCGTGAGGTCCGTCGTGTTTTACTTAGACAATGTATATATAGAGAACCATGAAGGAGAGTCTCTGACTAGCATGACGGTATGTGCAGGACGGACCGTCACAGGTACGATGGTCCGTCGTAGGACACTTGAGAAAAAAATGGAGACCCTTAGGAGAGGGGTCTCTGACCGTTATGACGGTCATGCAGAATGGACCGTCGTGGGTATGACGGTCTATCACATGTGTCCGTTGGGACAGGGGTGCTAGGGCTTTTGCAACGGACCCTATGACGTTCCGTCGTAGGTACGACGGTCCGTCATTGGGGTCTCGTTCTGAATAACAGTGACAGAACTAAGGGTACCCTAAGCATCCCCGATGAACCCACATCAACCTTGTAGTGTTTTGGACTTACATGTGACTAACCCAACTACCTAGGAAACTAGCAAAGCAAAAGCACCAATGTCTAGGGTGGTAAACAAGGCAATTTCGAACATTTGTGACCTAGGTTAGAGAGTATAGTCTCAAGTAAACAACATACGATGTGGAACTAAGCATAATACTAACTAGTAAACAACAAGGCAAGATAAATGAGTATAAATTTAGAGACACATACCTTAGAAATGGAGAAAAACAAATGCACACGTACTCGGTGGCAAGGTAGACACTCACAGCAGCAGTTTCCACTTTAGATAACACTTTAGAGCTTTGGAGAATTGTGAGAGGGCAATGATCGGTGGTTGAGAGAGTGTGGAAGTTGAAAAGAGAGGGGAGATGAGAGGAATAATGAAGTAATGGGGGTGAAATGAGGGGTTGGGGGGTTTAAACGTTCTGATTTTGAAAAAGGGTTCCGCTGGGTCGGGTCGGGTATACCTCATTAATCACTCGACGGTTCCTCGACGACGGACCGTCGCAGTTGTGACGACCCGTCGTTTGTTTCATCGTGTGTGCCCTAGTTTCAAAATAACAGAAAAACGTACCTGGTACGACGGATGCATACGACGGTCCGTCGCAGGCTCGACGGTCCGTCGATGTCTCCGTCAGTGACTGCTGCAGAGTAATTTTCTGCAGAATTTCCTGGTGATGTACCTGCAAATTTAAAACCCATTAGTATAAAAATGCTACCATTACTAAAAAGATGATAAGTATTGGGTTGTCTCCCAACAAGCGCCTGATTTAATGTCGCGGCACGATCGGGACCCTTAATTACTCAGACTTCATCAAGATGGTATGCCTCTATCACTTCATTTGCCGATTCAGCATGCCCGAAATAGATTTTTATGCGCTGTCCATTCACCTTGAACCACACACCCTCCTTAGTTTCCAAATCAACTTCTCCATGAGGGAATAGTTGGTAACCAAGTAAGGACCAGTCCATTTGGACTTGAGCTTGCCCGGAAATAAGCGCAACCTGGAATTGAATAACAGCACCAAATCCCCGACCATAAACTCTCGCTTTTCAATTTTGTTGTCATGGTACTTCTTCATCTTTTCATTGTATAGTGCTGAGCTTTCATAGGCTTTTAGGCGAAATTCATCGAGTTCATTCAACCCATTTAACCGTTGCTCTACAGCTTCGCCCCAATCCATTTTTAACTTCTTCATAGCCCACATGTCTTTATGCTCTAACTTAACCGGAAGATGACAAGCCTTCCCATATACAAGTTGGTATGGAGACATACCTATGGGAGTCTTATATGCTGTCCGGTAGGCCCAAAGAGCATCATCAAGCCTCCTTGACTAATCCGTTCTACTAGCATTCACTATTTCTGACAATATCTGTTTTATTTCCAAATTAGATACTTCAACTTGCCCACTAGTTTGAGGGTGGTAAGGAGTGGCCACATTATGGCGAACCCCGTATTTCTCCAATAACCCCTTGAACAATATGTTCCAGAAGTGGGAGCCCCCATCACTAATAATGGCCCTTGGGGTGCCAAAACGAGAGAATATATTCTTTTTCAAGAATGCAGTGACACTCTTTCCTTCATTGTTTGCGAGGGCTATGGCTTCGACCCATTTAGATACATAATCGACTGCTACTAGAATGTACTTCATGCCATGAGAACTCATAAAAGGGCCCATAAAGTCAATACCCCAAACATCAAATAACTCAATCACAAGAATGGGGTTTAGAGGGAGCTCTTGCTTTCTTGAAATACTACCATCTCATTGACATTTGTCACATGCTTTAGCAAACCCATGAGCATCTTGATGAAGAGTTGGCCAATAGTAACCACATTGTAATATCTTATGCGCGGTTCGGATACCACTGTGATGTCCACCAACGGGTGAGGAATAGCATGCCTCCAACACACTCAACATTTCACATTCTGGCACACAACACCGAATAAGCCCGTCGGCGCAACTCCTATACAAGTATGGTTCATCCCAAAAGAACTTCTTCACATCGTACATGAACTTTTTCCTTTGATGAAGGGACAATATCACTAGCCAGATAGTTCGCAAAATCTGCGAACCATGGAATCAAGTCTTGTGAAGCAGCCAATACATGTTCATCGGGGAAAGTATCATCAATGTCAGTCTTATCCCCTAACTCTCTCATAGCTTCATCCTCTAGACGAGACAAGTGATCAGCAACTTGATTTTCAGTTCCTTTTCTATCCAGCACTTCAAAGTCAAATTCTTGTAGCAGTAATACCCAACGAATCAGCCTAGGTTTCGCATCCTTCTTCGCCATCAAATATCTCAATGCTGAGTGGTCAGTATGCACTATAACTCTAGTACCTAGCAAATAGGAGCGAAATTTCTCAAAAGCAAAGACTACTGCAAGGAGTTCTTGCTCAGTCACTGTGTAGTTCTTCTGAGCTTCATTTAGGGCTTTACTAGCATAGTAAATGGGGTGAAGGATTTTGTTTTTTCTCTGTCCCAATACTACACCAAGAGCCACCCCACTAGCATCGCACATTACCTCAAATGGACTGTTCCAATCCGGAGAAATAATGATAGGTGCAGACACTAACTTTTCTTTTAGCTCACCGAATGCTTTAAGACAGGATTCATCAAAACAAAATTTACAATCTTTCTCCAGCAGTTTGCACAATGGGTGTGCAATCTTTGAAAAGTCTTTGATGAATCTCCGGTAAAAACCTGCATGCCCAAGAAAACTTCTCACACCTTTCACAGAGATCGGTGGGGGAAGTTTCTCTATTACCTCGACTTTAGCTCGATCAACCTCTATGCCCTTTTCTGAAATGCGATGACCCAACACAATACCCTCTTTCACCATGAAATGACACTTTTCCCAGTTTAGTACTAAATTGCAGTCTTCACATCTCTTAAGGACCTCAGATAAATTGGTCAAACACCGCTCGAATGAATCACCAACCACAGAAAATTCATCCATGAAAACTTCTATAGTATCCTCCACCATGTCAGAAAATATTGACATCATACATCTCTGAAATGTTGCAGGTGCATTGCACAACCCAAACAACATTCTTCTGAATGCAAAGGTCCCATATGGACAAGTGAAAGTGGTTTTCTCTTGATCTTCTAGTACAATAGAAATCTGATTTACCCCGAATACCCATCAAGAAAATAATACCACCCTATTCTTGCAAGTCTATCCAACATCTGATCCATGAAGGGCATAGGAAAATTGTCTTTTTCAGTCCATGAGTTCAGTTCCATCCAGAAACCGATCTCATTGGAACAAGTTCATTTCTTTCGTGGGGGACCACATTCATTCCCCCTTTCTTAGGTACACACTAAACCGGGCATACCCAACTACTATCAGCGATTGGATAGATTACTCTGGCATCCAACCACTTAATGATTTCCTTCTTCACAACCTCTTGCATAGGAGGATTCAAGCGTCTCTGGTGCTCAATACTCGGCTTATGATCAGACATGAGTTGGATTTTATGAGAGCAAATACCAGGAGGGATCCCAATAATGTCCGCAATAGTCCACCCAATAGCTCTTTTGAACCTTTTTAGCACCTTTACCAAACTCTGAACTTGTTGTTCATCCAGGTCTGATGCAATGATTACCGGCAAAGTGTCACCATTTCCTAAGAATTCATACCTGAGATAAGGTGGGAGAGCTTTTAGTTCTAACTTTGGAGCCTCCTCTATAGATGGTTTCGCGGGTGGGGACTCGCGATTCTTCATATCAAGCTCAAATTTCTTCGGTTTAAACCTAACATCACCTCGGTCAAGATCCGCGACTAATGACTCATACTCTTCAATGCAATCGCTATCAAAGTTCCTTATCACTGCCGCTAATGCTTCTACACCTAGACGTTCTTCTATTTGTGTCTCAGATGTCTCACCCATGTTGTAGGATATAGCAGATACCGATTGGAGCTCACCACTCTGCCTCATGGACCTACAAATATTAAATGTCACTTCCTCATTGTTCAACCGAAATTTCATCTGCCCCTTTTCCATGTCTACTAAGGCTCTTCCCGTAGCAAGGAATGGCCTCCCAAGAATAATGGGCACTTCAAAATCGACTTCGCAATCAAGAATAACAAAATCTGCTGGAAATATGAATGACTCCACTTTTACTAGCACATCGTGGAGTATACCTATAGGCCATTTTACTGTTCGATCAGCCATCAGAAGCCGCATCGCAGTGGGCTTTGGGTCACCCAAACCCAACGTCTTGTAAATCGAGAGGGGCATGAGATTTATGCTTGCCCCCAGATCACATAATGCTTTTGCAAAATGTAATAACCCGATTGTACAAGGAATAATGAACGCACCCGGATCTTCTTTCTTTTGGACCAGAGATCTTGTGGCAATAGCACTACAATGCTGCATTCTATCATCATCCTCAAAAGTAACCGATCTTTTCTTTGTGACCAGATCTTTCATAAACTTGGCGTAACCGGGCATTTGTTCTAAAGCTTCTACCAAAGGCACATTGATAGAAAGTTGCTTCAACATTGTTATAAAACGCCGATATTTGCCATCTTCGGTCTTTTTCAATAATATTTGAGGAAATGGAGGTGGTGGCCTAGGCATAGGAGTTACCTTTTTAGGCACCTCAGCATCTTTTGTAGTGTTATCCTTTAATTCAGCATCAACATTATTCTCATTAGATGGCCTAGGTGGGTCAATGGTTTGCTTGCCACTGCGAGTAGTAATTGTCATACAATGTCCATCATTTTTCAGGTTTTGGACAGTGTTGCTGGGAAGAGTGCTCGGTTGCCGTGTGTTCACAGTTGCAGATAATTGGGCCAATTGTAACTCAAGTTGCTTAATTGATATTGCATGTGTATCAACTTTTTGCCTAATACCCGCTAAATCATTTCTCAACTCTTTATTGTGCTCATCACTAGCATCGAACCTCCTCATCATTTTATGCAACATATCCTCAACTCGCGACATACTACCTCCACCATCCCTAAGAGTAACTTCACAATTTTGAGGAGGAACATAGGGTCCATTCCTGTCGTTTCTATTACCATAGTTACCACTGTTGAAGTTGTTGTCGCGATTGTAGTTTTCATCTCGGACATAATGACCCTCACGATTGTAGTTACCATAGTTCCGACCTTGGTTCCCTTGACCTTGGAGCCAATTCTCCTGATTAGAGCCTTGGGAACTTGGTCAGAAACCCCCATCTGTTCATTTACTGCATAGGAATCCTCCTCATAAACCTTGTTTGGAATTTAAGAAACTCATAAATTAATTTATCGGGGAGGGTCAAAATTTAGGTGTCAACACCGCTCATTTGATGATGAGTGATAGGATATGGGACTAGGGTTCACCCTTTTGGGATGAACCTCATGTCGCCCTACTCCTTAGGTCATCAGTCTTGTGGTCTTGGTTTCGCGACCTCTCTCTTGAGCAAGCAGAAAACACATGGGTGGTTTTGTATTTGCAACTACGAACCCATTAATTTAAACCACAACCACTAGGTTAAATCACCATTAAAATTCATCTAACCTATCAGCAAGCAAGACCCAATAATAATATCAACATATATTTGCTAAATCACACCCTAAGAATGGAGAGTTTTAGCCACACATCATATAATAACCAAATACACCTAAAATGATAAAGAAATGAAATGGTATTAGAAATTAAACCTTCATATGAGCAAAGGAAGAGGAATGGAGAAGACCCATTTCTGATTTGAGGAAGAAGAGCCCCTTTCTTTAAGTCTCTCACAAAAGCTGTCATTCATTTGATAGTTATGATCATCCACGTACATTCTTTCAAAGGACTTTTTAAAATTTATAGCAGTTTCTAACATCGTATATTTAGAATTCCACATAGTTTCCACATCAAGACTTAAGACACCATAAGTATCTAGCTTAGCCTTCTCAACATATGATTTGAAAGAAGCAAACCTAGAAGCAAATGAGTTGACAAATTTAACTGCATTCCTTATGCGTGAAATTGGCTTGATTTATTCATCTGAACCTTTTTTTACATTTATGTTCATAATATGAGCATTAAATCTAATATGTAAAAACTCATTTCTCAATAGCACCCTTTTCCAATCATCAATATGTGTCTTCAAATGCTTAATGACAACATCATTGGCAAATGCATTATCAAGAGTCCCTGTAAACAAGAATTCAATTTCCCAATCCAACAAACACGATTCAATACTTTTAGCTATAGTCTCACCCTTGAGTTCCGAAGTTTGGAAAAAATTAAGAATCTTCTTCTATAAGTTTTATTCATTATCAATCCAATGAGAAGTCACAACCAAATAAGTCCAATTTTGAAGTTATGTAAATGTAGCACTAATAATACATATTTTTTTATTTTTAAAAAGTTTTTTAAGCTTCTCTTTCTCTTCTTGATAAATCTTCAAACAATGTCTAGCCACAATTATCCGTAAGGTATATCAAAATTAGGCAATGCTTTGACCATAATTTTTTTAAAACCTTTCCATTAAAAAACATTAAATGGTTGTTCATAAATAATGATAAATTTGGCGATGGTCCTCCTGATATGCTCCACATTGTTCACAACCTTTTCAATAATGACAAGTTTATATTGATCTTGAATCATTAACCATTCAATGGAGAAGTATATATGTAACTTACAAGTTACAAGCCAAGTATGAATATACATCTAACTTGTACATATTGAAAATTAATAAAACTAATTTTAAGATATTTACAAAATAGATTATATCCAATTATTTTTATGTATAAAAACATAAAATTATATATGTATTATGTCGGTTTGGATTGAATTTAGTTTGGCGTTTTTTGATATTACCAAACTAGACCAAGAATGGTAAGATTTTTTTTAATGCCAAACCAATCAAACCAAACCATAAGTCGGGTTTTTTCTCGGTTTGCTTTGGTTAATTGGTTCGCTTTGATTTTACGATTTCGTCTGTACACCCCTAGGTATAGTAATCTAATAAAGGGAGATAGTGATGATGTAAATTATGTTTTCTGCAGTCAAGCACCAAGCAAGTTTTCAATGAAGATTTTTCTCGTATAAGTAGAGTAAGAAGAGATGAGTTTGTGTAGATTTCATGATAGAAGGTACATGAATAGTTACTAGTCCGGATGAGTTAAAGCACACATTAATCAGAAAGAAGTTCATGATGGGGTATCAATGATTTTGCATCCACAAAGTATTAGGTTAAATATAAAAGTTGATTATTCCTTATGCGATAAATTTAAGTTAGGCTTATGATTTTTAAAATGATCCCATAGTATTCAGAGGATTATAGAACTAATTAAGTAATGATGCATAGTAAATGGGTAAATAGTACTTAGTTATGAAAGAAAATGTCACAGTAATTTGTAAATAACTAGGTTGTTAGATGGAGATGGTCAAACTAATAAACAGATCCCTAAACATTTTGGGATTTTTTCCCTCAGGTACCTCAACTACGTCATTTTCCTAGGGAATCATTGAAACATCCATAATTTGTTCCTTTTATGCACTGTTGGTTGATTTTGATCGGCGTTTTTTTATTGTAAATGCCTTAAATAATGTTTGAATTTTAATTATTTTGATTGAATAAATGAAGACAAATTTTGTTAGTCTAATTTGTTTTTTAATGTGTTCAAATGACTTAAGTAAAACATAATTATTCTCGAACATTTTCACTATCAATTGGACTAATGAATTCTGGAACAACATATGTATCCTCTATCAGTATCCCTCACAAAATCTCATTCCACATCAGCCAAGATGTTTGTTTAAATTGAACAAATTATGTGTGGTTAAATGATTCAATAGGAAAATAACATAGTTGAGGTACTTGAGGGAAAAACCCAACCAGTTTAGGAATCTGTTTATGTATTTGGCCGATAAGGATTGACTACTCGTCATGGTGTCTTAGAGGGCGAGTGTTTCTTAATTTTATTTAGTAGTGGTAAGTAATATAAGATTTGAGCAATTATATGTATGTGTTTAGTACTATAGACACTAAGATTGAATTTTTGGTAAGGATCCTGAAAAAAAAGGGTAACAACACGAGGGTGTTGATGTTAGTTTTGAGATTTGATATAATAGATTTGACATACAATAGTCAAGGAATTAAGGTGTAAATTGCAATGAATGTGATTGTCACAAGTGTGGTGTTATAACCCTCAATTAAAAAAAAGTGAAGTATGACTAAGTCATTAGATTAGAAAGAGCATCAAGAGGTGTACTCGAGATCGTATGTAGTTAGACGAAGTTCCAATTAAGCTTATGATTTTTCATGAGTGCCTTGATAGCATAATTGAGTTGTCAGCATGGATTTGGCTGATGTAAGCATTATTTACTATCCTTAAGAGTCTGGTAGAGGATATTTTATTTTGCCTAGCTTATGATGAGCCTCTGAACTATAATTCAAGTTTCCTCTAGTTAGGTTGTATGAACTTAGAAAAACGGTATTATTATTTTAGAAAGGAGAAGTTAGACTATTAAGAGTTAGATTAAGTGTTTTTTAAGCAAATAAGCAGAGTCTATGAGAAACATCTCAGAAAAAAGTCTTAGAAAGAATCTTTATACCCCACTTGGAGAGTTCAGTAGCCATGAGATCAACATTTTTCGAGTACTAGAGTAAAATGAATATAGATTAGTGTAAAGAAGATACAATAGATCCACACCTTTAGAGTATCAACTTCAAACCTAAGGGGGATGATAAGATGAGAAATCAGGTCTAGTGTTACGAATCTGATAGTGATGTGTTAAAAAAGACTTATATTGTTATATCAATCTATACATACTTTACCATATTCCTTAGAGTTTAGTCGTTACAAAATCCTGTTGATATTTCCAATATTAGACTTGTGTCCATGACTAGAATAAGGGGCAAAGACTTTAGCCCATTAATCTTAATCTTACTCCATAGAATTTAAAATGTCAGTCTCATGATACAAACCTATTCATATAAGCTCTCTTGCCTCATAGTATGCTCAGTCTTGCAAATTCATGATTTACCCTCAATGACAAGCAACATAATTTTATGCCATGCATATTCTTATATTTGATTTCTCGAATGAATTGTGCTTATGATCCTTAAATCTATGCTTTTTCATTGATCCCTTTTCAGTTTTGATAGTGGTGTTGATGAATAATAGTTGTGTAATAACAGACGGGAGAGAGTTGATACCCTTATTGTGATTCTTAGAAAGTTCATGCCGTAAATTGTATTCTTGAAATCTCAATTGAGTATTTGTGCCAAGGGTGCTCTAGTCTAGTTTCAAACTCTCAGTATGAATCACTTCCGCCTATGTTAGTAGAAAATTTCAGAAATCAAAAACATAGTAAGAGTAACTCAATTCCCTTCCATGATCAGTTTAACCATCATTAGAGGACAAATGATTCATAGGGGATATATTGTAACACCTCGAAAATTTCTAAGCTAAGACTTGAAACGCTTTTTAATTATGTGTAAAATTATAGCAGGTGACTCTTAAAATACTTATATGTGTAAAGGTCAATTCTTTAGTGTTTGAATTGTTTTGAATATGCATTAAGGTAACAAGAACCCCCTAGCACAAAGTGAGTCGAAAGCTTCCTTCCTTATTAAGTTTTGACATAATATTCTTCTTAGATCAACTTCAAATAATCATATCTCTGTGTACATAACTAATTAAGTGAGCTATGACCTATCAAATTAAAGTCTTTCAGTTATATTTCCAATGCCACTTAGTTTTCCTCATTTCGAGTTTGGAGTAAAAAGTTATGACTCTTTTACTAAGACTATCATATTAGAAAAGAAAGTTGACGACAACCCTGACAGGCAGTCACTACTAGATGGTTCGCCATCGGGCCAATCAACTTAGAAGAAATTTTTGTGTTTCATGGGTTTTTGACAATGGCAGATGACATGCAGTCATCCTGGTGATGGGTCGTCGGGACCTTCATCAGACGCGACTTGTGTTTTAAATTTTCTATTAATTAAGGGAATTTTAGACTTTTTTGTTCATTCTAAGCATAAATCCCGACCCTTTTACACCTAAAAAGGGTCTTATTGTACATCTATCCTAAACTTCTCCAAGATTCATAGGCCATCAATAGCGTACTTCTTGAATTATTGGATGATCTAGACCTCCTTGAGATCATGTGGTTAATCTCTGGAAACATCGTAAAATATTTCATCATTTCAAGTCGATCTTGGGGAAGAACTCTATTGACCACCCCTCTAAAAGCTATGTAGTTGGTGTTATAGTTTCTCCAATCTTTGCAAAATGCTTATTGAATGCCAGTTAGTGTGACACGTGGTAGGAATTTGACTGGATTATCATATCATTTGGACACGCGGCATCCCCTTTTTGGTCTTGGGTGCCAGTCTGTGTGATACATGGTATGAGTTTAGACTTCAACGTGAAATGGAACTTGAACTTGAATATGATAAAATAGACTTATTTATTTGTAAATTTCAAATTAATCATTCAACTCAAATAAACATGAATTTTTTAAAATTTCATATGAACTTAATCCAAAAAAACTATGTGTCTACACCATGCCCCTACTCTTGCCAAGTAATTAGTTGTTCTACCACAACTTTTTAAAGAATTTAGTTACATTCAATTACATCAAATTCGAATTATATGGTGACTTTTCAAACAAGATAAAAATAGTATACTTTAAACCATTTATAATAGGGAAAAGGATTCGAAATATATGTGAACACTGACCGAAATTGTTGTAACAATATAAAACTTTGAAAAGAACCTCTTACCCTCCCCTACATTATTTAATAATGTATTTCAAAGATATATATGTCCCCACATGGACACGTTACTATTCATAATGATGCAATATATATGATGTTCATATGGACACATATATACCATTAAAATGCACTATTAAATAGTGTGGGGAGGGGGGAGGGTAAAAGCTCTTTTCCAATGTTCGGTGTCGTTACAACAATTTCGATCAAAGGTGTGATATATTTCAAACTTTTTTCCCTTTATAACACATGGGCATTTTTTCAACTCTATTTTGTTCATTTTATTAGTGGTGACCGGTGAGGGTGCATTGTAATTTTTTGTCCAGTTTCTAGGGAATTTGAATTAAGGGTGACAAAAGAGTTTCAAAATTAAGAAAAAGTGATATAACTCGTAACTATTGAGTAGATGTGACAATTTTATGATTAATGCTAATGGCACTAATTTTAAAATTCTCAAGTTTTATTATTTACATGAAAGCCCTATCTTCACCATCCCATCCCTCTTTGCTTCCAGTCTTATGACGTATTCATCCCTTCCATTCTGCTAGTGTAACCATCGTTACCACTTAATCCTCTACCACAACGATCGGTTCTTCCTCCTTCACCACCACTCCTCTTCTTCTTCCTCTTTTACCACTATTTCTACCACCTCCTTCTTCTCTACCGGTGCCTCTACAACAACCATTACCTCTACCTTTATTGTTACCATCAATATCTCATTTGCTGCCCTACCACCCTCCCTTTTACTTCACCTGCTACAACAATTTATCATAGTTATTGAACAAACTTTAGCAGTAGTGGAAAAAAATCAGTAGTAGTTGAGATATCTTCAACAATTGTTGTAACAAATTTAATAGTTGCTTGACTTTTTGCAAAAATTTTCAATGAATTAAAAAAAATATTCAGAATTTCTAAAATCAAAGTACAATAGTTTTTCCAATAGGACCAAAAAAAGAAAAAGAAAAAATTGCGATAAAAATTGTAGCACCTCAAATTTTAGAAAAGGAATTTTTTTGGGAGTACATGTTGTGTCTAGGGCTCCTACCTAGGGACCGCAGAAACTCTTATGACTCGTAGATTGTATACGTATAAATGGGGAAATATTTATCACAAATTCAAGTTACAATACCTTTTTCTACGATTGACTAGTACAGTCCATCAATCCATATACAAGTCGTAGATAGGTCTCGTAATTGAGTCCCAGACTTAGTGAATTTTGAGGGTTAAGTCGGTTTCTACAAGTGGTTTCTACTGATTGCAGAAGATATTGCGGACCGTATATTATCCTAGTCAATGTTTGTCCAATTTTAAATGGTTTATGTTTTATTTTCTACGTTTGATCAATATTGTCCGTAGTTTGTCATACACATCGTAGGTCAAAACCCTAGAAGGGGTCGCTAATTATTTTTAAGGGATTTAAAGTCTTTTCTCTAATCGATTAATATCTACACTAAGTCATTTTGGTCCTACAATTAATCCCCATAAAAGTCTTTTAGACCCGAAAACTACTCATCCTAAATAATTCCCCTAAGTTCAAAAATTCCTTCCAAGATTATCCCCTTCAAATTTCCTCAATTCAAGGAAGAACTATCTATGGTTTCAAGCACCAAGACCTTTATTCACCATAGATATTGTGTTTGGAACTCCAAGGTATGTCAGTATTCAACTATGGAGTCCTTATCTCCATAAAGTTTCTAAAATCTTCAATTTAGTAAAGAGATATTCTCAATTCAAGTTAGAGTTTTTTCTTCAATCTTCATGGGTTCTTTACAATTATAATCAAATTGATTGTTTTCTATTTATTTATGTATGAAATGAAGTAATGACATGTTTTGAGTTAAATTCATACGAGCATGATCCATGAATTTTAGACCACAAACACATGATTAAGCTTATGAACCATGAAAGATGAATTTATAAATATGTGCATATTCATTGATGTAAATGATTTGAGGATGCTTTGAGATCAAATCATCAATTTTGTAGTTGTTGTGAAAGGTTTTCTCACAAAAAAGATTCATTAGGTTAAAGATTTTCTCACCTAAGTTGAATCAAGATTTAAGAGTTCTTCTGAATGACCTCTAGCTTGGACTAGTTTCTTGATTGTGTCTTCTATGGATAATAAAATGAATATGATTAATGACCATTCAGTGTAATTTATGCTTAGCACCGTGAGGATATTAAGATGGGAACTCTCCTGTTAGTAGAGGTTAGGATTCTAAATATGTGCCACAATAGGTTTCTCTTAGATAGACATTAGCTAGTAGTTCCATATTGGCTCAAATGTGTGGTTCTTACCTTGGTAAGTAAAGATATCTCTTTTTGGTGTGGGATAGACACTGGATTCCATGTTATAGCTCAAATTATATATATCGGTTATATGGTACACTACCTACATTAATGAACTAAGGTTACTTTCTAAAGTATCTCAGAAGTTTTTTTTTTTTTTAGCTTGCATTAACCCTAATTATGACTTATATTTTCTAATAATTTATTTTATCATTTAGCTTGGTCATTGCATGTTATGTAAAGTCCTTTTTCGCATGATTCTATGACTCTTATGCATTCCTATCATACTTAGTACATTCCATGTACTAATGCATACTCGTGCCTACATTGCTTCACTAATGTGGGATCTGACACTTCCACTTTCATACTCGTGGCTAATTGATTCTATTGGCTTTGAAGATTGGTTAGTACTCATGTTCCAAAGACCAAGATGTTTTTTATACTCTTATGTCATTTTAGTTTTCAGTCTTGTATAAGATGTACGGATTACATCCCAATCACTTTTCTTATGATGTATGAGATTACATATTGAGAATTATTTTGACTTCCACTTTTTTCAAAATCTTTATTAATGTAAGAATATTATTGAAGTCTTTATTTTTATTATCTTATACGATGTATGCTAAATGGGTTGTGTAGGTACTTCTAGGGATCTATATGACATGTTACTCCTAGTTATGTACTTTGAGTCATGAAAAACTTAGTATTCAAAGCACAAGGTTTAGAAAGGTCGTAAGACATCTCATAAGCTACATCTAGTAACGACTTTTTCATGAGTGTGAAGCGTGCCACGTTTATGAATAAGGGACTATAATATATTTAAGAAACTCCATATCTTTCATTAATTTAAAGTCATGTGATAGAATGTAACTATATCTCTCTCTCCTAATCCTTATGTACACAGTCTTCCCATAGACCAAGGGCATTAAGAGCAAGCAAAGACAAGTGGTAGCTAAGCGAGAGTGCTTGCGGTGATGAAAAATCTTTTTATTAGACCAAACAAACAGAGGAACCGCTATTCCTCACTGCGGTATTTACTCTTGAAATACAGGGTAAGCCAACCAGTAGAAAGAAAGTGTAAGCAAGGAATTCTATTCTTGTACCAGTCAACGATATCCCTTATTTTGACAGTTTGAATAATACCAAATCTCCTGCGACTTCGTCCTCCCCTTTTGCTCATAAGTAATCTCTTCCCAATCAATTGATTGAGATGATCCGAATCGGATCACCAGCTAAGGCCCCTAAATGTCTGATGTTTTTCAGGATATGGTTCCTCGAAGAGCATTCTAGAAGAAATGCATGTAAGAATGTGATCGATAAGCTTCTCAATCTCCTCAAGAAGCTCATTCAGATCTAGTAGACCTTTTGACTGAGCAAGTGACTAATGAAGAGTTTCAAGATGGTTTTTAAGTGTTCTCTCAAGCCATGATGGCTCAAGAAAATAGAAATATTATGGTCCTCGTAAACACAAATTTGGGTATGGAGGAAACTAGAGTAAGAAACTTTACGACAATGAAATCCAAAGTTTCATGGTTCCAAGGTTGAATAAAATTCTCAAGAGTTCATTGTGAGGTATACATGATTTTGATGGACATAAGAGTGAAGCGAGTGGAAAAGGCGGAATTGGTCGTGTCACGACCCGAGAGCACCTTCAAGTTGCGACGCAGCGTACTCGACCTCTCGGAGGTTTTATACAAGCCCTTAGACATCATTCATCGCATATATATGAAAAGTAATGCGAAATTAGAACTTTTCATCATAATAGTCAAACTCTTTATAGAATATAAGAAAGAACTAAGTCGCGTCATAGCCATCTTAGACACATATAATATCATAGGGTCACAACTCTTACATCAATTTCAAAGAAACTAATAGTCTATTACAAAGTCTTTTAGAAAAAAAACTAAAGCATAAGCCATGTCCTCAAACATATGAGGACATAACAATCTTGAGAGAATGTTATTCATAAGATTCAACTTCTAAGGGAATATCCTCACTTGCCACCGACAATTGTAAACATAGAAAACATATGGAATTAGCACATTGAATGCACTACGTATGGTGGACATTTAAGAAAAACATGAAAAAAAGGAACATTTACTTTAAGATATACCTTCATGCTATTTTGATAAAAATCTTCATCATAAGAGTTTAAAAGACATAAGACAAATAAACATTCACATATAAGACATATTTCATATTCAACAAGTAAGACTTTTCATCACTTTTGATCCCCTACCTAAGATTTCTCTAAGACTCAGCTAAGTAAGAGAAGAAGAGACCACCCATACACCCTCTTCAAGTACACCTAGATGATCCTCAAAGTCACCGTAGATGATACCTTTCATTTTTATCATTATTTATGTAGTATACATTATTCATTATAGCCATGTGAAGAGACAACTACACAATTAGGAGACTTCACAGAATGGTCTTGGAGGACTTAGGGAACTCATCCAAGCACCTTCAAAGCCTACTCGTGTCATATGTAGATAGCGTCCCATTCCACTACCTACACGTTTTAGAACTTATCCAATACTAGAATACACATCCCATATGATGAGAATATGCACTAACCGACATAGACCATACGATCTAGGTATGGAATCTAGTGTCATAAGGACCCCAAACTATGGAAGGTGTTCTACTTGCCAAAGGTAGAACTAGTAATCATCCCATGTTGGCACATGGTTAAGGGGTATCATGGTCTTCTTTGTAATCTAGTCTCATACTCAAATAGAGATACTACCACAAGCATATTGCCCCAGTGCTTTGCCTTTATTCTCATAGAGTAGTTCATTCTTGAGGTGTATTATAGAAGGTACCATCACTTAGTCCTACCAAATCTAAATAGTTTTCATCCAAGGATGGGTCCTAGGTGTGTCAACCAAGGTCTATTAGGATAGCTTATGTGACTACTCTTGAAAGGGCGCCTTAGGCCTACCGATCCAAGCATTCTCATTAACCCTCTTTACTTTATTCAAGGTTTTACATTCACTTAGGGTTCTAGAATTCATAAAGAAGGGGCACCATACTTAGGTCTACGATTTCAAGACATACTCTAGAATACCTCATAAATCATTTAAGAAAAGGCACCAACTTAGGTCTACCGATCCTTGACTTTAATTCTTTCTTTCATTCAATACCATTCAAGTACCGAGTAGGGAAAACTAGTCTACCACACAAGATACAACATCATTCTCTAAAGGCTCTCCCTAGTCCTTCATCATCATATATCAACAACTAGAGAAGAATAATATTCAATCACGTTATTATACCACTCATGTAATATCATAGACAATACAAGAGTACCTTAACTTTATACTTTCACATATACCATATCATAATCATACCATAGTTCACATAATAATGCAGACAAGGCCATGTTCATGACAATTATAGCACTTAAACACTGCCACCATAAGTGGACTATACCAATCAATAACAATTCCATATCAATTCAATACTAAACAAATGAATTAGGTCAACTCACTACCTTCCAATAGCCATTATCTCCATTCCTTAGCATTTTTCAACAAATTCATGTAATAAGAGATTTTTACAATAACAATGAACACAAGACTAGGCCAACAATTCATCCATATCTATGATCCATCAATACTCAATATAAATATCAACATTATAAGTCAATTTACGAACAATTCTTACACGGATCAATACATAATTCAATAGCCCAATATAATCTATACATGAATTCAATACAATTAAGCCATGATCAATTCACCCACTTTAGAGCCAAAATTAGAAATTCAAGGAATACATGGGTTTATGGAAGTTTTGATCTTAAAACATATTATTTCAAATTGATCAATCTATAAAATATCAATATAAACCTTTTCATGCAAAAACCCATGCTTATAATTCAAAATAGGATTTTAATGGTTTTGAAAAGTCTTTGAAAAGCTTTTGGAATAGGCTCCTTTACAGGAAGAAGAATCAAGGATGAATCACCATAACTATAATGAAGAATTCCAATGAAATTGATGGAGAAATCAATGAAGAACTTCAATCCTAGCTTCAACCTTCAATGTAGTCTAGAGAGAACTTAATTTTGACCTTGGATTTGTTTTGAAAAAGTGAAGTCTAATTTAGGTTTTAGGTATATAAACTAACTTAAAATATCTAAAATGCCTAAAATAACCGTCTACTAGCTATTTTTTTATCGACGGGGCGTCCTGCAAGGTCGTATATTTAGGGGCCAAGCTCCTACAGCTAAGTATGAAACCACTCCCCCAATCGATGGGGCGTCATTTAACCACTATATGTGGTTTGATGGTCGTAGTTTGGACTAATTTTGGCAGCTTCTTGCCAAGGTTTGGGTCCTCCTCAAGGACCCTTAGGGTGGTCCTTGTTGAGTCGTACCCAAATGTATTGATACTAAATATGTTCATTTAGATTTTAGATTCCTCTCCTATCAATATAGATACAATACAACACATAAACTTTCCAAGTCACACTAGCACATACAAAGACTAGTTTCCGGAAGTCTTGGTAGTTATTCGACGTTTGACTTCCTAACTCTACTGTAACACTTTGAAAATCCAAGACGTGTTATCGAGCCTAACATAAGTGTCATAAGGTTTAGACACTATTTTAAGGTCTATTTTAGTGAATATAATTCATTTATGAAGTCTAGAAACCAAAAGGTCCAAGAACTTCCATGACGTTCAGAAACTAGTTCAATTAGGTACTAGCGTGCCTTAGCCTATTTGACTAGCTTTTAGGAGAAGAAAATGATGAAAATTGATGGAAAGGTGTCTAACATGTATTAGATATAATTCATAGTAAAAAATTCCGGGCACAACTCCCCATGGACCAACCAAGGTCCCTTGAGGAGGACCCTTGCATTTTGGGGTCAAAGGACTACCCAAGGCAGTACGCACAGAGAATGCCATCGATAGGGAATGTTTCAATCGACGGGGCATCGATGGCCACCGTAGATACTTAGTCAATTTTTCCAAAGTATCATTTTGTAAAATCTCTGAACTTAGCGATGGATGTGCCGCACGGAGGGAGCAGTGGCCTTTGTCTCACAGACGGACCATCGATCGGGATTTCATCTGTGAGGGCCTAAGTTTATGCACATTTTAAGTTGGATTCCATTACTTAATTAAAGGGTTAATTAATTAGTTGGGTATTACGGAGGTCTAATTAAATTATTTAAACCCCAATATAAATCCTTAACCTAATTAGACTAACCTAAACTCTGATAATTCCCAAACCCAAAACTTTCTTCCTTCTCTCTTCTTTCTCTCTCCCAAAGAAACCCCATTGAAGACCAAGCTAGAGGTGAGTTCAATGGATGAAAAGGTCCAATTTTCTCCATCAACCTTCATCAATTAGTAATTATGATATTTCTTTCACCTTTGAGACCTCTTTCCTCAAAGGGTTCTATCAAATTGATTTCAAAAGTAGGGTTTTCATCCAATACGAAATTGATTTTGTGAATTTATTTGTTTATGATTTATTTTGGATATTATGAATATATTAACATGTATTTAACTCAATTGTGTTTATCTTTATGAATTGGTCTAGTATGTACAAGATGACCTATTCCCCTTAACCCTAGGTTGTGATCATAATGTGAATTCAGTAACGTTGCTTCAATTGAATTTGTTATTGGTTGAATTATTATCCTAAGATGTTATTGCATGAATCATGACTAACCTAGGATCAATTATAGTCATATTATTCTAGTTCTTGAGAATTTGATCTAGGTTATGTAGTATGTTGTGAATTGACCTATGTATCTTATCTTAAGCTATGAACTAGTGATGAATTGTGATATAGTGATTCAATTGACTTTGTTATCATGTTTGTTATTGATGAGTGATGATATTATACTCTAATTGGGTTGATTTAAAGGGTTGATGGTAAGACCTTGATGATGAATTATGAAGGAGACTTGGTAAGTCTTGTGATCTCTATTATTTACTTCAATTATGGTTAATTGTGATTAATTTATGATGTTGTATTGGAGTATGCCTTGTATTAGTATTTATAGGGTTGGTATGATGTTGAATTAAAATGTCCTTACTATGGTTTGTGAGGTGTTGGCTAAGATATAAATGTTATAAGGATGGTGATGATTTACCAATGTGCCTTATCATGATATGAAAATGTTAATGTGTTAACCTCACCTATATGAATTGTAATGAAAGAACAATATTCATGCAATTATTATTGAGCTATAATGATGACGATGATGATTATACAATGGATAGACCCTATGATCTACATTAAGCTATGATGATTAATAAAGTCATTAAAGACATTTCAAAAGGGACTCTAGATTAGCACCGAGTGAACTAGAGTGGGGAGTGTCCCTTACCACATAGGGAAGGTAGGATCACTAATGTACTGTTGAGATTGGAGACTACAATGCATGTAGCATAAATAGGGTCCAAACTGTATCTCCTAATTCTTGAACTATGTTTCCCCCATAAGAATACTAGCTAGTGGATCCACGTAGTTAATATGTTTATGTTTTGGTACTACCTTGGTAAGTAGTCCGCCTTCCTTCGGAGTAGAGTTCCATGACATCAAATTCCATATTAGCTCATATGGTATATGTTGGTTAAGGCAAGATGTTCCCAAAAGGTAAAAATGAATTAAAGGAATGAACTTTAACTAGGATAACCTAAGGGGTTTAGCTTAGTCTAGGTAAGGGTATAGGACTCTACCTAAACATTGCACTAGTTAGCCTTGAAAGAGGTCTAATAGGATGTTCTTATGTATTAATATGCTTATAATGGTACATGATATATATATGATGAATTTGCACATTGTTGATACTATATGTTGATTAGTTTTACTTATGAATATGTGTTGGTCTACATTGTTGAAGTATGATGATATGTACTCTTACATGTCATGCTATGTGAAGTGGGATGTTGGTCATGATTCTTCTTTGGTGACTAGATTGAGTAAGGTTATGGGGGTTTGATTTGTCATTGCACTTGTTGATTCAATAGGGGTTCATGGGTAATTGTCTTGCTTTGGTTATGTTATAATGAACTCTTATTCATGATTGTGGTTACTATGACTTGATGATAGAGTTACTTGACTATGTATTCAATTATATGATATATATGTTGACTTGACTAGACTTTGTATTGTTGATCTTGTGATTTACATGCCTATGACTTAATGAATATGTCATAATGATTGGTATGGTTTTGTTGAATGTTCATAAAGGTTTTCAAAATAAATTGCATACTGAATTGTCCCTTTTTAGCATGATTTCAAGATATGTATGCATTGTCTCATGCTTAGTATAAGTTGTGTACTAACCCCATTTCTTCCTTTTACCCAACATTATAGGTTTCGGTCATTGAAGGACGTTTGGAGACGACTTTAAAGAAGGGTTGGGTTCTCGTTCATCCAAGTTGGGTAGATCCTCACTAATGGAGGGAAATGCCACTATCAAGTCTATGATGTTGCTTTAGTTTTAAGACTCTTATGTTCTTTCCTTTTCATTTGGATAGTAAATATTATATGACTTATATGTTTTCTTATTTTATGGATGTATGGGCTAGGCCCAAATTGTTATACTAGTATTAGATGGTTATGAGATGAGATGTATGTGTATATATATATATATATATATATATATATATATATATATATATATATATATATATATATGCAATAAAGGTAGAAGACTAAGTAATCTTTATATATGAAATGTCCATGCATACTCGATATCGAAATAGTATGTGTATGTAGAGGTCTATGTAAACCTCAATGTAGAAGTAATGAAAGTTTTAAATTTCAGCTAATTTTGACCTATGAATGTAATGATGTAAGATATGAGGCTAGTCTTAGTCCTCAAAGAGGACGACGACGTTGTTTCATCTTGGGGTGCTTTTGAATATGACATCTGCAACCTACCCTATAAAGAAATTAACCATCATTTTCATACCTTATTAACTCGTAACACACATGATAGGCTCTATTTTAACCTAGTTCAATTTTAGGGTTGTTACATGTGGCTTATCAACTTAAGGTTGTTGCTCAAGTTTGGTTTGAACAACGTAAGGAAGAGAGAGTGGTTGATGCGGGTCCTCTTTATTGGGAAAAGTTCAAAGTTGCTTTCTTTGATAGGTTTTTACCCATGATATGAGGGAGGCCAAGGTTCTTCAGTTCATTAACTATTGTCAAGGGAATATGAGTGTGAAATGTAATGCTTTGAAATTCACACAATTGTCCAAATATGTCCATCTATGGTTGCCGATCTTGGGGAAAGGATGAGTAACTTTATTTTGGGTGTGTCTGAAATGGTGGTTATGGAATGTAATGTTGTATTGCCATTCTCATTAAGGAAATGGACATTTCTTGCCAAATGATACATTCTCAACAAAATAGAAGAGGAGAAACTTAAGGAATGATCTAAGGAGGAAAAAACATAACGGATTAGTGATTGTGACTTTTCATATTTGAGGTTCGATAGACATGGTCGTTCTAAATTCTGATGAAGGTCCTTTGATCAAGGTTCCTCTAATGATTCGGTTCTATATTACAACAAATATAGGGTGCCTAACCCTAAGCCTCAAGGAGGAAACAATAGTAGGTCTTCATTGTCTACTTGTTCTAGATAAGGAAGGAATCATGAAAGTAAATTCTTAGTCAATAGAGATGGTTGCTTTTGTTGTTAGAAGAGTGGTCACAAGATAAGGAATTTTTCATCACTTATTACTAAGGGAAGAGAGGGTAGACAAGATACACCTAGTAGTTCAGGTTTAAGTGTTCCAAAGCAAAATAGATTTATGCACTTCAAACTCGACATGCGCAAGAGGGTTCTCCCCATGTGGTTATCCATATGTTAAAAGTCTTTCATCTTTATGTTCATGATTTACTTTATCCTGATGCTACCTTGTGTTTTATGACGATATATTTGTCTATGATATTTTATGTTTCTCTGATTGTGTAGTTAGACCATTGTCTCTAATCCATTAGTGAATCCATTGTGTCTAGGAGAGTTGATAGAAGTTATCCAGTCTCCTTTATCCCATAGAGTCACTTATGTTGATCTATTAGAGCTTAATATGTCTGATTTTGATGTTATTATTGGGATGGATTGTATTTATTCTTGTAATTCTTCTGAATATTATAAACATCGAGTGGTAGAGTTTCAGTTTCCAAATGAGCACGTCTTAGAGTGGAAAAGAGGAAAATCTATGCCTAAGGGTCAATTTGTTTCTTGTCTTAAAGCTAGAAAAATGATCTCTAAGGTTCCATATATTATCTTATTCGCTTTAGCGATACAAATTCTGAAACCCTATTCTCGAGTTGGTCCCTATTGTGAATATGTTTTCCGAAGTGTTTCCAGATGATATACGTGGCATTCCTCCAAAAGTGAAATAGACTTAGACATTGACCTTCTCCCAAATACGCAACCTATAGTTATTCCCTGCTTACTATATGGTTTTGAAAAAACTTAAATAATTGAAAGAGAAATTGAAAGATTTTTTAGATAAGGATTTCATTCGAATGAGTATCTCTCCATGGTATGCTACAGTTTTGTTTGTTCGTAATAAAGATAGTACACTTTGCATGTGTGTTGACTACTGACAAATGAACAAGGTCACTGTTAAGAATAAGTATCCTCTACCAAGGACAAACGATTGCAAGTTAATTTATTAAGATCGACCTCTAGTCGGGTTATCACCAATTGAAGATGAAGGAAGATGACACCCCGAAGATGACTTTTCAAACTTGATATGGCCATTATGAGTTTTTAGTAATGTCATTTGGTTTGAATAATGCTCTGATTCATTTATGGAATTGATGAATAAAGAGTTTAGAAATATCATGATATGTTTGGGGTTATGTTTATTAATGACATCTTGATTTATTCACGAATTAAAGATGAACATGTCGATCATCTAAGGATTGTGTTGCAAGTCCCCAAGGACAAACAATTATATGCAAAGTGTAATAAATATGACTTTTGGTTGAGATCCTTGGCATTTCTTGGTCATATTATTTTTGGTAAAGGTATCGAGGTAGATCATAAGAAGAAGGATGCAGTTAAGAATTGGTCTAGACTTTTATCCCATGTGAATATTCAAAGTTTTTTAGGTTTGGCTTAATATTATAGGAAGTTCGTGGAAGTATTTTCTTCTATCGCCTCTCCATTAACTGCATTGACTCAAAATAAAGTTAAGTTCTTATTGTTGGAAGCATGTGAGAAGAGAAGGATAGACTCACTTCGGCTTCTATTTTGACTCTATCGGAAGTATGTGATGGATTTGTTATTAATTGTGATGCTTCAAGGATTGGATTAGGGTGTATCCTTATGAAAAATTGGAAGGTTATTTCTTATGCTTCAAGGCAACTCAAAGTTCATGAACAGAACTATCCTACTCATAAATTGGAACTAGTAGCGGTTGCTTTTGCCTCAAATATTTTGAGGCATTACTTGTATGGTGTCCATATTGATGTCTTCACCGACCACATGAGTTTGAAATATGCATTCAAGCAAAATAATTTAAATCTTCGCCAAAGGAGGTGGCTTGATTTGTCAAATAATTACAAAATGAGTGTTCTCTGTCACCCCGGTAAGGTAAATACGGTGGCTGCTACTCTTAATCGACTACCAATGGATAGTTTTGCACTCATTGAAGAAGATTGGGTTGTAATATCCGTAGACTAACTCGGTTAGGTCTTTAGTTGGTTGATTCAAGTGCAGGTGTTGTTGTTGTTCATAATGCTTCAAAATTGTCTTTTGTGTCTGAGGCTTCTTGTGATATTGTGATCAACAATACTGGCCAACAGTTTAAGTGTCTACAAATGAAACGAGTATAGTAACCCAACCAATGGTTTGGGTCGTGTCCCAAGGGAATGGTAGTGAAAATAGTAGGAGAATTTTTATTCTAGTTAGTAATAGTTTGAGAAATTATTGAATCAAAGCAAAGTAAATATAGTTTGTGACACCGAAGTCTCATATATCAAAAAGTTTTGTCATGAGTAGTAAACAAAGTACAAACAAAGGGGAATCAAGTATAGAGAGAAGTTCTTGGGGTGCGACTGCAATATATGCTGAAGTAAGTTGTTGGGTACATGTTTTTGATAGGAACTTTGCAAGATAATGATGACTAGGCTAAGATTTAGGTGAAAGTAAATTCCGTCTCGGGTAACTTACCCCATCAAATGGGTTCCTCTCAGATACCCACTAGTCTAATGAAGATCAACCTACACCTTACCCACACCCGCTCTTTCAATAATGAGTGCTAGGATATGGGACTAGGGTTCACCCTCTCGGGTTGAACCTTATGTCGTCTCACTCCTCAGGACATCACTCTAGCGGTTTTGGTTTCATGACCACTTTCTCGAGCAAGCCGAAAACATATGGGTGGTTTTTTATTTGCAACTACAAACCTATTATCTTAAACCCAATCACTAGGTGAAATCACAATTAAAATGCATCTAACCTATTAGCAATTAAGGCCCAAAAATGATATCAACACATATTTACTAAATCACGCCCCAAGAATATGGGGTTTTAAGCCAACATCAAGGAATAACTAAATACACCTAAACTGATAAAGAATTCAAACGGTTATAAGAAATTAAACTATAACATGAGCAAAGGATGAAGGATGGGGATGACCCACTTCCGATTTAAGGAAGAAGAGCTCTTTTCTTAAAATTTCTCGCAAAATCCTCTCCAAACTTAAGATAATAATATTAAACTTAAGAACTAAGTCTCAAAATTACAAAATTGTGTCTCTATTTTCTCCTCTTCTTCTAAAAATAATAAAGATTTTAGTATTTATGGACTTCAAAATTTGTGCTGACGAATCCATTTGGCGAGGTTAGTCACGAACGCCGAGTGATTCAGCGATTCACCGATCTTCTAGATCATCGTCGTTTATTCTTTGCCTTGAGCGTCTATGCATTCTAGATCATTGGCAAAATAATTCTATTTCCTGGAACTACTTGACAAAGTGCCGACTGCTTCTCTTCATCGCCTTTTCGATCCACTTCTCTCAAGGCTTCGCTTTCTTGAAAAAAAAGGAAAAATGCATCATTTTTTCTGATCGCGAAGTATACTTGGAGATGCTCAAGCTTCAACTTTAGCTCTTTTCATCCCTTTTGTTTCCACTTTTGCCTAAGTGCCCATGCTTACATTAAAACTTCAAATACCTAAAACTTAAGAGTTTTCATCACATATTGAGATAAAATGAGCATTTGAGGCCACTATTTTCATTAAAATCCCAAAATGTGTCCAATATGAGGACACATCAATGTCGGATGTGAAATCCAAGCAAGGTCTTGATCCAATTTCTATAGATTTAAAGGAAACGGTGCTTAAAAAGTTCATTGAGTCTTTCTCCCAAGAAGGATATGGGATGCTTTGATAATAAGGTCGTTTGTGTGTTCCCAATGTAGATGAATTGAGAGAGCAACTTTTATAAGACACTCATAGTTATTGATATCCCATTCACTCCGGGAGACAACAAGATGTATTGTGACTTGAGGCAGGTCTATTGGTGGGATGACATGAAGAAGGACATTGCGGCATTCATGACTAAGTGTCCTAATTGTCAATATGTGAAATTTGAGCACCCAAAGTTGGGAGGTTTGTCCCAAACTATTAGTATTCCCACTTGTGAGAGGTCTAGATCATATGATGAAGTCAACTTATTTTATTCTTGTCAAGGTTTTTATTTAGCGAAAGACCACGCTAAGTTATATCTAAGGTATATAGTTAGGTTACGGTGGAGTGCCCCTATCTGTTATCTATGATCGTGGTATGGTACCTAATTTACCTTTAATTTTGGAAGTACTTCCAAATGGGACTAGGTAGACCTTTCATCCTCAAACCAATGGGAAAACATAACATATTATTCAAACTTAAAATGATATGTTTAGAGCTTATGTGATTGATTTTAAGGATGATTAGGATGATCATTTGACCCTGATTGAGTTTGCTGAAATAATAACTATCATTCAATCATTAGTATGGCTTCGTTTGAGGCTCTTTATGGTAGGAGGTGTAGATCTCCTATAGGTTGGTTTGAAGTTGACGAGGTTGTCTTGAAGATCCCAAGTTGGTACATGAGGATATGAAGAAAGCTCGACTTATTAGTGAAAGGTTAAAAACGATTCAAAATCGACTAAAGTCCTAAGCCAATATTAGAAGGAGAGATCTTGAGTTTGATGTAGATGATTGGGTCATCTTGAGAATTTCACCGATGAAGGGTGTGATGATATTTGGGATGAAATGAAGATTAGTCCTCACTATGTGGGCCCATATTAGATTTTGAGGCGTATTGGTAAAGTTACTTATGAATTTGATTTGTTTAGTGACTTAGCGTCGCTACATTCGGTCTCCCATGTATCTTTGTTGAAGAAATGTGTTGGTGATCTAACATCTATTGCACCGTTGGAAAGTCTTGGTGGACCGGTAAGTTAAAGAGTTGATAAACAAGAAAGTTGTATTTATAAAAGTATTGTGGAGGAATCAATTAGTCAACAATGCTAATTTGGAGGTAGAGGACGATATGATGTATTAATATCCTCATCTTTTATCTTCCGATCCTATTCTAGCTTGAGGTATTTTGTTCCTCTTGGTTCATCCTTTGATTTAATGTGCCTTAACCATTCTCATGTTTCCTCATTAGAATTTGATTTTTGATAAAAATGAGTTAACTTGATTAAATACTTCATGAATATGTGCATTTGAGTAGGATTTGCATATATGCGTTATATATGATATTGTGAATATGATTTAGCTTGGAGTCGTGTTCCTTCCTTAGTTATGTGTATTTGATGAAATCACAGTCATGTTAGGTTGTTAGTTCCTCTCCTAGTCTTTTCATGCTAACTTGAGTCTCATTCGAGGACAATGTTCCCAATGGGATGATATTGTAACATCTTAGATTTCTGGAAAAAAGAAATTTGGACATCTACGGAACATAGAAGCTTCTAGGGTAATAGATGGAATCACTAGAAGGGGGGGATCTTAAATTCAAGTCCTGGTACATTTTTCTATGATTGACTAGAACGGTGCATTTATCCTTATACGAGTTGTAGATAGGTTTCGTATGTGAGTCCCAAACTTAGTGAAATTTTGAGGGTTAACTATGATTGGGGTCTACAGGCTGTAGAAGGTTCTACGGGCCGTAGAACAGTCTCATTAAAGTTGGTCCAATTTTGAAAAGGTGTCTGTACTTTTCTATGGTGACTGGTATGTCCGTAGGAAGTCCTACAGACCATAGGTCAAAACCGTAGAGAGAGTAAATCATTTTGGTCCTAATCGTAAGCTCTATATAAGTCTTTTATACCCTAAAACTACCCATTCTAAATCATTCCCTAAACTCCTAAATTCCCACCAAGTTCATCCCCTTCAAATTCCCCCAACTCAAGAAGGAGCAATCTAGGGTTTCAAGCACCAAGACCTCAGTCACCATAGCAATTGGGATTTGAACACCAAGGTATGTTAGTATTCACCTATGAAGTCCTTTCCTACATAGGGTTTCTAAAATCTCAAATTTTGTAAAGATATATTCTCAATACAAGTTAGGGTTTTTCTTTAATCTCCATCTATTCTTTCCAATTATTATCAAATTGATTGTATTGCATCTATTTATGCATGAATTGAAGTAATTATGTTTTTAGTTAAATTTATGTAAACATATGTATGATCCATGAATTTTAGACAATAAACAAGTGATTAACCTTATGAACCATGAAATATGAATCTATGAACATGTGCATGTTCTTTGATTTTAGTGTAAATGATTTGAGGATGCTTTGAGAGTATAGCATCAATGATGTAGTTGTTGTGAAATGTTTTCTCATAAAAATGATTTATAAGGTTTGAAAGGTTTCTGATTTAAGTTTAATCAAGATTTAGAAGCTATTCTGAATGAACTCTAACTCTGATTAGTTTCTTAATGGTGCCTTTCCATAGATAATAAAATGAATATGATTAATGAATATTCGTGGAATTTATACATAGCACTAATAGGATATTAAGATGGTAACTCTTCCGTTAGTAGAGGTCAGACTTTTAGTAGCAATCTTCATATCTCATAACTATGCACCACCGTGGATTTGTCTTAGAAAGACATTAGCTAGTGGATTCACTTTAGCTCAAATGTATTGTTTTGGAAAGTAAGGACATCTCTTTTTGGTGTGGGATAGACACCAGATTCCATGTTATAGCTTACATGGTCTATATTAGTTATATGATACTTTCTAAAGTATCTCATAAGTGCGTTTAAAGATAGCTTGCATTGACCATGATTATAACTTACGTTTTCTAACATTTTATATTATGATTTAGCTTGATCATTGCATGTTGCATAAAGTTCTTTCTAAAAGGATATCATAACTCTTATGCATTGCTATCATACATAGTACATTCCATGTAGTAATGCATATTTGTGCCTACATTGTTTCACTAATGTGAGTTCTGATACAAAGTTCTTTTTAAAAGGATATCATAACTCTTATGCATTGCTATCATACTTAGTACATTCCATGTACTAATGCACATTTGTGCCTACATTGTTTAATTAATATGAATTCTGATGCTCTTACTTCTCATACTCGTGGCTAGTTGGATCTATTGGCTTTGAAGATTGGTGATTCATGATGTTTCGAGGACAGAGTTATTTTTTTATACTCTTATGTCATTTCAGTTTTAAGACTTTTATATGATGTGTGAGTTACGTTCCAATCACTTTTCTTATAATATATTAGATGGCTTATTGAAACTTATGTAGGCTTCTTCTTTTATCAAACTCTTTATTGATATAAGATTATTCTTGAAATATTTCTTTTTATTATCTTGTACGATGTATACTAAGTGGCTTGTATAGGACCTTTCGGGGTTCTATACGTCATGATACGCTTAGGGTGTACTTAGGTCATGACAAAAATGATAAACGTCGACAACAATGAAAGCAACAACAACAACGACAAAGAAGAAGAAGAAATTAATGGAAGGAAGGAAAAAAAAAAGAAAGGAAGAAGAAGAGGGAAAAAGAAATATGGAAAGAGAAATAAAAGTAGAGGAAGAAAAAATTGTGAAAAGATATTTATATCTTGAAATTTAACTTATTATAAGTCATTTTTTACCATGTCAAACATTTTCTAACTTATTTTAAGTACGAGAATATCAAAATTCCCTTAAAACTTTCCAAAATAGCTCATCTTTACCCTTAAATTATATTTCGACTCAAAACTATCCTTCTCGTCAAACTATTGGGTCAAAAGTTCCCTTCTAAATGCCATGTGTATACCACATGTATGCCAAATTTCACGTCAATAGGGCTCCACTGCCGCATATACTAAATGGAAAAGGGTCAAAAATACCCTTAAACTATCCGAAATAGCACATATGTACTCTTAAATCATATTTCAACTCAAAACTACCCTTCCCGTCAAACCATTGGGTCAAAAGTATCTTTCTTATCAATAAAAGTTGATAAATGTTATAGATGTCAACGTTGCATGTCAAGAGGGTTCCACTGCCACATAGACTAAACCCTAATTACACTTCCCCCCTTTATTTCATTATTTTCCAGAAATAATTTCACCCCTTCTCCCTCATTTCACAGCTACGGTTTCACAGTTTTCTTCGTGGTTGGCTTTCAAAGTGGATATTTGTGGTTTTAGGTTAGTAAATCTTTTTTCTTATTTTATTATGATTACAATTTCAAAGCATGATATTTAAGATTTTAAAACTTTCCCCTCATTTCGTTGTTAGGTTTTAAAAGTTTTCTTTAGGGCTGGGTATCAAAGTGGATATTAGTTGTTGTAGGTTAGCAAAAAAAATTTCTTGTTTTATTATGTTTACAATTTCAAAGCATGATCGTTAGGATTTCACAACTTTTTACTCATTTCGCGGCTGGGGTTTCATAGATTTTTTCGGGTTTGGGTTTTAAAGTGGATATTCGTGGTTGTAAACATAATAAAATAATAAAAATCATTTACTAATATACAACTATGAATATCCACTTGACACCTAGTGACTAAGAAAACTATGAAACCTTAGTCGCGAAATGAGGGAGAAGAGTTGAAATAGTTTCTGGAAAATAATGAAATGGGGGGAAAAAAGTAATCAAGATTTAGGGATTTAGTCTATATGACAATAGAACCCTATTGGCGTGAAATGTAACATCCATATCGCATTTAACAACTTTCGTCAATAAGAAGGGCACTTTTGACCCAATAGTTTAATGGAAAGGCTAGTTTTGAGCCCCTACTATAAGTTTAAGGATAAATATGAGCTATTTTTAATAATTTAGGAGTTTTTTATACTCTTTACCTTTTAGTCTATGTGGCAGTGGAACCTTATTGGCGTGCAATGTGTCATCCACATGACATTTAACAACTTTCGTTAATAAGAAGGAACTTTTAATCCAATAGTTTGACGAGAAGGGTAGTTTTGAGGCGATTATAGTTTAAGAGTAAATATGTTTAAGGGTATTTTTAATCCTTTTCCATTTTAGTAATTTTTAATTTATTTTTTATATTTGTCAAATACTTTCAGAAATAAAAAATTGACTTAAAAATAAATTTTACCTGACTTTTAAATCATATTAAACACAGTGTGACTTCTATTTTAATTTGAACACTTGCATCACACCTTATATAGATTTCTCTCCTGTTTCAATTTCCCCCTTGCCTTATGGCATCTCCAACCCTACACTCTATTTTACTCTTCAAATATGGAGTTCTCTATTTTTTCAGAAAATCAACTCCAATCCAATTCTTTATCTTACTCTCTAAAAAGAATATTTCTCTCTCTCCTCAATATTATATTATTATTTATATATCCTTTTTGTTTTCTTATTCCATAATATATTTTTTATGAATAATTAAATCATATAATTTTATGTAATATAAAGTTTTAATTTTTTGAAATTTTTTTATTTAATATTAAATTATATATTATTTTAAATTTCTAAAGAACAACTACAAATAATTGAAAAAATAAATCAACAAGCACAACCGCAATCACAATCACAACTTCTTTAAATCATATATAATTCCTTTTTCAAATATTGTTAAATCTAGAAACGACTTACCGGATTACTTTGCAATTTTTAAAATTATTATGTTATGCATTGTATCTATTGGTATCTTGTGTTTAAATTATTATGTTATGTATTATATTTTAAATTTAAAATTTTATCTTATCATTTAAATTTCTGACACACCCCTGAAATTCTATGACCTAGACTAGAGCTTCCCAATACAACTAATGATGATTTTAGACCTAAATAAGTGTAATAAACTTTTCTAAGAAGTATAGGAATCAAAACGCTAAGGAACGGCCATGACGTCCGGAAACTAGCGAAATTGAACTAGTGAACGTCCTTAGGTTTTGAGAAGGTTTGGGAGTGTTGTGTGAAGTCTAAAACTTGTAAAAAGGCTTTAAATAGGTAAAACAATGTAGATAGGTTTAAAACGTCTAGGTCTGACCCCCCATGGATTGCCCGAGGGGTCCACGAAGGGACCATTTTGGACCAAGAAAGTTGCCAAGAGGCAGCAGCTTTTGTGCTTAGAGGGAGCAAGTCCGCATCGCGGAGTTGGCACACCCAAAGACAAAAGTTTGGTATGTGATGCGGACACGTCGTAGACTCGTTTGGTTCAAAAATCATTTTTGGAAATCTTGCTGGAACAACTCTGCAACGCGGACTTGTTCCCCGGCGAAAAATCTGAAATTTAAATTCGAGTTTAACTTCATTAAATGGTCAATTTAAGTGAGGGGTCTTTCAGGTATTTTAGGGGAGTTCTATATATTTATTTTCCATCAGTTTTAACTCACAATTACTCACTCAAATCAAAACCCCTAAATAAATCCCAAAAGCTATCCCTTCCCTCTACATTCTCTCTCTACTCATCCCCCATTGAAGAAGCCTTGAAGCTTGAATAAGAAGACCAAATCCCTCAAGTTTCTACTCAATTTCTTGGTGATTCATTTTTAAGGTATGGTTTTCACTCTTGGGATCCTTTTCCCCAAGAGGTCCCTCAAAAAGATGATTTTTAAATCCCTCAAAACTAGGTTTTCTTCTACATATGGGTCTTCTTTGAAAAAATGAAATTATGAATCAATTGTGATGAATTGTGATAAATTAATGTTGTTTAAGTATATATTGATGGTTAATTGATGATTTCCTATGAGATTTCCCTAGACCCATGTCTTTCCCCCAAATTCATGAAAATCTTGAATGGATATGGTGAATTGTGAAGATCATGAACATGTAGAATTGACTACATTGTTGTTAATTATGTAATTGCTTCTTGAATTTACCTTGTTTATGTAATTGGTTATGTAATATTGGTAATGGAAGTATGAAGGTTCTTGGAAGGGGCAAGAAAGGTATGTTGATTGGTTCTTCTTGGATTCAATTGTGAATTATGAATTACTTAGATAGTAATGCTTCTATGTCAAATGTGTGGTTGTGATGTGATGCTATGTATTCCTCATCCCTAATCCTAAAACATTGAATTAGACATGAATTATGTGTGCATGTTATGATAGAATATTATATGATGGAAAGTAGTTTCTCATGATTATAATAAGGTTAAGTGAAAAGTTTACTTACTTGTGAATTGGTGTCTAAAGTGAAAGGATTGTTCTCACTTATGAAAACCTATGAGCTAATATAATAAGATGTTCACATAGGGGTCCATAGGAGGCTAATGTGAAATTGTATGTTGAAATAATGTGATTACAAAAGGGAATAATTGCTTAGCACCGAAAGGGCATGTAAATGAGATGGAGGTCTCAAGTTAGTAAGTCCAGACTCCCACATGGGTTTTTTCACGTTAGTAAGTTCGGATTCCCAAGATATGTGTTGTCTTATGAGATAGAAACCCTCACGTTCAAAATTCAAGGTTTCTAGTAACAATGTCCTTAACCCCTAACTATGTGCCCACATAGGACTCTAGCTTAGTGGATCCACCTAAATAGCTATGTACGAATGGTTGCACCTTAGGAAAGTGTTAACCCTCTCTTTTCGGTGTGGGAGTAGAACACCGAATTCCATATGGATGACATGATTTCATCTCGATTATGGTATATATTTCCCTAATGTAAAAGTAAATGAACAAGTTAAGTATGTAAACTTTTATCAGGGTTGTTTTAAAGGCTACTACATAGTGTAAGGGAGGGTATGTGACTTCTCTTACACATTGCTCATGTGGATCCTAAGGGAAGATTTAGTAGTTTTCTTTTATGATTATGATTCTGATTATGTTAATAAGCTATGAGTAGTATTTATGCATGAAGCGTGTTATGAAAAATATGAGAATATATTTCAAGTATGAAGTGGATTGATCAATGTGATACTTAGCTTTGGATAGGGTTATGGGGCTTTGTCCTAGGCAGTTGGCATTGCACAAGTGTTGCTCAGGCCATTGAGGAGATTCATGTTCATTGGAGTAGAAGACTTGGATATTTCCTAAGTCAATTGGTGAGTTCTAATGAGTTCCTAGGATAGAGCCACTCATCAAGCCTTATTAGTTTGTCTATGTTTTGAGACAATTATTCCATAAATGAGACTTCATTGTAGCCTATATGGGTATCTTATAATAGACTGGGTTCTATGCCCAAACTATTGTGATTCATTCTTTAGATGATTAAATGAGAGACGAATTATTAGACTATGTCACTATTAAATGTTAGGTGAGAAGCCTATGTAAGCTTTATAGGCGAAGGGTGTATGATGTGCTATGATGTATGCTAAGGGCTTGTCTTAGTCCTCGTAGAGGATGACGGCGCCGACTAGACCTAGGGGGTACTTTGGGTCGTAACAAACTTGGTATAAGAGCATGAGGTTCAGAAATAATAGGATTGGTGTCTCACTAAATCATGTGTATGCATGGTCTTATTCATAATTATGAAGCGCTCCACACTTATGAATGAGAGACTATGTAATGCTTAGGAAGTCTCACTCTCTTGTTATTCCTTAGTCGTGCCTAAAAGTCCTAGCTATATTTAGTCCTTTGATTCTAACCTCTTTCTTGTGCTTATAGGCAATGAATACAAGAAGGAAAAATGCTCAAAGGTCCGGAGATGAGAATTTGAATCAGTCGGTTCCCCCTCAAGCTCCTCAAAACCCCTAAGCTCCTATTGAGGAAGGGGCTATGTCTAATGTTGAGATAAGGTAAGCCATTCATAGTTTGACTCAAGTGTTGGCTAGCCAAGTTGCTAGGGATACAAGGGTGCAAGTGAATCCCTATGATAACACTGCCGCTTCAAGGATTAGAGATTTCACAAGAATGAATCCCCCTACTTTATATGGTTCTAAGGTGGAGGAGGACCCACAAAGGTTCATTTATAAAGTGTTCAAAGTTCTTGATTCTATGGGTGTTTCTTATCAATAAAAGGCAGAACTAGCCGCCTACCAACTTAAAGATGTAGCTCAAGTGTGGTATGAGCAATGGAAGGATGAGAGGCTAGTTATAGAAGGATGGATTACTTGGGGAGCTTTCAAGATGACTTTTCTTGATAGGTTTTTCCCCTTGGAATTAAGGAAGAGAAAAATGCAAGAATTCATCAACCTTCGTCAGGGGGTATGAGCGTGAAGGAGTATAGTCTCAATTTCACTCAAATATCAAAGCATGCTCCAACTATTGTTGCGGATTCTAGGGATAAGATGAACAAATTTTTCATGGGAATATCCGATCTTGTGGTAAATGAATGTAGGCCAGCTATGTTGATTCCTAGCATGGTCATCTCTCGTCTCATGGTCCATGCCTAACAAATTGAGGAGAAAAAGCTTAAACAAGTTGGTAGAGAGTTGAAGAAGGTGAGTATCGAAGAGGGCAATTTTTCTAAGAGTAGGTTGAGGTTCAAGACAAACCAAGGTTCAAAAAGAGGTTTTCCAATCAAGGATCTCCTAATGTTCCAAGGGTCAACAAGAGTAAGATGTCTTCTCCCAAGCCCCAAGGGGGAAAGGTGGTAAATCTTATGTTGATAAGCCTCTTTATGCAAAATATGATAAGAGACATGAGGGTAAGTGCCGAGGCACGGGAAATTGGTATGGTTGTGGAAAGAGTGGTCACACAATAAGAAATTGTCCTATGTTTAAAGATCAAGGAAGGGAAAATCCTCAAGCACAAGCAAGTACCCCGAATCCGGATGCTCCCCAAAAGAATCGTTTTTATGCTCTCCAATCCTGATGTGCTCAAGAGAGCTCACCGGATGTGGTTATGGGTATGTTACAATTATTTTCCTTTAATGTATATGCTTTGCTTGATCCTGGAGCTACATTGTCATTTGTAACCCCTCTTGTAGCCATGAAATTTTAAATACTACCCGATTCATTAGACGAACCTTTTCCGGTTTCTACCCTGGTGGGTGACTCTGTGGTGGTTAAGAGAGTCTATAAAGGTTGTCCTATTTCCTTTCCCAGTAGATTTACATTAATTGACTTGATTGAACCTTAAATGATAGATTTTGATAGTATATTGGGTGTGTATTGGTTGCATGCTTGCTTTGACTCTATTGATTGTAGGACAAGGGTAGTGAAATTTCAATTCCCAAATGAACCCATTTTTGAGTGGAAGGGAGGAAACTCAAATCCTAGGGGTAAGATCATTTTGTGTCTAAAGTCTTGCAAATTAATTTCAAAGGGTTGTCTTTATCTGTCACATCCGGTTTAACCCCGTAGACGTAATTGGTGTCGCCGTACTTTTCAAGGACTAAGACTAGCTTCTTAGTTTCATGTCATTACATTCATAGGTTGAAAAATGCGGAAAAATTTAAAACTTTCATCATCACTACTTGGAGGTTTACATAAACCTCTACATACACATAATATATATTCATATCGAGTATACATAGACCCTTCGTATAGGAAGATTACATAGCCTTCTACTTTTATTGCACATGCTTATATAAAAATATAGAAATAGTCTCAACGATTGTCTCATCTCATACCATCTAAACGAATATCACAATATGGGCATAGCTCTTACATCAACTCGACAAGACAAGTAAAATATTCAATTAAAAAGGAAAGAAATGATAGAGCAATAAGCTCATAACAAAACCCGTAAGCTAGATGATGGGATTGCCCTCGAAAGTTGAGGACCTACCCTACTTGGATGAAAGGAAGAATCCAAGCCTTCAACAATGTCGCCTTTCAAACTCTTCAACAACCGGAACCTAAAATATTTGAGAAAAGGAAAGAAAATGGGGTTAGTACTCCACATGTACTAAGTATGGGATCTTATGCACATACACAAGCAAAACATGCTAAAAGGGACTTTTTAGTCAAAACATACCATTTTACCTTTTTAGGAACTTAATGCAAACTCAAGTAAGTCATATCAATCAACCAAACATGCTTACTATATCAACAAGTAATACTTATCCTGACATACTTGAAACCATGATTTACTACAACCCTAACATAAAGGAATAATATCACAAGAAGGAATAAGAGTTAAACATATCATAGTAAGCAAGACAACTACTCACAAGTCCTTATCAAGTCAACAAGTGCAACGACCAAGCAAAAACCCATAACCTTACTCAATCAGGTATCCTCAACAAGAAAACATGACCAATGTCTAACTTTACATATCATGGCATTTAGGTTTACATTTCATCATATATTAACATTATATTCCAAGGCATATTCATAAATGAACTAATCAACATATAGTATCAATAATGTGTTATGGTCATCATATATACATCATATATTATCACAACATAAACATATATAAGAACCTCCTCCTAAGACTCCCCTAAAGGCTAACTAGAGCAATGCTTAGGTAGAGTCACATACCCCTACCAAGACCAAGCTAGACCCCTTAGTTTATCCAAGTCAGAGTTTAAGTCCTTTAATTCGTTTTACCTTTTGGAAACATCTCGCCCTAACCGACATAGACCACATGATAAAGTATGGAATTCGGTGTCATAAAAACCTACACCGAAAGAAGGTGGACTACTTGCCAAGGTAGTACCAAAACATGAAACATAGAAACTACGTGGATCCACTAGCTAGTATTCCTATGGGGGTAACATAGTTCAAGAACTAGGAGATATAGTTGGGACCCTCTTTATGCGCCATGCATTATAGTCTCCAATCTCAAGAGTAATGTAGTGTTCCGATCTTCCTTATGTGGGAAGGGACACTCATCTATCTAGTTCACTCGGTGCTAAGCTAGGGTCCCTTTTTGAAATGTCTTTAAGCCTTTAATTATCAATCATAGCTTAATTTAGGCCATAGGGTCTACCCCTTGTATAATCATCATCATCAATAGCTCAATAAGAATTGTATGAGTATAAGTCCTTTCATCACAATTCATATAAATGAGGTTAACACATTAGCATTTCATAGCATATTAAGGCACATTGATAGTTTTCACCATCCTTATATCACATACACCTTAATCAAAAACACAACATAGTCAAGACATTTCAATTCAAAATCATACCACCCTATAATCCTAGTATAAGGCATACTCCATTGTAATATCAAGAATTAACAACAATTAATCACAATTGGAAGTAAAGATAAAGATTCTAAGACTTACCAAGTCTTCCTCATAGTCTATTATCAAAGTCTTACCATCAACCCATAACTCAACCCAACTTGGGGAGTAACATCATCACACAATGATAATCAATAGAATAACAAGCCCAATTTCATCTCTATAACAAAATTCATTTTTAGATCACAACTTGAGACAAGATACACAGGCTAATTTCACATTATAATTCATAACCTAATCATATCTCAAGAACTAGCATGATAGACCAATAATTCATCTTAATTTAATCATAATAACACCATGGGATAGTAATCTAATCAACAACCAACTCAATTGAATGATGACAATACAATATAGATCAAGATCACTACCTAGGGTTAGGGATAGCGGATCATATTTTTCAATTTAGACCAAACCATACCATAAACTAGTTGAATTACATGTAATCTACTCAATATAACCCTAAGAATTCATTAACAACTCAATCCATAACTTCAATTTCGTAATTTGATGAAACCCATATGAAAACTCCACTTTTTGAAATCTATTTTGAAGAAACCCTTTGAGGAAAGAGTCTCAAAGGTTAATAGAACCCATACCTTAATGTTTGTCAACAATTTCACCCTTTCCAGCCCCCAAACCCTAGTCCTTGCTAGTCTTCTATGGTGAGTTCATGTAGAGAGAGAAATAAGAGAGAAGGAAGAGAGTTTATTTGAGAGTTGTCTTTACGTTAATTAAGGTTGAGGGTATTTATAGTGGGACTTAATCAACTTAATTAGTATCCCTTTAATCCCCAACTAACCCCTAAACCACTTAATTAATTAAATAAGACCAACTTAAATTGGGCAGAAAACTCGACCCTCACAGACGAAACCCCGATCGATGGGCCGCCTGTGTGTCGACGAACAACCCCCCTCCGTCCTACACTCCGTCGTCTTGGTCAAAGACTGTGCAGGCGAGGGATTCCTCCAAAATAGTCTAAGTGTGGGATGACGGTAACATTGACGCCCGTCGATCCACACACGGACCATAGCCTGCACCTCTGCACTCTGTCGATGAGTTCAGAGGCTGTGCAGAAGAAGGGACCTTGTCCACCAGCCTATGTGTGGGATGACGGTGGCATAGACACCCCATCGATCCACACACGGGCCGTCTTTTGTCCCGTCGATGCACACTGCCAGGTAGTGTTGCATCAAACTACAAGAGTGCTCCTCAAGGGCCCTTGGTTGGTCCTTGGGGATTCATACCCAGACGTTTCAACCATAAAACAACTCAAACACCTATTAGCTACCTTTTTACCAATTTTTATACATTTTCGAATCATACAAGTTAGTCAAATAGGCTAAGGTACACTAACATCCCTTTAAACCAATTTCCCGAATGTCATGGACGTTTTTGGATGTTTTGGTTCATAAACCTCCTAAATAACCTATATTCATTAAAAATGAACTTATAAACAATGCTTAGACTTTATGACACCTATGTTAGGCTTTATAATGTGTCTTGGATTTTCAAGGTGTTACACTATCACATAGTTAGAGTTAGGGATCTTGACTACGAAGTCCCTCCCTTAGATTCGGTACCCATTGTAAGAGAGTTTCTGGATGTATTCCCTGATGATCTTCCTGAAATCCCACCCAAGAGGGAAATTGACTTCATAATAGATCTATTACCATATACACAACCTATTTTGACCCCTCCTTATCGGATGGCCCCGGATGAGTTGATCGAACTAAAAGCTCAACTCAAAGATTTGTTAGATAAGGGATTTATTCAACCTAGCATATCTTCATGGGGTGCTTCGGTATTGTTTGTAAAGAAGAAGGATGGGTCTTTTAGAATGTGTATCGATTATTGTCAACTAAACAAAGTCACCATAAAGAATAAGTACCCGCTTCTAAGGATTGGTGACATGTTCAATCAACTCCAAGGAGCTAGCTACTTTTCAGTGATTGACTTGAGATCGGGTTATCACTAACTTAGGATGAGGAAGGTTGATATTCCTAAATGAACAAGATATGATCACTTTGAATTCCTAGTGATGTCATCTGGTCTAACAAATGCCCAGGGGGCATTCAAAGACCTCATGAATCGAGTTTTTAGAAAATATATTGATTTATTTATGGTTGTCTTTATTGATGACAATTTGATATACTGGAGGAGTGAGGACAATCATATGAGTCATTTGAGGATAATTCTTCAAGTTCTCAAGGATAACCAACTTTTCACTAAATTTAATAAATGTGAATTTTGGTTGAGGTCGGTTGCGTTTCTTGGCCACATTGTCTCTAGTACAGGGGTAGAGGTTGTTCCGAGGAAGACGGAAGTGGTCAAGAATTGGCCAAGACCTTTAAAATCCTACCGACATCTGAAGTTTTCTAGGGTTGGTTGGCTACTATAGGAGGTTTGTTGAAGGATTATCAACCATCGCATCTCCATTAACGACTTTGACCCAAAAGAAATCCAAGTTCGAATGGTTGGAACCATGTGAAGATAGTTTCCAATTGTTGAAAGATAGACTCACTTCCGCTCCGGTATTGACTTTACCTGAGGGTACCAATGGGTTTGTGGTTTATTGTGATGCCTCCCGAGTGGGTCTAGGATATGTACTTATGCAACATGGCAAAGTCATAGCATATGCCTCTAGGCAACTTAAGCCTCATGAGAAGAATTATCCAACTCATGACCTTGAGTTTGTGTCCATGGTATTTGCATTGAAAATTTGGAGTCATTATCTCTATCGAGTACTTGTTGATGTATTCACCAATCACAAGAGTTTACAACATGTGTTTACCCCAAAATATTTGAACCTACGCCAAAGAAGATGGTTAGAACTTTTAAAGGACTACGACAGGAGTGTCATTTACCTTCTTGGAAAAGCTAATGTGGTAGTGGATGCCTTGAGTAGATTGTCCATGGGTAGTGTGACTCATGTTTTGATGATAAGAAAGAGTTAGTAAAATAGGTTCATATGTTGTCTCGTTTGGGTGTCCGACTAGAATACTCTCCAAAGGGTGGTTTCATGGTTTGTCACAACTCCGAGTCGTCTTTAGTGGTTGTGGTGAAATCAAAGTAACACCTTGATCCTCTATTGATGGAGTTGAAGGAAATGGTCCTTAGTAAATCTAATGAGTCCTTCTCTCAAAATGAAGATGGGGTGCATAGGCACCAAAAAAGATTGTGTGTACCAGATATGGATGGTTTGAGGGAATTGATCATGGAAGAGGCTCATGGTTCCCGATATTCCATTCACTCGGGTGCCACAAAGATGTACCTCGACTTACGGGAAATCTATTGGTGGAATTGTATGAAAAGGGACATAGAAGATTTCGTTGCTAAGTGTCCGAATTGCCTGTAAGTAAAAGTGAAGCATTAAAGGCTGGGTGGCCTAACCCAAAATATAGACATTCCAACATGGAAGTGGGAGATATTAACATGGACTTCTTAGTTGGGATGACTCGTACACGAAGGCAACATGACTCAATTTGGGTCATTGTGGATAGTTTAACCAAGTCAGCAGATTTTCTTCCCGTCAAGGTCACTTATTCGACGGAAGACTATGCCAAATTGTAGCTCAAAGAAATAGTGAAGTTAAATGGAGATCCTTTATCTATCATCTCAGGTAGAGGCACTCAATTTACCTCTCAATTTGGAAAGCTTTCGGAAGTGGGATTGGTATGAAGGTGAAGCTTAGTATCGCTTTTCATCCCAAGATGGATGGGCAAGCAGAATGCACTATTCAAACTCTTGAAGATATGTTGAGGGCATGTGTCATTTACTTCAAGGGTAATTAGAATGACCACCTACCCTTGGTAGAGTTCTCATACAACAATATCTAACATTCGACTATCTCTATGGCTCCCTTCGAGGCACTTTATGGAAGGAGGTGTAGATTCCTGGTTGGGTAGTATGAGGTAGGTGAGTTTTCTCTAATTGGTCTTGATTTGGTTTATGGAACTCTCGAGAAGGTTCGTATATAAGGGATAGGCTAAAAATGGTTTAAAGTCGGCAAAAATCTTATGCCAACAATACAAAGAGGGACCTTGAATTTGAAGTAGGAGATTGGGTCTATTTGAAAATTTCACCGATGAAAGGGGTGATAAGGTTCGGAAAGAAGGGGAAACTTAGTCCTCGGTATTGTGGGGCCATATGAAATTTTGAAAAGAGTCGGGAGTGTGGCCTACAAGTTGAAATTGCCAAATAAATTGGCCATGATTCACCCGGTATTCCATGTTTCCATGCTCAAGAAGTGTATAGGGGACCCATTTTCCATTCTTCCTTTCGAAGGTTCAGGGGTAAAAAGAGGACCTTTCTTATGAAGAGGTATCGGTTGAGATCTTGGATCGTCAAGTTAGAAATTGAGGAATAAGGAGGTTGTCTCCATAAAAGTTTTATGGAGGAACCACCTTATTGAGGGAGCTACATGGGAGGCTGAGGCCAACATGAAGTCCCACAATCCTTACCTTTTCCCTCTTACTCCTAGCCAAGGTTAAGGTTAGTAATTCCTTATATGATTATTATGAATAATGTTGAACTTATCATGTGTTTCTAATATGTGCATATTGTAGTAGAAATTCATGCCTAAGTTAAGTTTTCATGAAACATGTTTTTTATGGTGGCTAGCTTTCACTTGAGTCTGCCTTGTGCTATTTGTATTCATGAAAAATTGTATTGAGCATGCTTGGTGTTTTTATGATAAAAATCATCATGTAAACCTCTTGATGTTCAAAATGAGCTCATATTCAAAAGGTGAAGGTAGTTCCTCCTTATGTGATGTAAAAAGTTGAGCTCTTATATGAATTATGTTGTGGATTTACCAATGTGCTACTGATTCCAGGGAGCTGTGACTCATTTGATATATATTGTTGTTGGTTGGGGTGCTAGTCTTGAGTCTCTTCTTCCTATAAAGGTTTAAGGGTGTCATTCGGGGACGAATATTCCTAAGGGAGGGAATATTGATACACCCCAAAAATTCTATGACCTAGACTAGAGATTCACAATACAACTAATGATGATTTTAGTCTTAAATAAGTTCAATAAACTTTTCTAAGAAGTCTTGGAACGAAAACGCTAAGGAACGATCATGACGTCTGAAAACTAGCGAAATTGAACTAGTGAACGTCCTTAGGTTTTGGGAAGGTTTAGGAGAGTTGTATGAAGTCTAAAACATTTAAAAAGGCTTTAAATAGGTAAAATAATATATAGGTTTAAGATGTCCAGGTCCGACCCCCAAGGATCGCACGAGGGGGACCCCACTTTGGACCAAGCAAGCTGCCAAGAGGCAGCAACTTTTGTGCTTAGAGGGAGCAAGTCCGCGTCGCGGACTTGGCACACCCAAAGCCAAAAGTTTGGTCTGCGACGCGGACATGTCGCAGACTCATCTGGTTTAAAAATTACTTCTGTAAATCTTACAGGAACAGCTTTGCAACCCGTACTTGTTCCCAGACCAAAAATCTGAAATTTAAATTCAAGTTTGACTTCATAAAATGGTAAATTTAAGTGAAGGGTATTTTGGGTATTTTAGGGGAGGGTTATATATTGATTTTTCATCAGTTTTCCCTCACAATTACTCATCAAATCAAAAACCGCAAAACAAATTCCAAAAGCTCTTCCTTCTCTATACATTCTCTCTCTACTCATTCCCTATTGAAGAACACCAAATCCCTCAAGTTTCTACTCAATTTCATGGTGATTCATCTTTAAGGTATGATTTCTTTCACTCTTGGGATCCTTTTCCCCAAGAGGTTCCTCCAAATAATGATTCCTAAATTCCCAAACATCTAGGTTTTCTTCTACACATGGGTCTTCTTTGAAAAAATGAAATTATGAATCATTTCTGATGAATTATGATAAATTATTGTTGTTTAAGTATATATTGATGGTAAATTTATGATTTCCTATGAGATTTCCCTAGACCCATGTCTTTCCCTCAATTTCATGAAAATTGTGAAGATCATGAACATGAAGATTGACTACATTGTTGTTAATTACGTAATTGCTTCGTGAATTTACCTTGTTTATGTAATTGGTTATGTAATATTGGTAATGGAAGTATGAAGGTTCTTGGAAGGGGCAAGAAAGGTATGTTGATTGGTTCTTCTTGGATTCAATTGTGAATTATGAATTACTTAGATAGTAATGCTTCTATGTCAAATGTGTGGTTGTGATGTGATGCTATGTATTCCTCATCCCTAATCCTAAAACATTGAATTAGACATGAATTATGTGTGCATGTTATGATAGAATGATTCAAAGAAGTTTCTCATAATTATAATAAGGTTAAGTGAAAGGTTTACTCACTTATGAATTTGTGTCTAAAGTGAAAGAATTGTTCTCACTTATGATAACCTATGAGCTAATATAATAAGATGTTTACATAGGGGTCTAGAGGAGGCTAATGTGAACTGGTATGTTGAAATAATATGATTACAAAAGGGAATAATTTCTTAGCACCGAAAGGGCATGTAAATGAGATGGAGGTCTCACGTTAGTAAGTCTGGATTCCCAAGATATGTGTTGTCTCATGAGATAGAAACCCTCACGTTCAATAAGTCAAGGTTTCTAGTAACAATCTCCTTGACCCTTAACTATGTGTCCACATAGGACTCTAGCTTAGTGGATCCACCTAGATAGCTATGTACGAATGGTTGCACCTTAGGCAAGTGTATTAACCCTCTCTTTTTGGTGTGGGAGTAAACACTGGATTCCATGTAGCGCACATGGTCTCATGTCGGTTATGGTACTTATTTCCCTAATGTAAAAATAAATGAACTAGGTAAGTATGTGAACTCTTATTAGGGTTGTCTTAAAGTCTACTACATAGTGTGAGGGAGAGTATGAGACTTCTCTTACACATTTCACATGTGGGATCCTAATGGACGGTTCTAGTTGTGTTCTCTTATGATTATGATTATGATTATATTGATAAGCTATGAGTAGTATTGATGTATGAAGCATGTTATGAAAATATGAGAATATATTGTAAGTATGAACTGGATTGCTTAATGTGATACTTTGCTTTGGATAGGGTTATGGGGCTCTGTCCTTGTCATTGCACAAGTGTTGCTTGGGTTGTTCACTTGGTGATTGATATTATGTTAAATTGACTTATTATGCTTTATATATGTGCATGTTGAGTTAAATTGATAGAAATTATGATTTTTTTCACTCAAATGTCTTTTTCTCATGAATTGATGATTTTTATGCATATGAGTCACACTTAGTACATGTGGTTTGTACTAACCCATACTTTCTCCCTTTTTCTCAAACATTTTAGGTTCGGGTCATTGAGGAGATTCGTTGTCATTGGAGAAGAAGACTTGGATCTTTCATAAGTCAATTGGTGAGTCCTCATGAGTTCCCAGGATAGAGCCACCTATCAAGTCTTATTAGTTTGTATATGTTTTATTTTATTCTCATGTTGAGATTCATTGTAGCCTATATGGTCATATTGTAATAGACTAAGAGCTATGCCCAAACTATTGTGATTCATTCTTTGGATGGTTAAATGTGAGATGAATTATTAGACTATGTCGTTGTTAAATGTTAAGTCAGAAGCCTATGTAAGGTTCATAAGAGAGGGGTGGTTGTATATCCCATATACGATATGTGAGAAGTCTAAGTATACTTCACTCGTAAAGTTTTTAAATTTTTTCGCATTTTTAACCTATGATGTGCTATGATGTATGCCAAGGGCTTGTCTTAGTCCTCTTAGAGGACGACGACGCCTGTTACACCTAGGGGGTACTTTGGGTCGTAACAATTTTGTGCATTCTTTATAGTGGAAATTAATATAACATCAAATTGTATCACAAAGTAAATAAAATTAAATAAATGTTTCAAATATTATTAATTCGAGATGAAAGTAGTATTTATAAAATAAAATATTTTTAAAAATGTTATAATAAATTTTTTTTAAAAAAATCCATATATTAAAGATTTAATTAATAGCCTTATATGAAAATAATATATTAATTATAAAAAAAATAATAATATAATATTCAAAAAGTGAAATAGAGATAATTTGAAAAACTAGTATTCAACTCTCTATGATTGAAGAGTAAAGGATAACATAGAGAGTAATTGGAGATGACATTCTTTAATTTACTCTCAAAATATAGAAAATAGAAAATAAAATAGAGTAGAATTGAGGATATCTTACTGCTATTTTTTCATTCTTTTTTTAAGTACTAGTTTCTGAGGACGTGCTTCGCACGTGTGTTCCATGTGAATTTTTGTAGATACGTTTGAATGACTAAAGTTTAATGGAAATATATATGTAAATTTAATGAATAATAAAATGTAACAATTACAAAATAAGAATAAAAACTTACGCAATATAACATTCATAGAAAACTAAATAAAGAAGTATAAAGGAGAAAAAAAAAGACAAAAAGAAACAGATTTAAGAAAAAATATAATGTAGACATGAAAAAAAATCAGTACATAACTCTCTGAGTTCTTATCGACTCCTTCCATATCCTATCAAAATTCAAGAGGCTTCTTCATCTACTTTAACTATAGAATAAAAATGACAGCCTAATAATCTTGGTAGGAGTTTCATGAGATAAAGATGTTGAATTTATATAGATAGAATAGAAGGAATATCAAAAGAAATCTTAAAGTTTTAGTTTAAATATTTGAAGGTTATGAATATCAAAAAATGATAGTTATGAATATTACGAGTATAAAAGTGAATAAGTAATCAACAAATAATAATAAATAAATGAAGAATATGAAAAAGAAAATTAAAATTAGCAAACCATGTAGAAAGAACAACTAAAGTTCTTATCACGTAATAAGCGTTAATGAATTTAAATTTGTGAAGATAGAGTCATTCTTTAATAATAGTCAAGAGGACAGTATCAATGTGTCTCTCCATTTTGCAGATTTACAACCTTTAAATTATTGAATTTCGTTATTTATCATTAAGGATAATATTTTATCCACATGAATTATATTATTAATGAGAGGGGTTAAGGAAAAAATTATGAGAAGAGGAAAAATATAGCAATTTAGGTAGGAACCATTTTTTAAAAAAAATTATAATTATTATATACATATAGATTATAAATGATAAATATTAATTAATTAGATATTTAATTAGAAATTAATCTTAAGAAATCTAAAAGTCATTAACATTTTAATTAAATTTATACCATCAAATATTTTATAACAATTTAATTTATAGAAAAGATAAAATAGTAATTCAATTTTTAATTTTTTTTTTTGGTTCATGCTTTTAATAATATATGATATGATATGATTTACGACTAAGAAATCCCCTCGGCCGAAAAGTAGAAAGGAGAGAGGAAAAGAAATGGAGCTGAGAATGAGTGGAAATGCAGTGAAGACGTTCGCCAGATCCATAACGTGCCTTGCACGCATTGGCAATGAGGTCGCCATTCAAGCCTCTTCTACCCAGGTTCGTTGTATTTCTTTTTCCATTTGAACACTACTTTGGTTGAAGTAAAGTGTTTGCTCCACTATTACAGTAATTAGGGTTTTGTGGTCGCTTCAGATTATGCCCTATTTTCGACACCATGGTACTTTACAATTCAACTACTTCATTGTTCCCTTCTTTTTCGCAGCTCACGTTTCACACTCTTAACTCCTCAAGGTCGGCCTATCTATCAATTACATTCAAACCTGATTATTTTGATGTCTTCACTGTTTCAGCTCCACAGGTGCAATGCAGTGTGCTCTTGAAGGTATATATATGCTTTTACCAATCCAATCCTCTCTACTCTAAACTCTTTTCCTTAATTTTACCTTAACTTCATGTTTTGTAGGCTATTTGTTCTGTATTAAGAACACCAATTGCCAGTATAGATCATTTGACTGTCTCATTGCCTAATCCTGATGCATCAAAGGTGCAGTGGACACTCAACTGCCATAATGGTAAAACTTCTTTTTTAGGATTCCTAAAAATACAAGGAAAATATGTTCTTATTTACAAGCTATAGATTAGGTCAGGGCAGGGAAGGGAGTATTTACTTTAATGGATAGACCATGTAGAGACTCACATTGATATAGTGTCAAAGGTCTGGTGAATTTTGTTATGATTCTCGTGAATAAATGGTTACATTGTGTCTACCCATGCATTATCTTCACATTATGGCACACGGTGATAAAGTGTAAAAATGGAGTAGGAAGAAAGGTACTGGAAATGTTAGAATAGGAGAAACTCCAAAAGGAAGTTAAAAGGGAGAGTGTAACTACTCAGTCAACAACCTTTGAAACCTCACAATTTTTTGACCCTTAGGTCTTTAATCCTAAAGACTCTTCAACAGTTGAAATCGCTAGCTCGCCTTTTACGGACCCTAACTTTCACTTCCATTCATATGGAATTTGCCAAAGGCATCTTTTACATCGAACCAACGCCTGGATTTCAAGCACTAGTTCTCCTAGGCTTTTCAACTCAATAGCTCATGCCCAACTGCAAATGTGTTATCCACTCTAACCTAACCTTTGGGGACTATAGTTTTCTTCTTGTAGGCTTTAACCCAAAAAGTGCCTCAATAATTAAATTCCTAAGCTCACGACTTTATGACCCCTAACTATTCTCTCCATTCTGATTTGGTATTTTCCTAAAACAAGTATCAGAATGAACCTCCTTTCACATTCATCTACAAAATGGCCCATGTCCAACTGTAAGGTATTGTCTGCTCTGGCCTAACCTTTAAAGCTCATAGTTTAAACCCTTTTGATTTTTTTTTTTTTATAATTGTGCTGTTCGGAACATCTTGCACGCATCTTGACTAATTCAAAGGGATATCTACTCCCTTGATTTTTAACCAAAAGGTGCTGGCAGTTGAATTCCTAAATTCGCCTTTTATGTTCCCTAACTTTTTCCTGCCATTTGGATGCAGAATTTCTCTAAGGCAAGTTTCACAGTAAACTCCCTGTCAAGTTCAACCACCAGGCATTCCTAAGCGGTTATAATTGTTAACACAATGGGCACTATGTCCCATTTATAAACTAGGGAACTTGAACAAATTATTACTCTTAAGACAACTGAGATTCAATAATTAACAAAAAGACAAATGTAAAATCAAACTAAAATTCTTAACATTAACAAGGGATAAATCTATTTATCTAATGAGAATCTGGATACAACAACTGTAATATACTCAATATAATCCAAGTATCCAACAAGTGGGGTCCAGGAAGGATATAATGTACGTAAACCTTATGGTTGTCTTGGAGATAGAGAAGCTATTTATGAAAGATCGTAGACTCAAGTGCAACAAATCAAAGTAGTTAAGAGAAAGGAAATATGACAATGAAGAAAACATTGCAACTAATAAGGAAAGTAGTACAAAGCATTCAGAAAAAGAACAATAACAGTAGTAAATAATGTGGTAACTGAAACACTAGACAACGAATGGTTATAGATATCAAAAGGAAGAAACTACATGAATAAGGCTAATACTCGACAGACACAGTGCTCTAGATTCCCAGCCAGCCATGTCCTTTTTCATAATTTGGCACTCAAGAACACTTTTGAAAAATGATTAACCAAATACACTCTGCTTATCAATTGCTGAAAAAAGCACCTCTTAAATACATATTTTTTCGGGAAAATCAACACTGTAAACAGTAAATCTCAAAACCAAAAAGCTACTGAGCTGTGTGAAGCAAACTAAAGTATAGGACATCCTGGTCTTACATAAAAACTTACACATTGCCAATTAGTTCTATCAGATCGCCACATCCCCCCACACACACACACACACACACACACACAAGTTTCCTTTACACACACACACAAAAAAAAAAAAAGAGGCTAAGACAGTCCATCCTGATTTTCCTGATGGAGTTGCAAGTGTCTCAATTTTTTTTGAGTTTCTTTCTAATAATTCGGTCAAACACAAACTGCTTTTCCTTGAAATATTTTTTCGAAAGCTATTTTTATGAAGTACTTCTCAAAATAAGCTATTTTTGACCGCTTGGCCACATAGGCCCTAAATAGATTTAGCACCAAGAAGAGAGGGAGAAAGGTAAGGAGAAAACATAAGAATGGAAAATTTATAGGAGAGGCGAGGCCGCGAAGGAGTATGGAACTGTTAAACAAGGTAAAATTCATGAGATAGTTAAGCCTATCTCTAGTTAAATGATAATATAATTTCAAACCAAAGCTAGAGATGATAACACTGAATTAGAATTCCAAAGTCAAGTGTATTATAATAATAGATACGTATAAATTAATTGAAGAGTCTACAAAGATAAATACAATTTAAAGTATTGAAATTTAGCTTAAAATGTCAAAAGGTATACGATAGAATAGATTAGCTTTTTCTACAATACAATCTCCCATCTAATAGAAATGCATCCTAAGTTGACCTTGGTTTCCAACTATGAAAATAATAACAGCTTAAAAATAACATATGTTTCATGCTATATTTTCCCTATTCATTAAGGAGTATTATTGGAATGCTTTGATTGTAGTTTGTCATAATTTAATATCCTGGAGATGTTATGCTTACGTTTGTCATATTTTAAACTTTTGGAAGTGTTATGCTTACATTCGTCATATTTTAATCTCCTTAACTGATATGCTTAACATTACTATGTGTTACAGTTTTCAGCATTTTCTGTTTTAAACTTCCCCTCGGCATATATTAGCAGTACTAGGGTTGAGCTTTCACTATTTGTATCATGAAGATATCATTTGCACCATTGAGAACATCACAAGAAGTTAGAGATGTCCCATGTATCTCCAGCACTGTGACCTGCTTAATATCTATGATAACATGATATGTACAACATAGATGATCGTGTTGATGTATTAGCAGCACCACCTTAACATGCCACTTTTGCAGGTATGAGGAAAGCTTATTGGATTACTTGCAATGTTGAACCTGACATACAACACTTATCCCTTGATAGGAGAAAGCTTCCAAGCAACTTTGTGGTGAGGCCTCGTGATCTGAACAGGTTACTGTCAAACTTCCAAACAACTCTCCAGGAGATCACAATCATTGCTACCAATCCAACTTGCTTACCTCCTGATACTGCAACTGAAATTGGAGGCAAAGCTGTTGAGCTCAGAAGTTATATAGACCCAACAAAAGGTAGACTGGGTGAACCACTTTTTGTTTTCTTTTTACTGTCGCTTGTTTACAGGTGGTTTTAAGCTGTTAATGTTTCTTTGTAGAAAATGATTCATCACTACACACTCAGTTGTGGATAGATCCCACTGAAGAGTTTGTGCAGTATAATCATATCATGAACCCTGTGGATGTGACATTTGGAGTGAAGGAATCGAAGGTAATTTTTCATGTCTTTGACTGGGACTTCTTTAATCCAGTTAATGCCTTTTCAATTCTGAGGCCTTTCTTAGATGACACGTATGTGTTTTCTGGAGGTTCTTCAATGTTTGCTGAACCTCTTTTTTGTTCGTTTTTGCAAATTCTCTCTTCAGGCTTTCCTTTCTTTCTGTGAGGGATGTGAAGTTGACATACAGTTCTATTTTGATAAAGCTGGCGAGTAAGATAATCAAACACTCTGGTTTTTTTGACATTAGTTCCTTGTTGTTTTCTTTAAACTGTCCTTGTCTTCAGCAAGAGGAACACTATGCACTTTAGGATATCTGCACAGAAAGCTATTTTGAAGTCTGGAAATATTGCATACATTTGCCTCCATATCAGCACTTTTTGGCTTGGATGGCTGATAACTGCTTCCGAAGGAAACAAAAATAATTTTCTTTCTCACAGTTTAATGATTTAGGTTGCATACTTTTGTAAAATGGCCAACTAAGGATATCTGTCCAAAAAAAAAAATGTTGAACGCAATAACATCAAAAGGCATGTTTTTTTGCAACATAATCAAATTAGCTAGTATGTGTAAATCAATTGCAGTCAATAATCAATTGTTGTGAAAGATACGTTTGGCATCTTCCCTGACAACATGGGTCACAAGCTGATGTTTCATGGATCTAGTGTACAGACCATGCTTAACTTACAATTGTTATCACCTTCGAATTTTAAATGTTTTTCTTTTTCAATACATTATATCTCTTTGCTGTGTTAGACATAAGTTTTTTGCTTTATATAAGATTTTCTTCTGATAATACCTGAATTTATGGGCAGGCCAATTTTAATGGCTCCAAAATTTGGTTTAGACGATGGCTCCAACTCAACTTTTGATGCCACTTTGGTACTTGCAACCATGCTTATGTCACAGCTCAACACTGCAAGCTCCTCGGAAAATCCACAAGCTGCTGGCACTTCCTATGGGCAGGCTAATGATGGAAGACAGGCCCCAGTCCAGGAGAGGTCAAAAGGGAATTCTGGGCTTCCATCTGATCAGACCAGAATTTGGTCTGATCTTTCAGGTTAGTATTTGCCGAACTAGATGGTACAACTTATTTACTGGTACGACATATTTACTTAATTTTCATAAATTCAAGAAAATTCAACTTTATATAGGAAGCAGAACAAGAGGTGGTAATGATGCTGAACACGGAAAGGAAAGAAACGAGAGCGATAATGTGCAAAGGGAAATTCAGAAAATTGGTGTGATACACATATCTGAAGCTGGAGCTGCTGGAAGAAATATGTCTGACATACCTAATGAGTATCCTGAACTTTTTTTGCTTTAAAAATTGTTATGAATTTTAGTGCTCCAGCTTTAAACCTACCATTGCCTGTAGATATATAAACAAAGTGGTTAAAGCTAGCTGGTATGTTATGTTCTTATGGTTTGCAGATGTTTCAATTATAGGTTCATAATTAACAATCTTTGAGGGGTAAGAAGCATGAGGTTTTGGTCCCAAACTATTGGGCTAATCTTGAGTGTTGATAAGTCTTGACATGTATGAAATATCACAAGGAACTCTCATATCTGGTTGAGATTGATATGGTAGTATTTTCTTTGGGAGGAGTGGTGGGGTAAGGTGTGGGGTTTGGAAGGGGGAAACCTTTATATCAAGTAATTGTAGCTAATGTAACGGGAAGGTATCTATCTAAGAGGTCACCTATATTTCAAATTTCATGCACATTTTGTTGTGCATTTTCCACATGATTACTCCATGCTGCAGTGGATAACTTTCTATGCTGAGTAATTATCTACCTATAATAAGTGGTCATTGGGTTGGTCTCACAAGAAAAACAAACCCTATTTGAAATTCCATTTATCGAATACAATTTAATTTGCAATACAGAACTCTGCGTAATAAGTACAATGTTTGTTTTCAGGTGTAGAACTCTCAGAAACTTTTGCAGCACTTGGTTTCTGATATTAAACTCCCATATACTAATACATGCATAATTTATGCAGAAATGTATGTAGTATAATTTTTATGTGGGATATAATGTGGAATAGTAATATACATTAGTCTTTCAAGGATACAAGTATCTAAAAGACAAAAATATCCTTAAAGTACGCAATCACTGCAATCCTGCTAAGTTTGACAGTATCTGTTTTATTATTTACCAGATATCATTCTCTGCATTATAATCACTGCATAACAATTCATGTATTGACTGTGACCTTCTCAAAAAAAATAAATAAATTATGTATTACAAACCTTTGTTTAATTAGTTCATTAACCAGACAAACCCTAAGAGTAATAAGGGTGGACATAATAGCTTGAGGAAACTACCAATATATACATGCTCCAATATATACATGCTCCAATCACCTAAATGATCTATATGAGCAAGATATTGGATTTTGATGGTGAATTTGGAAATCAGTGTGAAATTCTAGTTACTTCATGACTGTACTTCCAAGAAGAAAGTATCTTTTCTTGACTGTATCAATTAGCTTCCATTCTGTGGACAGGAATTCTTTGGAAGAACCTCAAGGTTAGTCGTGATCCTACTCTGGACATTTAGTTTCTGTTGTCCACTCAACTTATGCTGCTCCAATTGTATGTCAGGCATGGTGGATTTGGAAGGTCATGCTTCTCAACACCATCCTAGTAACTGGGTAGAAGCAGATGACGACGATGATGAAGGAGATGAGTCAGAGTTGTGTGTTCAATCAACTCCTCCATATCACTAGGAATACAACAGCTCAAGCTGTTATATAATCCTAACAAGTAGTTTGTTATTGATAAATTTTGCTGTAAGTATGTACAATTGCCCTACCAATGCTCCACTTGTCTACTTTGCACTTAGTTTCTTGTTTACCTAATCAGTTCTCTATAGGTAATTCATGTTTACCATGAAATATAGCTGGCCATATAGCTCATTAGTTTGTTGTTTGAAAGTTTGTTTTTCTCATACTGGTAAATGAACCTCCCGTGTTTGGTTGATTTAAATGTTTTGAAAATCAATTCAATTTCTTTAAATTTAAGGTAAAATATTTTTTTCTTACCCAATACGTTGTACGCCATACCCAACTCTCGCCATAAAAAAGTTAAATTATATTTTCTTATTTTTAAAATTTCAAATATATTTGTACCCCTACTCAAACCTCCTCCCCCAACCACCACCATCCACCTAAGCCACCTGCCCCACACCACCATCCACCACCCAGGTCACCTTGTCAAAAAAATACGCTTGGGAAATATTTCAAAGTTAATATTTTTTTACGCCATCCCCGTCATTCTTCACCCAGGCCACCCTGTCAATTTAATTATTTTTTTAAAAAAAATTGTTTGAAATATATATAAAAAAAATTATCCAAGTCTTGGTGGCAAATCTCATGTCGGATGTTGAAACGGTCATCGCGATCTTGTCCTAGTTTAGGTGTCAAGGTTGGGTCCTAAATCAATTATTGGGTTCATTTTCTAATCATAAATTATTTCTAAAGAGTAATCTCTAGTCTTAAGTCAAAAACAAAAGATGTTTTTTTGGAAAATATCTTTCATTCAACAACTAAATTTACTTGTTCAAGAAAACATTTTCCTTCATATCAAATTTACCGTAAGGGGTCATTTGATTGTAGTTTGGAGTTATGCAAATATTAGTAATACATGAATTAGTTATGTAAGTATTAGTAATGCATGTAGTTATGCAAGATTTAATAATTTTTTTGAGCGTTATTTTGTTATATTCATTATATACTTCTTATAAATCATTATTTGTTTATCATTATACCAATGACCTTTCCTACCTTATGCTGAGCACAAGTAGGTTTAATAAAATTCATTCTTAGCAAAAAATATTTTTTAAATATTCATTATAAATACCATGTCAGACTTTTTGTGTAATGATTCTAATCTTGATCCTGGTGTTTTTTCTGGTGGTGATGATTTTTCTTCAGATAGGAAAGAGCATGACTATGGTGATATACAATTATGGTGATATGTCGCCTAGTTCTTGTTGAGAAAGAAGATGTTAAGGAGAATTACTTTGATAGCGGCTTTCCTCTTGAATACTGCAATGATACTGACAAAGTTGGTGGAGAAGAGAAATACAAAGAAGAAGAAGTTGAACATGAAGAGGAGGAGAAGAACAAGAGAGAAGAAGATAGCTATGAAGCCAACGAGGCCAACAATGAATTTATTAAATGAACTCACTTTTGTTTTCTTCTCCTTTAGTTCATTTTATTTCTCTATTATTTCATAATGGAGTTTTTGATGAATTTGTTACATCAATTTATTAGATGCGATACGACTTATGTTGAGCACGGGTAGATTTAATTTTTCCATACAAATAATCTAGTGTAATTATTTTACATATGATTTAACATTTCATTTGTAACAATCTATATATAATATTAAATTAAATATAGACAAGGTGATTTGATACATCTAATTTTCAATTTGTTATAAATTATAAGCTCATAAGTCATAATGATATAATATAAGAAGAAGAAGACAAGCTAAGTAGATGAAGAAGTTTTTCTTCTTTTCAAGTGTCTTCCTAATGGTGAGTGATATTTTTATTTATAGTGTTGAGATATTATTTTCAAAGGTTACAAACTAGTAGATACATAGTTATCCAAGGGGTTCTTATCACTTTGGAGACATGCATACGTGAATACAATCAAGTCTTGAATATATCTAGACAATCCACACAATTCAATGGATTTATAACATTCCCCCTTAGATGTCTTAGATAATGTGTCTCGTTAAAACCTTACTAGAAAAATTTCTGCGGAAAAATTCTAGTGAAGGAAAAAGGTTATACATATCTTTTCATATGCATTATTTGTTGGCTCATTAAAAATCTATCCACGAGAAATCCAATGGGGCAAAATCTCGAGGAAAAAAGAGTATAACTTGTATTATACTCCCCCTAATCGAAACATCACTTAGTTTCTTATGATGATATCATCCTGCCATCCAATCTTATAACATATCACTTAAAATTGTCATCCGTTATAATTTCAAAGAAATCTCCTTTCTCATTCGATTGGATCAACTTTCTTTTTTATTTTCTTTGTTATCATAACTGTCTATCAATAATTTTACATTTTATGTGTACAGTTTACCATTCAAATTAAAATTGATATTTTACTTTTATAGTGAAAGCTATAAGTCGTATCTCAGCGATCAAAATTGTGTTACACGAGTACCAAATATATAATTTTTTTGTATGTATTACAAAAATATTACTTGTTATATCCCACTATAATCTAACCCTTATATATATATATATATATATATATATATATATATATATATATATATATATATATATATATATATATATATATATATATATATATATTGATTTACGAAAGGATTTAAGATTCTGAAAAAATAGTCTGAAAAAATAGTATACATGTTAGAAATAACACAATTATTCTAAGAAAAATATAAATTGACTGTTGAAGAAATAGGGATACAAGATTCTAAAAAACAAATGCATACATAGTGAAAATAATACAATCTGTTGAGGAAAATACAATATTCTAAAAAAATAATACAAATTAACGTAAAAAAAATAGGATACATAGACATACAAAATCATTTGACATACCTATTTGAATGACTACAAACTTAAAAAACAAATACATTGTTTTAAATAAAAATACAAATGGTGAGTAAAAAATTAACAATTGACACAGAAAAATTGATATGACTACAAGTTTACAATCTTCTTCTTCTTCTTCTTCTTCTTCTTCTTCTTCTTCAAACCTGGATTTGAATCCGCATTCACTTGTGCATTATTTCATTGATATCAATGGTTTATATACAATCAATATAAGACTATAATTAAAAAACCGAACTAGCTATAAGTAGGAACTAAATATACACCTAACAAAGGTATATACAATGAACCAAAATATATTTATCATATATTCTTACACACTCCCACAATCATATATTATAACACCCCCCAAAAATCCTCAAATAACACCAACGGAAGACCCTTGGTGAATGTGTCTGCAATATGATAGCGCAAGGGGACATGTAACACTTTAACTTGGCCGCGAGTCATCTTTTACCCATACAAAATGTTTATTCATTTCATTGTGCTTAGTGCGTTGATGTTGATAAGTATTACCACCAACATATATTGCACTTACATTATCACAATACACCAATGTAGCCTGTTGCATACGACAATGAAGTTCCAAAAGCAAATTTCACAACCAACATGACTCAGAAACCATATTGGCAACCCCTCAATATTCTTCCTCTGCACTAGAACAGGATAAAGTAGCCTGACGTTTAGCGGACCAGGATATCAAGTTATCACCCTGAAAGAAACAGTAACCTAATCTTAGGCATATTTATATGCCAAACAACCATTTTATCCCATACATATAGCCGAGTGAGGAAATTTTTGGTGGTTAAGTCAAGTGATTAGAGTCGTTTTGATTACACATTTTCTAACCAACATGATTAGATGTTTCAGGCCGAAGATCATTGAAAAAGGAGCAGAATTTGGGTACTGGATTAAAGGTTGGAAAGCAGAAGAAGAAGTGGTGAAAAATAAGAACCAAGAAGAAGATTGCACTAGCAAGAAGCACCTCCGCGTCGCGGAGGCAGTCCTCCTATCCAAAAAAGGAACTCCCATAACAGGGGATTCCACGATAGAGTCGCGTCGAGGAGGGAGTTCCCCCTATTAGCAAAATTTAGTGAAGGAACATATCCGCATCGCGGACCTGGACAAGAAAATCGTCCCACGTGTATATTTTGGACTATAAATAGTTTAAGTGTCTTTTATTGCACACTACACTTTCTAAATAACGGGAGTTGAAGCTTAGGGCAATTTTAGTGCTAAATTCCAAGAATTTTCTTCTCCTCCTTCATCTTGGTAAAGACTTGTATGCTTCTAATATATTTTATCTTGTTATTTTGTAATATGGGTAGCTAAAATTTCTTGTCCTAGGGTTGTGGATATGAATGATGGTTTAACGTGAATTTGTTCATTGTATGAAAAGGGTTGTGTCTATTTTGTACTTGAATTCTCATTTCTTTATTTTAATGCTTGATCAACATTAGAATATATTTAGTATCCATTCTTGAATCCGGAATATGAATGGAGGGATAGACCGAAGAATGCAAGAGGTGTATCATTCTAGAGGAAGCTCTAGACTGTTTTGTGTATATGATAGCTTTAATATGCACCACATTTGGTTAAAATGCAAGATGAGTACTCAGTGCACTGTTATTGATTCATACCTAACCCCGCTAGATGATAAGTTAGGTTGTCAATAGTGGTAGGCGATTCGAAGTCAGAAGATTATGATTGTAAATTGAACCTTGCCAATCCGTAATAAATCAACCTCGTGCACTTTGGAACAGAAACACATTGAACCAAAATTTTAGTTATGCTACAACCCTGGGATGTCTCTCCAACGTGTAAGGTTTCTTTGTTAAAATCTTTCAGTCATATTAATAAATTCTTTTTTAGGTTGAAACAATAGTTAATCAAGTTTCTCAATCTAATTAACGCTTGACTGAACTTAGATAGTCATTGTAAATTGGTATTCTCTGATTTGAAGTGCCTTGGGTACGAACATTAGATTCGAAAGAGTTGATTTACTATTTGAGTGACCACATGCACTTGCGTGCTATTTTGGACGCAACAAAATTTTGGCTCCGCTGTTGGGGACTTCTAAATCGACATATATCTAGTTTTGGAGTGTCTAAGTTATTGCTACAAGTGTTGAAAACTTGATCTTGGCCTCTCTTTTGTGTTGGCTGTGTTAGGTTTTCGCATTGGAAAACATCCAAGGTTTGGTAGAGCCTCTATATGATCCGGAGAGATTTGTTCATTATCAGAAAAGGCAAAGAAGGCGAAATCATCTCGATCCTCATGTTGTCAGGGAACCTAAACCCCCCACAAGAGATGGAAGACCAAGAGTCACCAGTGATGATCGTAGAAATGAAGGTGCGGGATGTGGCAATCCCATAAACCACCAATGTTATATCAAGTATTCTTAAACCCGCACTAGGTGGGAGGTTTGAATTGAAGCAGAACATAGTGCAATTATTGCACACAAATGGGCAGTTCACTAGTCTATTTCATGAGGATCCCCGAGTGCATATACAGAATTTCCCTCGAGATTAGTGACACTTACACTCCAGCGGGAGTGAACTCTGATTATGTGTGGCTTACATTATTTCCCTTTTCTCTGCTTGGGGAAGCAAAAAAAATGGTTGATTTCTAAGACCGCAAATTCCATAACAACTTGGGGTGATCTTGCCCAGAAATTCTTGATACGGTTCTTCCCATCCGGTAAGACAACGAATTGAGAAACGACATACTGATCTTCCGACAGAAAAGAGGGGAGAATTTGTACCAAGCGTCGGATATGTGTAAGTATCTACTATTAAGTTGCCCACATCATCATCAAGCTAACGATATGTTGGTCCAAACCTTCATTGAGAGGTTGAAACCAAATACAACAAATTTACTTGATTCTGCTGCAGGTGGACAGGCTTTGAAGAAGACATATGCTGAGTTGTTTACATTATTCAAATCGAATTTCACAAGGTAATCCTAAGTGGAATGGCGGAGGATTGAAAACGAACATACAGAAGACTGCCGGAGTTTTAGAGATGTATGCAGTCCAACTTTGTCCACGCATATTGCGTCAATGCAGAATATGACGAACACTCATTTCAGCAACATGTAAATAGGAAAACAACAAGCCCAAATTAATATGTTTCACAAAAAACAAGCTTGGTGTGAAGTATATGGAGGTGGATATCATAGTGCTGAGGTATGTGGAGCAAACCCAGAATCTGTTCATTTTGTAGGGAATGTTCAGCGAGGAGGGAATTACCAAAGCTATGGAAATGGTTATAACTCAAGCTAGCGAAATCACCCAAACTTTTCATGGGGTGGAAATCAGAGCCAACCACAACGACAGAACTAATACATACCACAGAGCAATGGACAACAATACCATCAACCAAGCCTTGGAAACCAACAAAGGACTCAAGGTAATCAGCAGGGTGCCAAACAAGGTGATATGAGTGTGAAAGGTGTGCTTAAAAAAATGATGGCGTATCAAGCTAAATTGGCGGCTGATGTCCGAAAAAATCGATTGGCAACGCAAAATTTAGAGAAATAATTTGGGAAATTTGCTAGTTCCCAAAACTCCCGACTACAAGGGGGATTTCAGGGAAACACCGACCCCAACACGAAACAAATAAATGAGGTGAGCACTCGGAGTGGGCGCCCATTGGAGGATTTGGAATCTAAGGAAAAAATGGTTGAAGAAAGACGAAAACATGTAGAGGAAGAAAAATCTAACGAACGAAGGGTGAATGAGGAACCAAAAATAAAACCACCGCCTTCTTTTCCATAGAAATTCAAAAAGCAAAAGGAGGAGGAGAGTTTTGGTAAGTTCATTGAATTACTCAAGCAGGTACATGTTAACTTGTCCTTGATTGATGTGTTGTAGGGCATTTAAAGAGGTGGTGGAAATAAGAGTCGATTGGCCGAGTATGCAATAGTTGCATTTACTGAGGAGTGTAGTTCTCAAATCTAAAATAGGCTCCCAATCGAATTAAAAGATCTGGGGAGTTTCACGGTACAAATAAAAATTGGCAATGCATGGAGGCAAGAGGCTTATGCATCTAGGTGCAAGTATTAATTTGATGCCTACTTCCATGTTTCTTAAATTGGAACTAGGAAAGCCTAAACCAACGACCATCATGTTGCAATAAGTTGATCATTCTGTTTCGAGGCAAGATGGTGTTATCGAAGATGTCTCGGTTCAAGTGAGAACTCTAATTTTCCCCGTGGACTTTGTCATTCTGGATTTTGAGCCTAACCCCGAGGTCCAATTTATTTTGGGACGACCATTTGTAGCTATGGGAAGAGCATTAATTGATGTGGAAACCAGTAGGCTAACAATGAGAGCTCATGATAAGGTCAAGGTCTTTGATGTTTACAAAGCGATGAATTTTCCCGTTATATATGAAGAGTCATCGACAATCATAGTCTTTGAAAATAAAGTGACAACCAAATTTGTCGAGGACAAGGAACCTTTAGAAAAAGTGCTGATTAGGCAAGACATTGAGGGAGATGTTGAAGCCCAAGAGATGGATAATGTCCTTAATGTCCAAATGTGAGTATGCTTCGCAAGTTTGTGTAACCGTTGAATAAAGTCTTGGTCCCACCTCCTAGACCTTCGATTGAGGAAGCACCAAAGCAGGAATTAAAGTCTCTCCCTTCTCACCTCAAGTATGCATTCTTAAGTGCAAATGATACTTTACGGGTAATCCTTTTTGTTGCGGGCACAAGTCAATTGTGAAATCTCAACAAAGGCTAAACCCAGTAATGAAGCATGTGCAACAAATGGCTATATGCGGGTATTGTCTACCAAATTTTGAACAACAAGTGGGTTAGTCCAGTGCAATGTGTACCAAAAAAAGAAGGCATGAAGGTGATTACTAATGAGAAAAATGAGTTGATCCCAACCAGGACACTCACTAGACGGAGAATATGCATGGATTACAGGAAATTGAATGAAGCCACCAGGAAGGATCATTACCCTGTCCCTTTCATTGATCAATTACTGGATCATTTGGCTGAGAAAAAATATTATTGATTTCTGTATGGATATTCTGATTACAACCAAATTTTGATTGCACCACAAGATCAAGAGAAACCACTTTCACTTGCCCTTATGGTACATATGCGTTCAAGAGGATGTCGTTTGGGTTATGCAATGCTCCAACTACTTTCCAAAGATGCATGATATCTATTTTCCATGATATAGTTGAGGATTTTGTGGAGACATTCATGGATGATTTCTCGGTGTTTGGGGAGTCTTTTGATAGTTTCTTGGAGAATTTGGACAGGGTCTTAACTAGTTGCGAAGAAACAAATCTCGTCCTTAACTGAGAAAAATGTCATTTTATAGAAAAGGAAGGGATTGTGTTTGGGCATACGATGTCAAAGAAAAGGATGGAAGTCAATCGTGCTAAAGTGGAAGTATTTGAAAAGTTTCCCCTTCCCATTTTTGTAAAAGGGGTGCAAAGTTTTCTGGATCACGTTGGGTTCTACAGGAGATTCATCAAAGATTTTTCCAAGATTGTCAGGCCTATGTGCAGCCTTTTGGAGAAGGAGATGAAATTTGTATTCAATGAAAAGTGTGTGCAAGCTTTCGCAGTTATGAAAAACAAGCTCATAGAACCCAACTTCTCTAAATTTGGAGCTCCCTTTTGAGTTGATGTGCGATACAACTGATGTGGCTGTGGGAGTGGTGCTAGGACAACAAAAATAAAAGGTGTTTTACTCAATATACTATGCAAGAAAAATGCTGGATGCAGCCTAAGACAATTACACTGTGAAAGAAAAAGAAAGGCTAGCATTGGTCTATGCGTTTAACAAGTTCAGATCTTACCTGGTAGGTACTAAAGTTGTTTTTTATACTGACCATGCAACTATTAGGTACTTGTTTAACAAGAAAGATGCAACTCCCCGGTTGATCAGATGAGTTCTACTGTTAGAAGAGTTTGACATCGAGATCAAAGATTGAAGAGGTTCTGAAAACCAGATTGCAGACCACTTGTCCAGGTTGGAGAGCTTGTCACATGCGGGAGAGAAGAAAATCAGGGTGGAATTCCCTGATGAGCTGAGCAATTATTGGCGCTAGAGGCAACTGAGCTACCATGGTATGCTGACATCGTTAATTATTTGGTTAGTTGTTTGTTTCCCCAGGTGCAACATCACATCAAAGGAAGAAACTTTCCCACAATGCTCGATTTTACATATGGGATCAATCCTACTTATTCAAGCAAGGGCTGGAGTAATTATGAGGAGATGTGTGCCGGATTCAGAGATAAAAACAAGTGATGGATAATTGCCACTCGTCTACATATGTGATACGCTCAAACTTACTTCTCAAATAAGAAGTAAAGCGGTCGTGTCAAGTAAATAACCCAACTAGTGAGGTTGGGATCGTTCCCACGAGGAAAATAGTTTAGACTTAACTTCAATCTATTATTACTATTGTTCAGTCAATTACTTCCTTGGAAAGCAAAAATGATAAAAGGGTTTTTTTTTTAATTTCTAAATAAATGAAAATAACTAGCGAAATTAAAAGAGACAACTAAGGGCTTCAAATGTTGGAGTTTAATCAATTAATAAAATTAACTAGGGTTTACGTGTTCCCGAAAGGTTCATAACATGATAATTCTAACTATAACAATTCTTTCCTAGTATCTTGCATGCAAAGTGGTAAGTTATGTATTTCTAAATCCTTGGACCGGCATCTAGAAAATTTCACTCTGCACCTTGGTCCGGCTACGTGTGTTGCTATAATAACCCTTACCTTTACCTCATGTTAAGCATCATATTCGATATTTGACTAAGTTATTACCTCGTACCAATCAATACTAGCCTATTAGATAGTATACACTAAATCTATGTTGATAATTCTTTTCCTATTATCTACCTCCTTGGTCCGGCAAGTAGCATTAAGGTGAGTTCTAATGTTGGACATCCGTTAAAAAGACTTCTAAGCGAAAGAATTATCAATACATGAAAGACACTGTTCTAGAATTGTTATTTTAGTTAGGTTTTACCTCATTATTCTCCTATGGTTCCCACAACCCTAGTTATGAAGTTTAGTTACCCATATTCATAATCACAATATTCAAATATATGATATAAGAATTCATGCACTTACTTCAACGAGAAAGAGTAAAATTCAGAAGTTCACTTGATTAATCAACCAAAATCACCAACAATCAATTGCTAAAATTAATTGAAGAATAAAGATTCTTCAAAAGTGTAATAGTAATCACCAAAAGTCTAAGAAAGAGTCTAAAAATATTCAAGAGTCTAACCCCCAAAACGAGGTTTTTCAAACTATTTATAAAAAAAATAAAACCTAATTAAATAAGGACTCTATTTGCTGGAAATCTGTCAAAACGCGGCTGGATCGACGGACCTCGCGACGGATTATCGTGGTCACGATGGACTGTCATGGACACCGTCGTCCCATACTATGCAATTTCTTCTGCTGCTCTCTTCATTACCCTCAACGGAAGGTATGACGGATCGACACAGGCACAACGGTCCGTCGAGGGTCTCCGTTCCAAAACACTAGAACTCTTGGAATTTCGGTACTGGGACTACTTCTCTTATCTTCATGACGAACCAGCAGGACAGACTGTCATGGCTACGACGGTTTGTCACGCTTTCCGTAACCCACACTTGGTCAGACTTCCACATCTTCCTTCAGCAGCTGCACTACGATGCCACCTACGGATCATCACGAGCATGACGGACCGTCACAAGCTCCGTAGGTTGTACTTTTCTGTATTTCTTGTTCAAAAACCTCTGCATTCATCTTTTAGACAGATTTCCTGCAAATAAAGAGAAACTTATATAAAAATTAGAACAAAAAGACTTTTGGACACACTAAACTTAAGGAAAAAGTATTAATAATGTCGTGAAACCACGGTATATCAACACCGTCAACTTAAATTCATTGTTTGTCCTCAAGCGACGCACTTGACTCAATACAAAATCTTTGTACAATAGTATCCATGTTTTATCCTTCGCAATCATTTGGCTATAAATCTCGATCAATCTCATCATATTTATGCATGCTATCACTATTAGGCTTGAATTATGTGGAATCAGACCATGACACAGACTCACCATGAACTAACACCTATCTTCTTCAATTTCTCACCGAGGTGCTAATATTTCCGGTACTACAACTAGTGTCCTCACTTCAAAAGAAAATCCTCATTTTCACACAATGATTTCAGTTTGAGTAGAAGGATTACTTTTCAAAACTCACTCTCAAAACAAATTCACACTCATTCATACATATTTCCATAAGCTTGCCCTTATCTTCACTGCTTTAAGTTCGCGATACAACTCTTAGGATCACGATAGGACTTTCTTATCTTGTAACATAGGCTCAGGGCCATGTTGGGTATATTTAGGTATACTTTAGTGACTTTTTGCCCTCCTTGACATATCGGCTAAACATACCATTTTCTATCATTTTATTTTGCCTAGTTTCTTATATTCTTTCACCTTGCTATTTTCCCTTTTTTCTTCATTTGTGTAAGTGACTCTTCTTTTCTTGCTTGTATTTCTTTTATATTTTTTTTCTTTACTTTTGTTTCAACTAATTCTTGATTAACTTTACTTTTGTTATTTCTCTCTCTTTGTTCTTTCAACCCCACTTTCCAGAGCATTTCTCATAATAGCCGCCCTCAACTCATGGCTTTGCCATGAGTCAAAGTACACGATACCCAAAGTTGGGTCAGAGCCATAAAAAGGGTTGTTTACTACATTAGCCACCCTCAACTTATGCTTTTGGCATAAGTTGAGGTGCACATGTCCAAGAAGGGACCACAGCCAACACATTATTCTCAGAAAAGATCAGTTAGGGTGAAAAAGAAAGGTCTAGTTTAAGCTCAAATCATTTGGATCAAAGAAGGATAAATTTCATTTGGTTTTCTTTTATTTAGGCTAAAACTGGCTATATTGAATAAGGGCCTATGATCCTTTCCTAATTGTCTATTACAACTTACTTTTAGCAGGACTACCCAGACAAGTTCTAGCTCAGTACAAATAGCGGACTATCGAAATCTTCCACACACTCACTTGAAATCTCATTACTCTACTAGATTATCAGACACCTAGTTCAAATTTTAGACTTAGGGTCATGCAAGGGTGTACCTCTATGTCATGCTTATAGCCACACATTTATCAATTATTATGCCTAGTCATGCATCATTTTCCATTTTATTAAGATATCATTTTAGTCATCATGCTTCAGAATTAAACTATGTACACAAGATATAGACATGCCGGTTCAACAGAAAAAGTAATCAGTCTCTTGGGGAAAAAGAACACAGGAAAGAAAACCCCAAAAGAGGATAGTGAATTGGGCTACTCAGACTTCACCCTAGCACTCACTTTCCATTTACCCCACCCCAACAGAAAAAAACATGCAATTGTCCCAAATGCATAAAAAAAATTGAAATACAAGAGTGGTAGGTGAAGCAAACCTGGAGGCGCAAAGCGCCGACAATCAGCAAGCTGGTGGATCCGGTTCCTCGGAACCCACTACTTCTGCAATCTGGACACCCTCAGTAGTGTCCTCATTATCAACAACACTATCAGAAGTGCCTCCTGCTATCTCCACATTTCTGGAGCTAGATGCCCCAACAGCTAACTCTACTGCTCTTATATGACGCGCCTCCTTATCAGCAAGCGAGGCTCTCCTCGCAGCCTCCATCTCATGGAGCTCCTTCTTCCATGCTCGAGCTTCATCCTCCTCTCGACCCATACGCCTCTTGGCATGCTCTCAAGGGGGAGGTGGTGGAATCTTTGAAGTGGCGAATAGGACCGCCATCACTGTATCTTCAGCAGGCTCTGCAGAAGGGGCCTCAGACTCAAGCACCCTAGCCTCTAAGACCATGTCGTTGTCTATGCGAAGACTGTTGACCGCAGCCTGAAGGATCGACACATCCATCTGAGTGGCTAGTCGGGCTAACACCCGCAACTCAAAAGTGTCCAAGCGCTGATGAACCTCAGCGATCTTCTGCTCTCTGTGTTGGACCATTCTCTGCTCCAAGCACTCTTCTGCCTTAGCAATAGACCTCTGCATGGATGTGATGTAGAATTGTAGCCATCTGTGCCTCTAATTTTTGGACCCTAGCAAGCGAGACCAGAGCGGGGAAAGGGGCTGAACAAGAGGAGCTTGGGGCAGTGCTACTACCCGGGATAGACTCGACCGGGGTAGTGTCGATGGAAGCACTTTGTGTAGCCATGCGGGCGTGCTACCGTATCGGCGATTGTCTGCGTGGAGGCAACTCTGGATGGGGCCCTCTGGACGGGGCCCTCTGAGTGGAGCCAACTCATTAGCCTCATCCCTGATGAGGCCGATATCAACAGTGCTCAGTGGGGTCTTGATCTGATCAATGTGCCATATAGGCACACCTGCGGACCTGCATAGAGAAAATATCATGCATGGGAAATGATAGGTAGTTGTGACCTTAAAATCCCTCTCGTACATGACTGCCTGTAGAAGCCAAGCAAAATCCACCGCAAACACGGCTATCATCGTCGCCATCTGTACTGCTCGATCCCATGTGACTATATTGTCAGCGGTTGTGGGGGAAAGTCAGTGGCGGACAATCAACCACAAAAACTTCACCATGAAGGTCAGGTTGGCCTTCTTGATGGCTTCCTTCGGCTCGATCACATAGTCAGCACCCTCCCCATCAACAGACAAATGTAGGGTCATCCACCTCTTGGTGGTCTCTCTCAGCGATGGCTCATGCAGGAATTGGCCATCTTTGAAAATCTGCCATCAGTAGTCAAACTCGGCGGTGAGAGGGGTCCGGTTGCCATCAACATTCTCACCGTATAGATACCGGCGGATGGTAGGAAGGGAGATATCAACCTAAATGCCATGTACTCAGACCTGCTCCAGTGGGGCTTGTTTGGCGGGGGCAGCCCGCCTATCAATCTGTGATCTGAGAGTCGCTACGTAGGAGGCGTAGAACTCTCGGATCAACTCTTCACTATAACGTACCAATGGACGCGCTGTCCAGTCCAGTCGATGTCTGGTGAAGAGATTGTGGATCTCAGGCATCGTCAGGAGACTTCTTGTAAGTACCCATCGCTCCAATGTAAGTGTCCGAGTCATGACTCCTTTGTCATTCAAGAACTTTGCATCAGAATAGACTTGATACTGCCCGTCGACAGACCACCGGTTGGGCTGGTCGGTGACCGGGGTGAGAGCACGAGTTGGTGAACCAGGTGTGGATTCCGAACTGTCAACCTCATCAGACCAGGCAGAATCTGCAGCGGTGGCGGGTGCGGAAACCTCAGCAGATCTGGAGGCTTCCTCTGACCACGACACTCCTAAGGAGCCAGACGCTCCTTTTTCATTAGTAGCTGACCTAGAAGGTGTGCCGGTCAGTGTGCGATCCTCATCAGACTGGGAGGCAGTGACTACGCCGGACGCCACCTTTTTGGGTGTGGCTCTGGCAGCACGTGCAACTCGGGATGGGGTGGAAGTGCCTGGGGGAACGTACTCGGGGTCACGCTCATCATCAGAGACAATGATCAGGCGGGCAGACGGGGCGACATACTTCGATCGCCCGCGTCCGTAGACTTGATCTTGTTTTGGTGCCATAATCAATAGTACCTCTAAAGGATCAATATTAGTACTAGAGGGAGTAAACAAGACAAGCAAAACCACACAAAATAAATAAAAGATTTAAGATGTAATGACATTTCTGTAGTAATAGTGAAACACAACGGACCAGGTGACGGCTCGTCGTGAGTACGATGGACAGTCATGGGGTCCTTCATGTCTTACTTGGACTATGTTTATATGGAGAACCCTGAAAGAGAGTCTCTGACAAGTATGACGGTATATGCAGGACGGACCGTCACAGGTACAACGGTCCGTCGTAGTTGTCCGTAAGAAGACACTTGGAAAAAGTATGGATACCCTTAAGAGAGAGGTCTCTGACCGTCATAAAGGTTATGCAGGACGGACCGTCGTAATTGTCCGTTGGAGGACACTTAGAAAAGTAGAGAGATCCTTAGGAACAGGGTCTCTGAAAACCAGAACGGTTGTGCAGGACGGACCGTCGTGGGGATGATTGTCCGTCGCATGTGTCCATTGGAGGACACTCAGAAAAAGTGAGAGACCCTTAGGAATAGGGTCTCTGACAACCAAAATGGTTGTGCAGGACGGACCGTTGTGGTAACAACGGTCCATCGCATATGGCCATTGGTGGACACTTGGAGAAAATTGGACAGTGGGGTGTTAGGGCTGTTGGAACGGACCCAATGACGGACCATCATGGGTACGACAGTCCGTCATCGGGGTCTCGTTCTGTAACTTAGTGACAGAACTGGGGATGCCCCATTCATCCCCTATGACCCAAATAGAATTGGTAGTGTTTTAACCTACATTTGTCTAACCCAAATACCTAGTAAACTAGCAATGCTAAAGCACCTATTTCTAGAGTTTTAACACGGCAATTTCGAGGATTTTCAACATAGGTCAGACAGAATTTTATTAAAGAATGAACCTATCAAGAAGAACTAGGATAATACTAATTGATAAACAAAAATGCAATATAAATGGGTAAAAATCAGAGGCACATACCTGAGATTATGAGAAAAACAAGCGAGGAAGATACTTGCTGATCAAGTAGAGACCCACAGCAGCAGACTCCGACTAGTCGATAGTGAATTTTAGGAATTGGGGAGTTTGGAGAAAATGATCGATTGTAAGAGAGGGGCTATGATTTTTGGAAGTTGAAAAGGGAGGGAAATGGGAGAAAGAGTGAAGGAATCAGGTGAAATGAAGGGGTGGGGGTTTTAAATGTTGATTTTTTTAAACCCCCAATCGGGTCGGGTCGGGTACGCTTCATTAAATGACGCGATGAGTCCCTGACGATGGTCTGTCGCTGTTTTGACGCTCATTCATTGATTTCGTCGCGTGTGCCCTAGTTTGAAAATAACAAAAAGACGTACCTGGCACGACGGATTCATGTGACGGCCCATCACAGGCACAACGGTCCGTCAATGTATCCGTCAGTGATTTTCTGCAGAATTTCCTGGTGCTGTGCCTGCAAATTTAAAACCCATTAGTAGAAAATACTACCATTACTAGAAATAAAAACTATAAGTATTGGGTTGCCTCCCAACAAGCGCCTGATTTAACGTCGCGACATGACTGAGGACACTTGATTACTCAGCCTTCATCAAGATGGTATGCCTCTATCACTTCATTCACCGATGATATATGCCCAAAATAGATTTTAATTCGTTCTCTATTCACTTTTTAGGTCATTATCCTTCTTCATCTTTTCTTTGTGGTATATAGCAGATACCGATTAGAGCTCACCACTCTGCCTCATGGACCTACAAATGTTGAAGGTCGCTTCTTCATTGTTCAACCGGAATTTCATCTGCCCCTTTTTCATATCAACTAAGGCTCTACCCGTATCAAGGAATGGTCTCCCAAGAATAATGGGCACTTCAAAATTGACTTCACAATCAAGAATAACAAGATCTGCCGGAAATATGAACGACTCCACTTTTACTAGCACATCGCGGAGTATCCCTATAGGCCATTTCACTGTTCGATCAGCCATCAGTAGCCGCATCACAGTGGGCTTTGGGTCACCCAAACCCAACTTCTTGTAAATCGAGAGGGGCATGAAATTTATGCTTGCCCCCAGATCACATAATGCTTTCGCAAAATGTAATGATCCGACTGTACAAGAAATAGTGAACGTACCCGGATCTTTTTTCTTTTGTGCGAGAGATATTGTAGAAATAGCGCTACAATGCTGCATTCTATCATCATCCTCAAAAGTGACCGATCTTTTCTTTGTAACCAAATCTTTCATAAACTTGGCAAACCGGACATTTGTTCTAGAGCTTCTACTAAAAGGACATTGATAGAAAGTTGCTTCAACATTGTTATAAAACACCGATATTTACCATCCTCAGTCTTTTTCACTAATCTCTGAGGAAAGGGGGGGTCTAAGCACGAAAATTACCTTTATAGGGACTTCTGCATCTTTTCCAGTGCTATCTTCTACTTCACCACTACCCTCTACCACCTTATCATTATCCTTTCTCACCTTTTCCTCATTAGACGGCATAGGTGGGTCAATGGTTCGCCTACCACCCCGAGTCGTGATTGCCATACAGTGTGCATCATTTTTCAGATTTTGGACAGTGTTGCTAGGAAGAGTGACCGGTTGCCGTGTGTTCACAGTCGCAGATAATTGGGCCATTTGCAACTCGATCTGCTTAATCGATATTGCATGTGTATCGACTTTTTGCCCAATACCCGCTAAATCACTCCTTAACTCTTTAATGTGCTCATCACTAGCATCGAACCTCCTCATCATTTTGTGCAACATATCCTCAACTCGTGCCATACTATCTCCACCATCCCTAGGAGTAACATCACAATTTTGAGGAGGGACATAGGGCCCATTCCTATCATTTCTGTTACCGTAGTTACCCCTGTTGAAGTTGTTGTCGCGGTTGTAGTTTCCATCTCGGACATAATGACCATCAAGGTTATAGTTACCATAGTTCCGACCTTGGTGCCCTTGACCTTGGTGCCAATTCTCCTGATTAGAGCCTTGCGCACTCGGTCGGAAACCCCCCGTCTGCTCATTTACTGCATAGGAATCCTCCGCATAATAGCATTAATCATTAGGTGGTGGTGGTTTAGACAAGTAGTTAACTGCATTTATCTTTTCTACACCCCCAGTGATGTGTTTTAGTACCAACCCAAGCTCAGTTATCATCTGAGCCATTTCTTCACGAATCTTATCTGTGGCTGGGTTGTGAGTGGACTGCACTGCGAAGGTATTTTTCTCGGTATCTGACTTCCTAGTACTCTAAGCTTTATTGTTCCGGGAGATTTTCTCTAATTTTTCAGCAATCTCAGCATAAGGACACTCCCCATAAGATCCACATGCTATAGTTTCCAACACCGCTTTATTATTATCATCTTGTCCCTGATATAAGTATTCCTTCAGTGACTCATCATCTATACGGTGATTTGGGACGCTTCTAAAAAATGAGGTGAATCTATCTCAAGAACTACTAAGTGACTCTCCTGGTAGTGCCACAAAGTTGTTCACTCTGTCTTTGTGGTTTAGTTTCTTGGAGATTGGGTAGTAGCGTGCTAAGAAAACGTCTCTTAGTTGGTTCCAAGTGAAAATTAAGTTGTAAGGGAGCTCAGTGAACTATATAGCAGCCTCTCCCATCCGTGAGAGAGAAAACACTCTTAACCCTATTACATCCAAGTCCAAGTCAGGCCTCCCTACACGAATTTTACACACTGCCCTAACCTTAGCTATATGGGCATGTGGATCCTCAGAAGGTAGTCCTGAAAACAAACCTTTGGTAGTGAGCATTTGCATCAGGCTACTAGTTACCACAAAGGTGTGGCCTGGTGGTAGAAGAGGCAAGACAAGTGCCCATCGGAGTCTGCTATATTGTCATAGCCTCTGTAGTATTCTTGGAGTCGTGGAGCGGGATTTTATCCCCTCTGTTGGTGTTCACCCGGAGCATCGGGTAACAATCGACCATGAACATCAACCGGAGCTGGGATGTTCTGGTTTGGATCATCATCATTAATTCCAAAGTTTTGATTCATGTTGTGTAGTGTACGCTCTAATTCGTGATCGTAGGGAAACAAGGGTTCTCTTCCTCTCCGTTTATTTTGCATACAAGGAGGATGGTTCTGCAAGAATCAAAAACAATAAAACAAAGTAAAATCAAGAAAATATCAACTAAACTATAGTAATAAGTTTAAGTTAATCTAAAAGCTACTTTCCCCGGCAACGGCGCCAAAATTTGATACGCTCAAACTTACTTCTCAAATAAGAAGTAAAGCATTCGTGTCAAGTAAATAACCCAACTAGTGAGGTTGGGATCGTTCTCACGACGAAAATAGTTTAGACTTAACTTCAATCTATTATTACTATTGTTCAGTCAATTACTTCCTTAGAAAGCAAAAATGATAAAAGGGGGTTTTTTTTATTACTAAATAAATGAAAATAACTAGCAAATTAAAAAAGACAACTAACGGCTTCAAATGTTGGAGTTTAATCAATTAATAAAGGTAACTAAGGTTTACGTGTTCCCCACAAGTTCATAACTTGATAATTCTAACTATAACAATTCTTTCCTAGAATTTTGCATGCAAAAACATAAGTTATGTTTTTTTAAATCCTTGGTCCGGCATCTAAAAAATTTCACTCCGCACCTTGGTCCGGCTACGTCTGTTGCTATACTAACCCTTACCTTTACTTCATATTAAGCATCATATTCGGCATTTGACTAAGTTATTACCTCATACCAATCAATACTAGCCTATTAGATAGTATACACTAAATCTATGTTGATGATTCTTTTCCTATTATCTACCTCCTTGGTCCGGCAAGTAGCATTAAGGCGAGTTGTAACGTTGGCCATCCGTTAAAAAGACTTCTAAGCGAAAGAATTATCAATACATGCAAGAAACTATTCTAGAATTGTTATTTTAGTTAGGTTTTACCTCATTATTCGCCTATGGTTCCCACAACCCTAGTTATGGAGTTTAGTTACCCATATTCATAATCACAACATTCAAATATATGATATAAGAATTCATGCACTTACATCAATGAGAAAGAGTAAAATCCAGAAGTTCACTTGAATAATCAACCAAAATCACCAACAATCAATTGCTAAAATTAAATGAAGATTAAAGATTCTTCAAAAGTGTAATAGTAATCACCAAAAGTCTAAGAAAGAGTCTAAAAATATTCAAGAGTCTAACCCCAAAACGAGGTTTTTCGAACTATTTATAAAAAAATAAAACCTAATTAAATAAGGACTCTATTTACTGGAAATCTGTCAAAACGCGGCTGGATCGACGGACCTCGTGATGGATCGTCGTGGTCACGACGGACAGTCATGGACTCCGTCGTCCCATGCTATGCAATTTCTTCTGCTGCTCTCTTCATAACCCCCGACGGCAGGTATGCCGGATCGTCACAGGCACAATGGTCTGTCGAGGGTCTCTGTTACAAAACACTTGAACTCTTGTAATTTGGGTACTGGACTACTTCTCTAATCTTCATGACGAACCAGTAGGACAGACCATCATGGCTACGACGGTCCATCACACTTTCCGTAACCCCACACTTGGTCAGACTTCCCCATCTTCCTTTAGCTGTTGCATTACGATGCCACCTACGGATCGTTACGAGCATTACGGACCGTCACAAGCTCCATAGGTGGTACATTTCTGTATTTCTTGCTCAAAAACCTCCGCATTCATATTTTAGATAGATTTCCTGCAAATAAAGAGAAAATTATATAAAAATTAGCACAAAAAGGATTTTGGACACACTAAACTTAAGGAAAAAGTATTAATAGTACCGTGAAACCACGGTATATCAATATGGAGGTCATCAAAATGATGAGCGCACCACACATAAGGTGCTTCAATCAGGTTTCTTCTGACCTACCTTGTTTAGAGATGTTGCAGGTTATGTACAAAGAGTTGTTATCAATGACAAAGGATGGGGTCTATTTTCAGGCGATACGAGAGGCTTTTGCATAAAATTCTAGAGGTTCAAATATTTGACGTTTGGGGGGTAGAATTCATGGGGACAATCCCTCCATCAAATGGGAATCAATACATACTAATGGCTATGCATTATGTTTCAAAGTGGGCCGAGGCAGTGGCATTGCCGACGAATGATGCTAAGGTGGTGCTGAAGTTCCTCAAGAAGAATATTTTCACTCATTTTGGAAATCCAAGGGCAATAACCAGTGATGGAGGGACACACTTCATAAATTAATTGGAGAAGAACATTTTGGATAAATATGGAGTCAGGCACAAGGTGACTATGGCATACCATCATCAAACAAGTGGTCAAGTAGAGGTGTCCAATCGAGTGGTGAAGAAGATTCTACAAAAATCAGTAAATACACAACAGAAAGATTGAGCAATGAAGTTTGATGATGCACTATGGGCTTATAGGACCGCTTAAAAAAACTAATTGGTACTTTTCCCTATCACTTAATGTTTGGTAATGCGTGTCACCTCCTAATTGAACTATGGCATCAGTCTTACTAGGCAGTGAAGAAGTTGAACCTGGATCCCTAATTGGCCAACAAGAAAAGGATTAATCAGCTATGAAAATGCCAAGCTCTATAAGGAGAAAACCAAACGATGGCCTGACAAGCACATTGTGGCTCGACATTTTGAGCCCGGGCAAATAGTATTGTTATTCAACACCCGATTAAGATTGTTTCTGATCAAGTTGAAGTTGAAATAGAGTGGACCATTTGAGGTGGTACGTATGACCGACCATGGCGCTGTGGAGTTATGGAATAAAGGGAAGAAATCCATGTGTATTGTGAATGGTCAAAGGGTGAAACATTATTGTTGGCAAGAGTTTAGTATAGAAGTGAAAATTTTGGAGTTGAGCAATGAATGAGGGGATGTTGAATCGTGTCGCAACATTAAATCAGGCGCTACTAAGGAGGCAACTCGAGGCGTGATGTTTTTAAAGCTTTTTCTTTTTGCATTATATTTTATTTTAATATGGTAGTCGAAGGTACCTTAAACTATGGTTTTTTTGAATTTGGGTGTGTATTTTTATTTGCAGAAAAGAAAGGAAAACAGGGGAGTCGCGACCTCACCGCGTCGTGGAAATGTTCCCACAAACTAGAATTGTAACGGTTAAATTGGCGAGGAGCAAACAGGAGAGTCTACTACCTAAGCGCGTCGCGAACATGGCTCCCCAAGTGAAGATGGCCAGGTTTTAAAAATGAAAAGCCTAAGGCAAGTCCGACAGCTCCGTGTCGCTGACTTATTTTTGAGAGATTAATTTCTCAAGAGCAGTTAAAGGGGAGTGCACGGCTGCATATCCGCGACAACTCCGCATCGCGTACCTTGTACATTTTCAGAACTGGTTAATGAAAAAGTTGGGTTTTACCTAACTAAATGGACAAAACCTAATATCCATCCCCTTTTAACCCCTAAAAATTAACGGATTTACTTAGTTTCTCCCCAATTCCTATGATTATTTTCTCTAAAGAAACCCTTTCCCTTCCATCAATCAAGTCCTTGTCGTGTAGATTGAAGATTTCCTTCAAAAATTCATCAATTCTTTGTCCTTTTTTCCTACTCAAGGTATGTTATTGCTCTCTTTTACTTAGTTTGTGACGAAATTAAAGGAGATTTATGATGTTTTTGGTTGTGGTTTGTGATTGGGATGATTTTGAATACTATCTTTTTTAGAAGGGGCTTACTAGGTTAAATGTCTAAATATTTTGAACTCAAATATGTTATTGCATGTGTCGAAACCTAGAGTACTTATCTTAAAAGATGTGATCATACACTTTTGAATCTTGTGGGTTTGCAATTGTGATGTTTAAACTTCATACTTGCAGGTGTGGGGGTTGATGGAAGTGCTTAAATTAGTTGATTAACTTATGGTTTGAATTCTTGAGTAAAACCACAAGGGTTTGGGTTTAGATGGTTTAATAGAAAAAATGTTGGGGTTTGTAGGCTATAAACAGTTGGGGAAGTCTGAAAACCTTATTATTCTAAAACCATGCTCAAGCATGAGTGTGGGGTGCCCCTCTTTAATTAACCTATGATTAATATGTACTATATGTGTTTGTAGGTTACCATGTCGAGTTTACAAAGGTCAGGCAAGGCTGTGGCGTCTAGCAGCCGCAAGAGGGTTAGGACTGGTACCACGATTCCCCCGGCACCATCAGTCCCAAGGGGACAAATTGAGTTGTTTGGGGCCAAGGAAGTCATTCCAGAGGGAAGGAAGTGGTACAAGTCCCACACGAAAGCCAAATACTTCTCCGATATGGTCATTGAGGATGAGCATTTGGAGATGGACTTTCCAAACATTAGGCGTCTTATGCTTGAGTTGCACATGAGTTTCATCTTTCAAGATTCTTCTGAGTTCAATGTCAACATCATGTGGGAATTTTATGCAAATTGGAAGATCGGTTTTCATTCTCATTATGTTAAAATGAGAGGTGTGGAAGTTTTTTTTGACCCCGACAATGCTGAAACAACTTTTGGGGACTGTTGATGCCCCCTCCGATGTGCTCACAATGATTAACATCAGTCCCCCGTATCAAGCAATCAGACATACTCTCTGTGGGGCTCAATCCACAGCAAAATGGACTCGGCATAGGCATCGTAGGTATCATCAGCCCTACCCCTTTGATCACACGAATAGAGAGGCCAGGGTATGGTTGAAGATTGTTATGAATTATTTGATACCAGGGTTGCACTATACGGAGGTGACATGGGACAAAGTTTGCTTGGTGTATGCGCTTATGAAAGGAGTGCCTATCAACATAGGAGCAATGCTGAATCAACAATGTGCAAGGCAAGAATTCACCGAGGTAGAAGGTATGCGTTTGGTGGGCTAATCACTCGATTGTGATGGCAGACTGGCGTCCCAGAGGAGACCATGAATTACATGGCACCCCTCTTTACCACACCTCTCAATATCACCAAGACAAAGGGGATGAAGGTGGTGCATGGACCGACACTCACGGCAGCGTAACACAATAAGAGGGACGAGATTATCAATGCCCATATGTACGGTCTGGAAATGCTGCGGCATCGAAATGAAGGTAGTTTTCATTGCACAAATAGTTGGATAAGGTCGCGTCAAAGCACCCCCTGAATGAGCATGCGATGACTATGCTAGGGCTAAGTCCTGCATACTTTGAGACAGTCTGGGATGATGTCCCAACAGACGAGGATAAAAGGCGAAGCATGTCGGATAGTGAATCTGATTCTGCTGTTGATGAGAGAGACTTGATAGCCCTCGAGGAAACCAAATATGACGCTGATATGCATGGATGCTTAATCAGGGAAGCCCATCTTACCTTATTTCTTTTTTTCTTGTTGAGACTCATTTCACTAGGGACAGTGCGTAATTCTAAGTGCGGGTGGGGATTATATCTTTGTACATAGCTTTTATTTTTGATGATTTAGTTGTTTTTTGTGTAATGTGTGATGTTTTTGTTTGGGTTCCTTTGTAGTTGTTTTTGGTTCTTTAGACAAGGACAGTCCCGTTGAATCGTATTATAAAAAAAGGATTTTGTTTCTTAGAATTGAGTCGATGTCATAGTTGAGTCAATCCACCCTATGATAGATGGATGGGGACCGTTTTAAAGAATGGATTCATCAATTGAGTCTTTAGGGTTATTATTTTTTGGCTGAAGTGACACAATTATGGTGGAATAGACTAACAACCACAAACATGGGTAACTCTGTGCTGAGACGTCTAGGCTCATTTATATGACTCTTTTGTTGTGGTTGTAGTTGAACTAAATTGTGTCAGTAATCGTGAAGCAGTAGTCAGTTATCAGTGTCAAGTTAAATGTGTGCCAAGTGTGTAAAAATCATGCATTCCCTACTATTAATTAAGGTCTAGAAATTACCCGGTGTGTTTGATAACGAAAAATAAGAGGATTAGGAATTTGTGAAGATATATAGGCATTTGTTTAGCAGTCCTGCTCATGCTTTCCTCTACCCACATTAGCATATACCCCTAGTTTATACTGTTCTTTCCTTTTCCTAGAACTTTGATCCAAAAGATCCTAAGCGTGTGTGCAAACACTAGAGAAAGAGAGAAAGTTAAGTGGGTACCCCTATAGAAGTGTTCTTGTGTAAAAAAAAGGTAACCTTATGAAAAGCTTTAGACATGTATTTATGTCTAAGAAGAAAAATAATAAATAAAAAACTGGTAAAAAGAAGTGAACTTGTAAAAGGGACCAAAATGGTTCCAAAGAAAAGAGCATAAGATAGGGTTATAAGATGACCAGTTAAAATTATAGTGTTAGCACTAAAACGCTTGGGACTCTTATTCCATAAATGTGTCCTACTTGTCCCCTAGCTGCATTACAACCCTTAAAAGGCCTAATTGATCTCGAAATGCAGGATCCTCAAAAGTAGTGAAGCAGTACACTAAGGGAATGCTTACGGTACTTTAGTTGTAGCAAGAAAGTTCTTTTGTGAGTGTGAGCATAAATTGTTTTCGACACCCATTTCATGCGAAAATAGCAATAGGAAGTGAATTTGGGTGTTCAAATGTAGTATGGGCACGTGTTTGATCAGATCTGAAAGATTATATATCTAGGGGCCATTGGATGCACACAACTTTTCTATATAAATAATTTTTTTCTTGAGGTTAAATTGTTTTGCAAGAGCGGTCATTAGGAACGCAAAGTAATGTTATGTTGTTATTCAGTTGCTGTAGTTGTTCTGACCGAAGGTGAAATGCTTATAGGTGTAGTAATAGAGTTGTAGTATATATATAAGTGCTTAAGTGTTTGAGGACGAACAAATTTATAAGTGTGGGGTGGTGATCTTAGGTGTATATATATGCCTGACAACCATTTTTATCCCATACATATAGCCGAATGAGGACATTTATGGTGGTTAAGTCAAGTGATTAGAGTACTTTTGATTACACATTTTCTAACCAACATGATTAGATGTTTCAGGACAAAGATCATTGAAGAAGGAGTTGAATTTGGGCACTGGATCAAAGGTTGGAAAGCACAAGAAGAAGTGGTGAAAAAGAAGAATCATGAAAAAGATTGCATTAGCAAGAAGCACCTCCGTGTCGAGAAGGCACTCCCCCTAAGTAGTGAAGGAACTTCCCATAACAGGGAAGTTCGCATTGTGGGCGCATCGTGGAGGCAGTCCTCCTATGCAGAAAAGGAAATCCCCATAACAAGGAGTCCGCAATAGAGACGCATCGTGGAGGGTGTTCCCCTTATAAGCAGAATTTAGCGAGGGAACACGTCCGCGTCGCGGACCTGGACAAGAAAATTGTCCCATGTATTTATGGACTATAAATAGCTTAAGTGTATTTTATTGCACACTACACTTACGTAAAAAATGAGAGCTAAAGTTAAGGAAAAATTGGTTCTAAATTCCAGGGTTTTTCCTCTCCTCCTCATCCTGGTAAAGGCTTGTACGATTCTAATACATTTTATCTTGTTATTTTATATTATGCGTAGCTAAACTCCCGTGTCCTAGGGTTGTGGCTATGAATGATGGTTTAATGTGAACTTTTTCCTTGTATGAAAAGGGTTATATCTATTTTGTGCTTGCATTCTCATTTCTTTATTTTAATGCTTGATCAATATTAGAAAATATTTAGTGTCCACTCTTGAACTCGAAAGATGAATGGATGGATAGATAAAAGAATTCAAGAGGTGTGTCATTCTAGAGGAAGCTCTAGATTCTTTTGTGTATAGGATCACTTTATACCTATGCACCACATTTGGTTAAAATGCAAGATGAGTACTCAGTGCACTTTTGTTGATTCATACGTAACCCCTCTTGATGATGCAGTTAGGTTGTCAATAGTGGTACGATTCGAACTCAAAATATTATGATCGTAAATTGAACATTGCCAACCCACAATAAATCAACCTCGTGTACCTTGGAACAAAAACACATTGAACCGGAATTCGAGTTATGCTACAACCTGGGATATCTCTCCAACGTTTGAAGTTTCTTTTATTAATATCGTTCAGTTTTAGTAGCTAATTCTTGTTAAACTTGGAACAGTAGTTAATCAAATTTCTCAATCTAATTAACGCTTGAGTGAACTTATATAGTCATTGTAAATTGATATTCTCTGATTTAAAGTCCCTAGGGTATGAACATTAGATTCAAAAAAGTCTATTTACTACTTGAGTGTTGACGTGCACTTGCATGCAATTTTGGACACAACATAACCCGACGTTGAACATCCTATGTCTGGGCATCCACCCCAATATACGTCAGTATACAAATTAAAAGTGGATGTGGATGAAGCAAACATGTGAAAATTGAAATCCATAGTACCGTGTATGTAGCGCAAAATGTACTTAAGTGCGTGCATGTGTTCCTCCTTATGTAATGCATGAATAAGCATAACTGTTGTACTACATATGTAACATCGGTCTTGTGATTGTAAGGTACTGAAGTTCTCCGGGAAGACTCCTATGAAGAGATGGATCCGTAAATGGTTTGTTCATAGTAGTATCGAGCTTCGGTTTTCTATCAACCAGAGTAGGAGATGCCTTACACGATGACATGCCTGCTTGTTCAGTGATCTTTGTATTATATTTATTTTGTGATAAAAATATACCACCTACATGACGAGTGACTGCAACGTCCAGAAAATAACTCGAATGGCCAATGTCCTTCATAGCAAATTCCGTGCTAAGAAGAGAGATGATAAACTGACAGAGCTTATCTGAGGAAGCAGTCAAAATGATATCATGACATAGAATAAAAAGTAAGCCATAGAAGTACCTTGATGATAAATGAACAACCAATGATCTGAAGTACTGAGAAAAACCAAGAGTATGGACATAGTCAGCAAAACTCTCTTATACCAAGCCCTTGGAGCATGTTTGAGCCCATAGAGAGATTTCTTCAACAAACACACATGATTAGGGCGATGAAGATCTCGGTACCCCCAAAGGTTGATACTTGTAAACAGTCTCCTTGAGTTCCCCATGTAGGAAGAAATTTTTGACGCCGAGTTGATGAATCTGGCAGGCCTTAGAGAGAGACAAACTGAGAACCGTTCGAATAGTCACCTATATGAGGACTAGACTAAACGTCTCACCACAATACACGCCAACCTATTGAGTTTTACCATAACCTTCAAGACGGGCTTTATGCCTCTCAAATGAACCATCGAACTTTCTTTATGAGCAAAAATCCACATAGACAGAATTACATTAACATTTGGAGGACGGGGCACCAACTCCCAAGTATTATTTTCAATTAGAGAATTATTCATCATCCATAACCATTTTCCAATTCAAGTCACGAAGAGCAAACACAGGGTTACGAGGTAGGGTGGATTTAGACATTGATGTAAGAAGGTTTAAATACTTCTTAATTAGGCTTCAATTTACCATGTTGACTCGGAGTAACCGGACTCATTAGCAGACATGAGGGAGATATTGGAGTAGGGCAAGGAAAGAGTTGGATCAGAGAGTGAAAGGAGTAGATGGGCTTGGTACATTCAATTGGGGAAGGTCGTGCTGCTCGCTAGGCACGTCAGAACCACTTTCTAGGCTGGGTTAGGTGGTTGTGTAAGGAATAGGTGAAACTTGTAGTTAGGAGAGGTAGTGAAATGATGGAACAGGTAGGGAGATGGCCCATCCTCTAGAAACCCATGAGTGTGACTTTGAGGAGTACTAGACTTTTCAAAGGGAAAGTGTGTCTCATCAAATATTATGTGACGGATAATGATGATTTTTCTAGATCATAACTCAATGAATTTATACCCACGATGATTTGAAGGATACCCAAAAAAACACAAGGAGTCGACCAGGTATAAATTTTGTTTATTATTGTAGAGGGAATAAGAGGATAACATAAACACCCAAACACCCGAAAATGAGAATAAGATGGATTTCTTTGATAAAGAATGCGAAGAGCATATTGATAATTTAAAAGCTTATGAGGAAGGATATTGATAAGGTAAGTTGCCATTTGAAAAGCATGATGCCAAAAGGAAAGAACAAGGGAAGTATGGGACAATAAGGTACATACAATGTTATTGATCGTATGGATTTATCTTTCAGCTTTCCCATTTTCAAAGGATGTATGAGTACATGAAAGACGAAACAAAAGACCATTTGCTTTATAGAAATCCCAAAAGGGGACACTATCAATTTTCGAGTCATTATCGCATTGAATATTTTTTATGCCTCTCTCAAATTGGCTTCAAATAAAGGTATTGAAACTCAAAAATGTGGAAAACATTTGTGATTTGTGAGTATAGGAAAATTCCACAAAAGTTTTGAATAATCATCCACAAACTAGACATAATATTGATAACCCGATGAACTCAAAACAAGTGATGTCCAAAGATCACTATGGATAATATCAAATGGCATAATAGCGCGAGAATTTGAAGGATAAAATGGCAAATTAACATGTTTTCCCAGAGGACAATAATGACAAATACGAAAGTCTTTAATTTGATTACATTCAATCAATTTATTCTTCCTAAGAGAGTTAAAACAGGTGCTCCCGAGTGACCCAAATGATCATGCCAAATGGGTGGTGCCAAAGCGGCAAAACTAGATAGAGAAGTGACTGGAGTAGTGATGGAATACATCTCGCCCCGACTTGCACACCTCATTACCGGTCTCCCCTTCTGAAAATTCTTTAAAAAAAACCACACATATCAAATTCAACAGAGACAGGTTTATCAGTTGTAAATTTTCTAATTGACACCAAATTTTTAACAAGGTGAGGGGCATGAACTACATTGTTTAATTGTGAGGGAGGACACAACGAAGATAATTTAGTGTGACCATAACCATGAATTGGAAATGATTGACCATTACCAACTTTTATACCACGTTTATTGCTCATATTAAAACAAGACGTAAGGTTACCTTGTGCGGATGTCATGTGAGAAGTAGCACCGGTGTCCATGTACCAATTTGTATTCGGAGGAGTGATGAGGGAGTGTGCATTGCGGCTTCAATGTCGGTTGGAGTTTGCGCTACCGTGTAGGCTTGCTGCAGTCTGGGCCCTAGTATAACAGACTACTATTTCGATTATTGTCCATAATTGGGCCTGGCCGAATTTGATGGATATGGACAAGGAGGAATAGCCTAGGGAGCCCAAGGTGCCATCCAAGCACACAATTGACCTCCAGAATACAGAGAATCGGTCGACGTCTGCTGAACTTCTGGCTGTTGTCTTCCATCGCGGTTGTTTCAGCCTCCCATCTAACCACCACCTCCAGCCTTACCCCCACCGCTACTACCACCTTTTCTGCCTCCACGACCACCATTGTTGTTGCAATTATTGTTGCAGTATTATTTCTCTTCCCACCATTAGTATTGCGGTAAGAAGAGGAATGATCAACAATATCATACGAGCCATTCGAATCACAAGCCACCATGGCTAATGAGGATCTATGTGTCGCCTTCTTACCAAGGACGACCTCTTCATGAGTGAGCATCGAACGGGCATGATAAATTGGGGTAAAGTATCACGTTGGCGAATGAGAGTGTCCACACCTTTATAGGGTTCGATGAGGCAAGAAACTAGTTGAAGAACTAGTCTATTGTTATCAAGGGGAAAGCTGACATTCTTGAGTTGGTCCGAAAAAGATTTGAGGTGCTGACAATAGGCGGAGACACTTGGAAAATCTTTCATTTTCACATGAATGAAATTGTACTCAAGGGTGACGGCTCGAGAGTGTTTGTTATCTTTGAATATGTCACACAGTCTATTTGAAGTCTCCATTACCATGGTGTTTGGTTCAAGAATCGTATGGAGAATATAATGAGATATAATGACGTATATACAATGTAGAATGGTAGCATCAATAGTAAACCAAAGCTCTTTATCCTCATCTGTTTTTGGCAGATTCTTCTTGCCCTTTGCCGAAGGAATAATTTGGTCAAGAAATCGATGAGATTGCGTGAATCTTAAATAGTTCCTCCATGTGAAATATTAGATGGTCTCCATCTCAAGAGCGATGGGTACATGGTTCTTGATCTCTCTTGATGTTGGATATAACAAGAGAATGGTGAAATAAAGATTTTGAGTCTGACATGATGATGATAGAAAAGAGACGAAGAAGAAGAGAGGGGAGGACAATGGTGTTGAAGAGAAAGTGGAAGTGTTCTTCCTTAGAAATATTATACCATGAAAGAGTTTATATCTTGCCTTATTTCATTGATATCAATGGTTTATATATAATCAATACAAGACTATAATTAAGGAAACTAACTAACTATAAGTACGAACTAAGTATACACTTAACAAAGGTCATATATACAATGAATTAGAATATTTTTATCATAATTCTAACAGTAACTCTATGAGCAAAATTTGAAATTATCAAATATGACTGTACAAAAAAACAAATTATATATGATGTATGTATGTTAATGTAAATTACTACACTCTACTAGATCCAAATATAAAAAAAATCACAAAAAAATCAAACAATGGTGTTTAAAAGACGAAAAATTCAATATGCATAAAAGATGGGAATCTGAAAACAAACTCACAAAAAATGAATAATAATATTTAAAAAACGGAAAATAAAAAATAAAAAATACTTAGTGAGTATGAAAACAAAATCACAAGAAATCTCACAAAATACTTGTTGACTTCGATTTTACCTTTATTAATGGTGAAAATCTATTGAATTAATTGTGAGATTTAATGAAAAAAGTGTACGAAATTAGAAGAGTTGATTTTCTTGAACAAGGAAAATAGTGAAAAAGGAAAGAGAGAGAAATGAGCAATTTGGGGTAAAATCTTAGTACTTTACGTCTTTCTTCATTGTCTTGACTCTTGGACTTTTTAAGATAAAATTAAATGTTACAATACTACTTTTAAGATTAAAAAATGTTATGATTATATAAATGACGTATTGAACTCACCGCTTGCAAATCAATCATAGATCAAAAATGGAAGTGTTTCTTTCACTATTTGTCATCTCTATAAATAAGAAAAACAAATATGTCATACAAGATACAACACAATAAGTATTTTGTTTATTCGTAAAACAAATAAAAAATAAAAGTCTTACCAAGTTCAATTTTTTTTAAGGAACTCCAAACTTTCTTTAACACAAATAGGCTTAATTTCTTGTCTAAGACAATCTTGGACACAAATAAGGAATTACACACATTTGGGAGTCAATGAACTTCTAAAGGGATCAAGAATACGACCACCTATACTGAATGCACATTACGATGACACAGTTGACATAGGAATAACCAATAAATCTCGAGCCAAATGTGAAAGTATGAAAATCTAGGAGAATTAACTTTCCACCAAATCAAAATATCAAAATCATCAGATTCAAGGTCTTGGTCTTCAAGAAGATATATATCCAACTCAGATTTAACACCTAAACTTCCAGAATCTTGCTTTTTTTTCTTTATGTACAACTTAGTTCTCAAAGAATTTTGGACACATTTTGAGAAATACCACAAGTAGAAGAATCGGATGAAGATGGTTCATTTTTAGAACCTTTTCCATACTTACTTACATATATGGCAAAAAAATCCATCAAGTAAGCCTCCACTTTCTTATTCACTATATTTCCCTTTTATTCCCTAGATAATTCTTCAAGAGCAAAACTAACATACAAAAATATATTGTAATGATCCAAAACAAAAGCAATAAAAAACAACTTCTTAATCTTTTCAGGAGTACCCCAATATTTCTTGAACTTTTATTTCATTCTCGAAGCCATTTTAATCAACTAAAGTTCATAACTTTCCATACATACTTTCAAATAAGCATCAAGTTCACATATATCCTCAGAATGAACATTACAAGTAACACGTCGTGAACCTATGTAACACTTCAACAATCTAAGCCGTGTCCTAGAGCCTAACATGAGTGTCAAAAGGTTTAGATACTATTTTAAGGTAAATTTTAATGAATATAAGTCATTTATGAGGTTTAGAAGTCAAAACGTCCAAGAACGTTCATGACGTCAGAAACTAGTTCAATGAGGTACTAGCGTGACTTAGCCTATTTGATTAGCTTTTAGAAGTCAAAAAATGATGAAAATGATGGAAGAGTGTATAAAATGTATTAGAGTTAATTCATAGTCTAAACGTTCGGTCACAACTCCCCAAGGACTAACTAAGAGCCCTTGAGGAGGACCCTTGCATTTTTGGTGTCAAAGAACTACCCAAGGCAGTGTGCACAGACGAGTACCATCGACGGGGCGTGTGTCAATCGACAGGGCGTAGATGGACACCGTACATGGAAACTTATCCATAATATTGGAAGAGTCATTTTGAATAGTCTCTTAACTCACCAACGGATGTGCAGCACAGAAGGGGTAGTGATCGTCGATTGACCCACGATCCGTTGACTGTGGTGTCATCTGTGATGACTGGTTTTCATTATATGTTTTCACTTAAGTTAATTAATTAGTAGTATTAGTTAGGAGTTTAATTAGGGTTTACATTAGGTCTAATTAAGTTAGTTAACCCCCTACATAAATTCCTAAACTAATTAGCCTAACCTAAACTCTCATAATTCCCAAACCCAAAACTCTCTTCCATCTCTCTTCTTTTTATTTCCCAAAAGAAATCCCCATTAAAGACCAAGCTAGAGGTGGGTTCAAGGGATTCAAAGGGTCAATTTCTTCCATCAATCTTCATCAATTAATAAGGTATCGGATATATTTCACCTTTGAGACCTCTTTCCTCAAAGGGTTCCATCAAATTGATTTCAAAAGTTAGGTTTTCAAGTGGGTCTTTTCCAATCTCGAAATTGATGTTATGAATTGATTTTTTCATGATTTGTTTTGAATATTATGAATATAATAACATTTATTTTAACTGATTATGTTATATCTTGATGAATTGGTCTAGTTTATAGAAGTGGTATATTCCCCTTAACCCTAGGTTCTGATCTTGATGTGAATTGAGTAATATTGGTTCAATTAAATTGGGTATTGGTTGAATTAATAACCTATGATGTTTTTGTATCAATCATGACTAAATTAGGATGAATTATAGTCCTATCATGCTAGTTCTTGAGAAGTTGATCTAGGTTATGAAGTATGTTGTGAATTGACCTAAGTATCTTATCTTAAGCTATGAACTAGTATTGGATTATGATGTAGTGATTCAATTAGCCTTGTTATCATGTTTGTTATGGTTATATGATGATACTAAACCCTAGTTGGGTTGAACTAAGAGATCATGGTAAGACCTTGATGATGAATTAAGAAAGAGACTTGGTAAGTCTTGTGATTCCTACTCTTTACTTCAATTATGGTTAAATTGTGATTAAATGATGTTGTATTGGAGTATTCTTTGTATTAGGATTTATAGGGTTTGTATGATGTTTAATTGAAATGTATTGACTATGGTTTGTGAGGGGTCGGATAAGATGTACATGTTATAAGGATGGTGAATGATTTACCAATGTCTCTTATTCTGAAGTGATATGTAAATGTTTCAACCTCACTTTTATGAATTGTAATAAAAGGACTATACTTATGCAATTATTATTGAGCTAAGATGATGATGATGGTTATACAAGGGATAGACCCTATGACCTATATTAAGCTATGATAATTAATAAAGGCACTAAAGACATAACAAAAGGGACTCTAGCTTAGCACCGAGTGAACTAGAGTGAGGAGTGTCCCTTACCACATAAGGAAGGTAGGATCACTAATGTACTATTTATATTGGAGACTACAATGCATGTAGCATAAATAGGGTCTCAACTATATCTTCTAGTTCTTGAACTATGTTGCCCCCATAGGAATACTAGCTAGTGGATCTACGTAATTGCTATGTTCATGTTTTGGTACTACCTTGGCAAGTAGTCCGCCTTCCTTCAGTGTAGGGTTCCATGAAACCGGATTCCATGTTAGCTCATGTGGTCTATGTCGGTTAAGGAAAGAAGTTCCCAAAAGGTAAAATGAATTAAAGAAATAAACTCTAACTAGGATAACCTAAAGGGTTTAGCTTAGTCTAGATCGGGGCATGAGACTCTACCTAAACATTGAACTAGTTAGCCTTGAAGGAAGTCTTAGGAGGATGTTCTTATGTATGAATATGCTTATAATGGTACATGGTATGCATATGATGATCTTTCTCATTGTTGATATTTGATGCACTGTGGTTTCACGGTACTTTCAATGTTTTTTCCTTAAGTTTAGTGTGTGTCTAAGGCCTCTTTGAAGTAGTTTTAATGTCTTTTTCTTTGTGTTTGCAGGAAAAACTATTCAAAATGAAAACGCTGAAGATTTGCTAAAAATTGCAGAAGATAACCTACAGAGTCATCGACGGTCCGCATGTGGCAACCATCTCCATGAATATGTTGTGCTGCCAAGGAAATATCAGGGAATTATGACTAAGTGTGAAGCTATGAAAGGGATGACGGTCTGTCATCTCATCGACAGACCCTCCTGGTGATCTATTGGTGTTAACAGAATGTAGCCCTAGTACCCGATTTGAAAAGATTCTAAGTGTGGAGCAACGAAGGCCATCGATGGACCATCTTCCTTTCAATGGACCATTGTCTTGGTCTGTCGATGGTAACAGAGAGTTGGAGAAGAAAGCAACTAAAATAGAGTTGAAGTATAGACCGACGGAGGTGTCGACGGTCCGTCGCTCAGGTCATCGACGAGAGATGCATTTTTGGACAGATTTTCCTTATTTAGGTTTCCCTTTGTGTTTAGGATTCTTTTATTATAAATAAGACCAAAAACCTCATTTTGGGGTTAGAATCTTGGCTATTTTCTAATTTGTAATATTGGTAATTGGATATTGGGTTTTGGAAAATACTTATTTTTCCGGAATCATTTATTCTCATTATTTTCTCAAATTCAAGTGATTTTCTATATTTTCTTCAAACTCATCAAAGTAATTACATGAATTCTTATCTAATTAATATGAATTCTATAATTATTAACATGGTAACTAAATCCACAACTAGGGATGTGGGCACCATGGGTAATTAACAAAGTAAAACTAGCTAAATAATAATTCTCGAATAATTTCTTGAACATATTAATAATTCTTTCATTTAGAAGTCTTTTTAACGAATGCACGCGTTAGAAATCGTCTTGTTGCTACTTGACGGACCAAGGAGGTATATAATAAGAAAAGAATTATCAACGTAGATTTAGTATATACTATCTAATAGGCTAGTGTCGATTGGTGCGAAGTAATAACTAAGTCATATATCGAGTATGATTCTTAATATGAGGTAAAAGGTAAGGTTTAGCAAAGTACACACATAGCCAGACCAAGGTGCCGAGTGAAATTCACTAGTTGTCGTATCATGCAATTAGGGATACATAACTTACCACTTTGCATTGAAGATGCTAGGAAAGAGTTGTTATAGATATAGTTACTATGTTATGAACCTATGGGGAATGCTAACACCCTAGTTTCTCTCATCTTTTGATAAACATAAAATATTTGAACTATCTACTTGTTTACTTAGACTTAGTTAATTACTTTTATTACACAAAATCTCCTCATTAATTGTTTGTTTCCGGAAAAGACTTGACTAAATAGAAGTAATCATAGATTAAGTTAAGTCTAATCTATTTTCCTCGTGAGATCGACCCCAACCTAACATTTGGGCTCTTTACATGATACGACCACTTATACTTATTTAGGGAAGTATAATTTAAGCGTATCCAATTTTGGCGCCGCTGCCGGGGAAAGTGGCTTTTACATTATCTTTAAGCACATTACCGAATTTTAGTCAATAATTTCCTGATTTAATTTTCTTTTTTTTATCTCTCGCAGGTCTAGCTTTAGTGTATGCCAAGTACACGTAGTCGAGGAGAACCAATACTTCCACTTGATCCAGAAATAAACCACACACTTAGCAGAATGAATATTCAAAACAATCTTGCTTATATCGATGATGAGCTCAACCCTCAACTTCCCCCGCCGGTTGATGCTCATAATAGAGTGGTTTTTGATAGCCCTTGTGAAGGTAATCCGAGGAGTCAACCTCCTGCCCCACTCCCTCAAGAGTACAATAGGGGAATTGTTAATATCACTGACTCTGATGGTCCACTTGTCCTACCTTTTCTACCACATGGTCATACTTTTGTGGTAACTAGTAGCTTGATGTAGATGTTCACCGCTAGAGGTTTGTTTTCAGGGCTACCATATGAGGATCCACATGCTCACATCGCCAAACTAAGGTCGCTGTGTAAGAGTTGTGTAGGGAGGACAGGCTTATACATGGATGTAATTGGATTAAAGTTATTCCCTCTCTCACTAAGAGAGGAGTCCGCAATTTGGTTTACTGAGTTGCTCTACAATTCAATCTATACTTGGGAACAATTGAGGGATGTGTCCCTAACAAGGTATTACCCAGTTTCTAAAAAGCTAAACCACAAAGATAGGGTGAACAACTTTGTGGCATTACCAGGGGAGTCAGTACGCAGTTCTTGGGATAGGTTCACCTCATTCTTGAGAAGTGTCCCAAACCACCGCATTGATGATGAGTCACTGAAAGTGTACTTCTATTGGGGGAAAGATGATAATAATAAAGCAGTACTTGATACGATTGCTGGTGGTTCTTATGGGGAGTGTACTTATGCAGAGATCGCTGAGAAGTTATAGAAAATCTCCTGAAATAATAAAGTTTGGATCACTAGGAAGTCAAATACTGGGACAAACACTTTTGCAGTGGAAGCTTCACATAACCCAGCTACAGATGAGATTCGTGAAGAGATGGCTCAAATGAGATCTAAGCTTGGATTGGTGTTAAAACAAGTCATCAAAGACGCAGAAAAGGTAAATGCGGTGAACTATTTGGCTAAACCACTACAACCAGTTAATGAGTACTACTATGAAGAAGATTCTTATGCAGTGAATGACCAGACAGGGGGGTTTCCAGCCGAACTCCCAAGGCTCCAATCAGGAAAATTGGCGCCAAGGTCAAGGAAATCAAGGTCGGAACTATGGAAATTACAACCGAGAGGGTCACTATGTTCGAGATGGAAACTACAAATGTGACAACAAGTTCAACCAGGATAATTATGGTAACAGAAATGATCGGAGTGGGCCCTATGTTCCACCTCAAAATCGGGAAGTTGCTCCTAAAGATGGTGGAGGTATTATGGCGTGAGTTGAGGGTATATTGCAGAAGATGAGGAGGAGGCTTGATGCTAGTGATGAGCACGCCAAAGAGTTGAGAGGTGAATTAGCAAATATTGGGAAAAGGTGGATGCACATGCAATCTCAATCATGCATCTTGAGTCGCAAATGGCCCAATTGTATTCTACTGTGAACTCGCACCAACCGGGTACTCTTCCTAGAAATACTGTCCAGAATCCAAAAAATGATGGACATTGTATGGAAGTCACTACTCGAGGGGGTAAGCAGACCATGGATCCGCCTATGCCATCTGGCGTCAAATATGAGAAGAGAGGTAATGATGAGGTAGAGGAAGTTAATGGTGGATAGGTAGATAAATCGGGTAAAGAAGCTGAGACACCCTAAAAAGTGACCTCTATTCCTAGACCACCACCTCCATTTCTGCAAAGATTTGTGAAAAAGACCGAAGATGATAAATACCGGCGTTTTATTACTATGTTGAAACATCTTTCCATCAATGTCCCTTTGATAGATGCTCTTGAACAAAATTCCTGGTTACACCAAGTTCATGAAAGATATGGTCACTAAGAAGAGGTCGGTTAGTTTTGAGGATGATGATCGGATGCAACACTATAGTTCTATTGCTACAAGTTCTCTTGTGCAAAAGAAAGAAGATTCGGGTTCTTTCACTATTCCATGTACAATCGGGTTGTTACACTTTGCTAAAGCATTATGTGATCTTGGGGCAAGCATAAATCGCATACCTCTCTCTATTTATAAGAAGTTAGGTTTAAGTTACCCAAAGCCCATTGCTATGTGGCTACTGATGGCCGATCGAACGATGAAGAGGCCCATTAGGATACTTCATGATGTGCTAGTAAAAGTGGAGTCATTTATTTTTCCGACCGATTTTGTGATTCTTGATTGTGAGGTGGACTTTGAGGTGCCTATTATTCTTGGGAGGCCGTTCCTTGATACCGGTTGTGCCTTAGTTGATATGGAGAAAGGGCAGATAAAGTTTTGATTGAATAATGAATAAGAGACTTTCAACATTTGTAGGTCTATGAGGCAGAATGGTGAGCTCCAATCAGTATCTGCGATATCCTATAAGGTTGAGAGTTCGTCTGAGGTACAAATAGAACAGCGTCTCGATGTTGAGGCACTAATGGCAGTGATCATAAATTTTGACAGTGACTGTATTGAAGAGTGTGGGTCATTGGTTGCGGCACTTGATCGAGGTGATGTTTGATTCAAACCAAAGAAATTGGATTTAAATATGAAGCATCGCGAGTCTCCACCCACAAAACATCTATTGAGGAGGCTCCAAAATTGGAGCTTAAGGCTCTACCACCTCGTCTGAGGTATGTATTCTTGGTAAAAGGTGACACTTTGCTGGTAATTATTGTATCAGATTTGAATATGCAACAAGTAGAATGTTTGGTTGAAGTGTTAACGAGGTTCAATAGAGCTATTGGGTGGACAATTGCAGATACAGTATTTGTTCACATAAAATCCAACTCATGCCCGATCATAAGCCCAGTATTGAGCACAAGAGATGTTTAAATCCACCTATGCAAGAGGTAGTGAAGAAGGAAATTATTAAGTGGTTGGATGCCGAAGTCATATATCTGATCGTTGATAGTAGTTGGGTATGCCATGTTCAGTGTGTTCCCAATAAAGAGGGAATGATTGTGTTTACTAATGAGAAAAATAAGTTTGTTCCATGAGGTCGGTAACCGGATGGAGAGTGTGTATGGATTATCAGAAATTGAATGCATGGACTGAGATAGGACCATTTTCCTATGCCTTTTATGGATCAAATGTTGGATAGTCTTGCAGCAAAGGGGTGGAATAGTTTTCTTGATGGTTATTCGGGTTACAACCAAATCTCTATTGCACTAGAAGATCAAGAGAAACTACTTTTACTTGTCCTTATGGAACATTCGTGTTCAAGAGCCCTTCGGGTTGTGTAATGCACCGGCTACTTTTCAGAAATGTATGATTTCCATATTCTCTGATATAGTGGAGGAAAACATTGAAGTATTTATGGATGATTTTTCTGTTGTTGGTTACTCGTTTGATCATTGTTTGAATCACTTTTCCAAAGTTCTCAAAAGATGTGAAGATTGCAACCTTGTGCTAAATTGGGGAAAATGCCACTTTATGGTGAAAGAGGGTATTGTATTGGGACATCGCATCTCATAAAAGGGTATAGAGGTTGATCAAGCTAAAGTCGAGGTGATAGAGAGACTTCCTCCACCCATCTATGTAAAAGGTGTGAGGAGTTTTCTTGGGCATGTGGGTTTCTACCAGAGGTTCATCAAGGATTTTTCAAAAATTGCACATCCTCTGTGCATGTTAGTTGAGAAAGATTGTAAACTTTATTTTGATGAATCCTGTCTTAAGGCATTTGGTGAGTTGAAGAGAAATTTGTTTTTGCGCCCATTATTAATTCCCCATATTGGAGTAAGCCATTTGAGGTGATGTGTGATGCTAGTGGGGTTGCGCTTGGTGTAGTTTTGGGTCAAAGAAAGGATAAAATCCTTCACCCCATTTACTATGCCAGTAAAGCCCTTAATGAAACCCAAAAGAACCACACTATGACTAAACAATAGCTCCTTGCGGTGGTTTTTGCTTTTGAGAAATTTTGCTCCTATTTACTTGGCACAAGAGTTATAGTGCATAACGATCATTCTGCCTTGAGATATTTGATGGCAAATAAGGATGCGAAACCGATGTTGATTCTTTGGGTATTATTGTTGCAAGAATTTGACTTGGAAGTGAAAGATAGAAAAGGGACCGAAAATCAAGTTGTCGATCACTTGTCCCGACTAGAGGATGGAGCTATGCAAGAATCGGGTGAAAAGGCTGAAATTGATGATACTTTCCCTGATGATCATGTATTGACCGCTTCTTAAGACTTGATTCCATGGTTCGCTGATTTTACGAATTACTTGGCTAGTGATATCATAGTCCGGACTTGTCTTTTATCAAAGGAAAAAGTTCATGCATGATGTGAAAAAGTTCCTTTTGGATGATCCATATTTATATCAGAGTTATGCTTATGGGCTTATTCGGCATTGTGTGCTAGAAGTCGAGATGTTGAGTGTTTTAGAGGCATGCCACTCCTCGCCTGTGGGTGGTAATCATAGTGGTATCTGGACAGCCCATAAAATCTTGCAATGTGGATACTATTGGACAACCATTCGCTAAGGCATGTAATAGGTGCCAAAGAGATGGAGGTGTTTCTAGACGGCAAGAACTCCCTTTAAATCCCATTCTTGTAATTGAGTTGTTTGACGTGTGGGGTATTAACTTTATAGACCCCTTTGTGAGTTCTCATGGGATGAAGTATATTCTTGTGGCGATTGATTATGTGTCCAAATGGGTGGAAGCCATAGCACTTGCAAATAATGAAGGGAAGAGTGTCACAGCGTTCTTGAAAAAGAACATATTTTCCAAATTTGGCACCCTAAGGGCCATTATTAGTGATAGGGGATCCCACTTTTGCAACAAGTTGTTCAAAGGATGGTTGGATAAATGTAGGGTTTGCCACAATGTGGCCACGCCATACCATCCTCAGACTAGTGGGAAACTTGAGGTGTCAAACAGCGAAATCAAGCAGATTCTGGCAAAAAAGGTGATGCGAATAGAACGGATTGGTCAAGGAGGCTTGATGACGCTCTTTGGGCCTACCGTACAGCATACAAGACTCCCATAGGTATGTCGCGTACCAACTTGTATGTGCGAAAGCTTGTCACTTGCCAATTGAGTTAGAGCATAAGGTCATGTCGGCAATGAAGAAACTAAAAATGGATTGGAATGAGGCTGTGGAACAAAGGTTAAATGGGTTGAATAAGCTTGATGAATTTCGCTTTAAGGCATATGAAAGTTCAGCCCTTTACAAAGAAAAGATGAAGAAGTACCATGACCAAAAGATTGAGAAGCGCAATTTTGTGGTTGGGGATTTGGTGCTTTTATTCAACTCTAGGTTGCGCTTGTTTCCGGGAAAACTCAAATCCAAATGGACTGGTCCATTCTTGATCACCCAAGTTTTCCCTCATGGAGCGGTTGAGTTGGAGAATAAGGAGGATGTAAGGTTCAAAGTGAACGTGCAACAAATCAAAATCTACTTGGGCATGCTGAAAAGGAGAATGAAGTGATTGAGGCATACCATCTTGATGAAGTCTGAGTAATCAAGAGTCTTGCGTCGTGTCGCGATGTTAAATCAAGCACTAATTGGGAGGCAACCCAATATGTATCCTCTAGCCAACAATAGTTTTTTTCGTGATTTTATAGGCGTAGTTGCATTATTTAAGTTTTTCTCAATTAATGTCACGTATTAATTTTCTTTTATTTTTTTTTGAAGTGTTGGCTAGAGAGTAAACTAGGGTCCGTGTCTAAAAAGTGTCCAGAAAATACAAAAAGATTAGCTTATTGGGTGTTCAATGTGCAGGGACCAAATCTCCAAAAATCTGCAGAAAATTAGTCTGGTGCACTGATCGACGGACCGTCATCCTGTCGACGTACCGTCGGTAGGGCTCGTAGATCCCAGGTTTGTTTCTTTAATTGTTTTCTAAGTTAGGGAACATTTGATAGAGCAGTCGACAGACCGTTGACTGACTTCATTCCGTTGAAGGGGAATCGTCGGCTCCTCTGACCCAATAACCCGACCCGACCCGACCGACTATATATTAAATTTTTAAACTTTTCAGTTACCCACCCTTTCAAAACCTTCTCCAAAACTTTTTCCCTCCTCATTTCCCTTCAACTTATCCACTTTCTCACCCATTAACTTCCATTTTTATCAATCAGATTCTCCTTTTCCCTAAATCTCCATCAGTTTACCAAATCCCTTCTCTTCCCCAATCTTCCATCTTCATCTGTCTTCTTCCCGGTCGATTTTCGAGGTCGCTCTTTGGTGTTTCATACTTGCAAGAATTCATTCCCTTATTCCCTACACTACAGTATACAGGTATGTCTTTCTGATCTTCTCTATTTACTCTTGTTACTTTACATGCTAAATTACTGGAATACGATAGTGGGTCTTGAATTTGGGACACCATTGCATGCTTAAAATCTTCAAACTGAATTCCTAGTCCCTTTGAACAATGAAAGTGAATGGGATGGGGGTGTATTGTCTAATAATTGTTTTGTTTTGAGTGTTGTTGTTTCCGACATAGGGTTTGATAGTCTGTGAGACTCTATGTTTACAACTACGATAATTCATGCCTTAGGAATGATGAAATTCTTTGTTATACGCTAGAGGAACTTAATGTTTCTTAGATTGCTCTGAAATTGTTCTTTAGAGGTAACAATGGCTGCCAAAATTCTGTCCTTAAAAGACAAAAAGATACCCCATCGCCGGACCGTCATTGGTGTCCATCAACAATAACTCCCCTGATTTGTCTAAGTGTTGACCCATTGACGAACCGTTTGGCATGACCGTAGACTCTATCAGAACCCTTATTTCTGAAGTTTCTCAAAACATTTCTAAGGGTCCATCGACGGACCCCCACTGTTGGATCGTCATTCAGTCGACGGTACAACCTGTAGGTCCATTGTCCTTAACAAAAAAATATGTTTTTTAAGAATCCAAAAAAGTTTCTAAGGGTCCATCGATGGACCCCCACTGACGGACCATCATTCCATCGACGGTCCATCCTGGACTTCCGTCGTCTCTTACAGAACCTTTGTTTCTGCAATGTCTAAATAAATTTTCTAAGTGTCAACCGACAAACCCATACTGACTGACCATCGTTCCATCAACGGACCGTCAATGGGGTTTGTCAGTCAGTTCTGCAGTTCTGCATCACCACTCTATTTGTGTTTCCTCCTCTGTGTTTGATTCTTTTGAGTGTGTTGCATTCTTACATAGGTACTAATAACCCCTCCTTGCAGGTAGGTACACATGGCACCCAAGCAAGACTTAGTCTACTCTCGAGGACATTCCAAGTATGTCGCCCCTTACCACTGGTTGGTGATTGGATCGTCCGACGATGAACGCGACCCTGAATACATGCCCCCAGGCACCTAGACACCGTCACGTGCTGCTAGGACCTCTCAGAGCACGCCAAGAGGGTGGCGTTCGGCGTAGTCACTGCCTCCCAATCTGATGAAGAACGCACACTAACCGGCATACCTTCTGGGTATGCTGCAGTTTCTAATGGAGCGTCTGGCTCTACGTAGGCTTTCGGGTTTGAGGAAGCTTCATATTCACATGGGGACACTGCTCCAGCTACATCAGTCCACTATGCCTCGTTTTAGGATGCTGACAGTGCGAATTCTACTCCAGCACCTCTGACCGACGTCCCTACATCGGTTGCTGATCAGCCCAACCGGTGGTGTGTCGAGGGACAATATCATATATATATGGATGCAAAGCTGCTCAACGACAAGGGAGTCATGACTCGGACTCTAACAATCGAGCGGTGATTTCTTATTGATAGTCTTCCCATGATGCCATCTTAAATGACCTTTTCACCCGCCATCGGCTAGAGTTAATGGATAGGAGTTTGGGTCGTTACAGCAAGGAGATGGTTCAAGAGTTCTACGTTGCTTATGTGGCGATTCTCAGGGCTAGTTTGGAAAGGCAGGCTAACCCCTCCAAACATGCACCACTTGAGCTATTTGTATCTGTGGAAAGCGAGTGGATATCTCTCGAGTTTGACTATCGGTGGAAGTTAATAAAGGAAGGTCGTTTCCAGCGTGAGAGAGTGCTGAGAGAGACTACCAAGAGGTGGATAGCCCAGAACATCTCTGTGGATGGCGAGGGTGTTGATTGGGTGCTGGAGCCCAAAGGAGGTATAAAGAAGGCCAACCTCACATTCACGGCCAAATTCTTATGGCTCTTGGTCCATTATTGTCTCTCCCTCACTGATGCTGATAATATTGTTACATGGGATAGAGCAGTGCTGATAGCTGCCATGGTTGTTGGGTTTGAGGTGGATTTCGTGTAACTCTTTTAGGCGGTCATTCATGAGAGAAACTTTGAGTCCACCACTACTTACCCCTTCCCTTGCATGATTTTTGAGTTATGAAGGTCTGCCAGAGTGCCCGTGTGTCATATTGATGTGCTCAAGACCCCGACTGGCATAGTGGATATCGGTCTCATCTGGGATGAGGCCAATGAGATGGCTCCCAATAGAGGGCCCCGAGAAAAGGTGCAGCCGCTAGGTGAGAGCTTGGCAGCCACGGTAGAGCAAGCCCAAGGGGATAATCAGGCAACACCAGAGCCTACCAACACCACCCCGATTGAGTCTATCCCAGGTACTAGCACAGCTCCGATCTCCTCCCCCTCCACCCTATCTGCAGCACTAGTCCCGATTGCTAGGGTCCAGAAGTAGAGGCCCAAGTAGCCACACTTATGCATCATATCCAGCCTTGGATGAAGAAGTTCATTACTGAGGCAGAAGAGCGAATCGAGAAGAAGATGGCCAAGCGGACTGAGAGGTAGATTATGGAGGTCCACCAGCGCCTTGACGCATTTGAGTTGAGGGTTCTTGCCCGGACAGCCTCTACTGTAGATTTGACGACTCTCTAGGCTGTTGTGGCAAGTTCAAGAGCAGATATGAATGCCATACTGGAGGCCTGGGTGCCCGAGTCTAAGGCCCTATCTGCGGAGCCTATTGAGGATACGGTGATGGTTGCACTGTTCTCCACCACTACTGTGCCATCACCTCAGCCACGTGAGCATACCAAGAGGAAACGATCTAGAGAGGATCATGAGACTCAAGCTAGGAAGAGAGAGTGTCTTGAGTTGAAGGCTGCGAGGAGAGCCTCATTGATTGATGAGGAGGCCCGACAGATGAGGGCTTAGGAGGTGGCTACTGGGCGTCCAGCTCCAAGATTGCTGATGTTGAGAAGAGCACTATAGAGGGTGTTGTTATTGCTACGAACACTACTGATGGTGTCCCTACTACAGATGGAGCAGTTCCGGGAAACCTTACCCGCCATCTTGTTGATCAATGGCGCTATAAGCCTCAGGTTTGCTTCACCTATCACTCGATTTTATATTTTTTTATGCATTGGGGACAATTGCATGCTCTTTTGTTGGGGGTGCGGTAAATGAAAAGTGAGTGCTAGGGTGAAATCTGAATAGCCCAACTCACTATCCTCTCTTGGGGTTTTCTTGCATGTGTTCTTTTTCCCCAAGAGACTGCTTACTTTACTGTTGAACCGACACGTTATTATCTTGTACATAGTATTGATATGAAATTTGAAGCATGATGGCTAAATAAAATGATATCCTGATTTAAAGAAAATGCTTGCATGATTAGGCATAGTGAATGATGAATGTGTGTCTTTAAGCATGACATACAGATACACCCTTGCATGACCCTTAATCTTAAGCTCAAACTAAGTGTCTGATAATCTGGTAGGGTAATGAGGTGTTAAGTGAGTGTGAGAAAGTTGAATAGACCACCATTGGTACTGATCTAGAACTTGCCCGGTTAGTCCTAACAAAAGTAATCTGTAATAGACAATTAGGAAAGGATCATAGGTCCTTGTTCAACATAGTCAATCTTTAGCCTAGATAAACTAAAACCGAATGAAATTAATCCCTTCTTGATCCAAATGATTTGAGCTTAAAATGAACCTTTCTTTTCTACCCCAACTTATCTTCTGGAACAATGTGCTGGCCCTGGTCCCTCCTTGGATATGTGCACCTCGGCTTATGCCAAAAGCATAAGTTGAGGTGACTAATGCAGAATACAACCTTTTCATGGCCCCGACCCAACCTTGAGTATTGTGTACCTTCGGAAAATCCATGAGTTGAGGGTGGCTATGTTGAGGAATGCTCCGAAAAGTGGGGTTGAAAGAATAAAGAAGGAGAAAGAAGAAAACAAAAGTGACTCAAGCAAAGTTGAAATCAAGTGAAAAATTGCAAAATTTAAAAGTAAAAAAAATAAAAAAATAAAAGAAGAGTCACTTACACAAAAGTATAATAAAGGAGAAAAGCAAGGCAAAAGAATATAAGAAAATTAAGAAAAAGGTCAGAATAAATGATGAAAAGGTAGGATGCTTAGTTGTTATGTCAAGGAGGGAAACAAGTCACTAAAATACATCAAGATGTACCCTACTTGACCCTGAGCCTAAGCTACAAGCCAAGAAAGTCCTATCGTGATCCTAAGAGTCTAATACGTTGAACTTAAAGCAGTTAAAATAAGGACTAGCCTATGGAAATAAGTACTAGTGAGGTGAGAAGTTGTTCTGACAGTGAGTGTTGAAAAAATAATCCTTATACTCAATCTAAAATCACTGTGTGAGAAAGGAGGATATTGTTTTTAAAGAAAGGACACTAGTTGCAATACTGGAAAGTTGGCACCTTGGTGAGAAGTAAAAGAGGAGAGGTGTCGGTGCGTGTGAGTCTGTGTCATGATATGATCCACATGAACGAGCCTAATATCAGGCATGAACATAATGAAAATAATCGGGATTGATATCCAGATGATTATGAAAGCTAAAATAAGGATACTTTTTTACACAAGTTTTTGTGGTGAGTCATCATGCGCTGCTTGAGGACAAACAACGAATTTAAGTTGAGGGTGTTAATGTATCGTGGTTTGACGGTACTTTCAATATTTTTTCCTTAAGTTTAGTGTGTTCCTAAGGCCTCTTTGAAGTAGTTTTTATGTATTTTTCTTTGTGTTTGCAGGGAAAATTGTCCAGAATGAAAGCACTGAATATGTTCTGAAAATTTCAGAAAAGATGACCTACGAAGCCATCGACGGTCTGTCTATCCATCGACGGTCCGTAGGTGGCAACCGTCGCCATGAAGATGTTATGATGTCAAGGAAAGATCGGGGAATTCTGACTAAGTGTAAGTCTACGGAAGGGATAACGGTCCATCGTCTCATCGACGGACCGTCCTAGTGATCCGTTGGTGTTAACAGAATGTAGCCCAGTACCCGATTCGAAAAAGATTCTAAGTGTGGAGCAACGAAGGCCATGGACGGACCGTCGTCCTATCAACGGATCGCCGTCTTGGTCCGTTGATGGTAACAGAGAGTTGAAGAAGAAAGCAGCTTAATATAGAGTTGAAGTATGGACCGAAGGAGGTGTCGACGATCGTCGTTGCCTCGACGGTCCATCGGTCAGGTTGTCGACGCGAGACGCATTTTTGGACAGATTTTCCTTATTTAGGTTTCCCTTTATTCTTAGGATTCTTTCATCATAAATAGGAACAAAAACCTCATTTTTGGGGTTAAACTCTTGGTTGTTGAATATTGGGTTTTGGAAAATACTTCATTTTTTCAGAATCGTTTATTGCATTATTTTCTGGAATTCAAGTGATTTTCTGGATTTTCTTCAATCTCATCAAAGTAAGTACATGAATTCTTGTCTAATTAATATGAATTGTGTAATTATGAACATGGGTAACTAAATCCACAACTAGGGTTGTGGGAACCATGGGTAATTAACAAAGTAAAACTAGCTAAAATAACACTTCTCGGATATTTTCTTGCATGTATTGATAATTCTTTTATTTCGAAGTCTTTTTAACGAGTGCACGTGTTAATACTCGCCTTGTTGCTACCTGCCGGACCAAGGAGGTATATAATAAGAAAAGAATTATCAACGTAGATTTAGTATATACTATCTAATAGGCTAGTGTCGATTGGTGTGATGTAATAACTAAAACATACATCGATTATGATGCTTAATATGTGGTAAAAGGTAAGTTTTTATATAAGTACACACACGTAGCCGGACCAAGGTGTGGAATGAAATTCTCTAGTTGCCGGACCAAGGAATTAGGAATACATAACTTACCACTTTGCATGCAAGATACTAGGAAAGAGTTGTTATAGCTATGGTTACTGCGTTATGAACCTATGGGAACATATACACCCTAGTTTCTCTCATCATTTGATAAACATCAAATATTTGAACTAGCTACTTTATACTTAGACTTAATTAATTACTTTTGTTACACAAAATCCCCCCTTTAATTGTTTGTTTCCAGAAAAGACTTGACTAAATAGAAGTAATTGTCGATTAAAAAGTTAAGTCTAAACCATTTTCCTCGTGGGATCGACCCCAACCTAACATTTGGGTTGTTTACTTGATACGACCGCTTATACTTCTTTCGGGAAGTATAATTTGAGCATATCAATACTATATGTTGATTAGTTTCACTTATGAATATGTGTTGGTCTACATTGTTGAAGTATGATGATATGTACTCTTAAATGCTATGCTATGTGAAGTAGGAGGTTGGTCATGATTCTTGTTGAGTTACTTGATTGAGTAAGGTTATGGGGATTTGCTTGGTCATTGCACTTGTTGACTTGATAGGGGTTCATGAGTAATTGTTTTACTTTGGTATGGTTTTGTTGAATGTGCAGAAAGGTTTTCAAAGTAAATTACATATTTAATGAAATGTCCCTTTTTAGCATGTTTTCGTGATATGTTTGCATATGGTCTCATACTTAATACAAGTGGTGTACTAGCCCTATTTCTTTCTTTTCCCCCAACATTTTATATTTCGATTATTGAAGGACTTTTGGAGACGACTTTGAAGAAGACTTGGAATTCTTGATCATCCAAGTTGGGTAGGTCCTCACTTTCCGAGGGCAATGCCACTATCAAGCCTATGATGTTGCTTTAGTTTTATTTTAAGACTCTTATGTTCTTTTATTTTCATTGAAGTACTAAACATTGTATGACCTATATGTGGTCTTATTTCATTGATGTATGGGCTAGGCCCAAATTTGATATACTCCTGTTAGATGGTTAAGAGATGAGACATGCTTTTGAGACTATGTTATATTCTATATATCTATGTGCAATAAAAGTAGAAGACTAAGTAATCTTCATATACGAAGGGTCAACGTATACTCGATATATATACTATGTGTATGTAGAGGTCTATGTAAACCTCAATGTAGAAGTAGTAAAAAGTTTTAAATTTCCTCTAATTTTGACTTATGAATGTAATGATGTAAGCTAAGAGGCTAGTATTAGTCCTCAAAGAGGACGACAATGCCGGTTATGTCTAGGGAGTATTTTCGGATGTGACAACCTAAAACTTTGAATGCGAGATCATAAAATTTTTCAAGTAACTTTGTGACATTCCTCACATTAGCCCAATCTTCATAATGAATTGAACTTGCGATAATTCCATCTTCACAAACATCAGTAGCAATAACAGAATTAATATTACCATCTAAAGATCAAACCTCTCAAAAGTCTTCTCAAACTTTTTTGTTGTGTCCAACATCAAATTGGAGAAATTCCACCTAGTAGGCACATCTAAGACATCATTTTATCACATTCTATCTTTTGCATTTCAACACATTTCAAAAAGTTTCTTATGCTTGAAGAAGATGATGTAACATATTTCACCATTTGTCTCATCCGTTTGATACAAGGACCAATTTCCTTCAAACCATCTTGCAGAATTAGCTTTAGTATATGAGTCATACATCTCACATGGAGATGCTTACCTTACATCATGTTAGTTACCCATATATATAATTTTTGGACAACTCTAAAACTGTCACATCATTTGAAGAGACATTATCAACCATAACAATAAAGACATTGTCTAATTTCCAATCAAGTAAATAATTAATAATAGACTTAGCCAAATGTTCACCTTTATGACTAGTGATAGGACAAAAGTCCAATGTTCTTTTATGAAGCATTCAATCCCTATCAATAAAGTGAGCAGTCAAACACATATAATTTATTCTTTGCATCGAAGTCCATGTATCTGTTGTGAGATAAATTCTTGGTTGTATTTCTCTTAAAATATTGTTTCAAATTTTTCTCTTAAAGACTGTTTCAAATTTATTCTCAATTCACTATAAACTTCATAACAATCCCTTGTTATGGTTCTACGAGAAGGAATATGAAACAAAGACTGGACTTTATTCATAAACTTCTTAAAGCCTTCTTTTTCAACAAAAGTAAAAGGTAGTTCATCCAAAATTATCATCTAAACTAAAGCTCTCCTACATACCTCTTTCTCAAATTTCCAAGTCTCTAAACTGTTACTTTGAATATTAACAATTTTTAAATATCAAATGCTATAGTCATGGGCTTATACACTTTACACCGATAAGTCAAATGTTGTTTTAGTCCACTTGTTTCATTTTTAGTTGTATTAGCAGCATAGTATTGTTCACAATGTAAATAATTTGCTTTGACTAATACACCATTTTCAAAAAAATTCAAAGTGTTGTCAAACAGGAGATCCAGGATACATTTCTTTTCTGTTTTTGTTTTCTTTGTGCCAATTGAAGCACCAGTGCTACTAGTAGGTGTATTATCCTTAGAATCGGTCATACTTATTTGACTTTGATCAGTCACACCCATATTTAATTGATTTTGTTCAGCCATCTATATATTAAAAAATTATTTCACAATAAATTCGCACACTAACTGGTAACAAAAGCAAAAATCAGAAAGAAAAATAAATGAAAGAAAAAATTCATTTTGAAATTTGTTAACTTTAAATGAAAGAAGAAATGCAAACCTAATGATGGTTGCCGGAAGTCGGCTGGCGCTTGACTGTGTGGAAATTGAAAAAGTCGATCGTAGTATCGTTGCCTGTTGGTTGACTGGCGGTTGTTGGTCGCTGGTCACCGAAAAAAATGGGTCGCGCGTCACTATAGATGTGAGAAAGTGGGATTTGCTTTTGGCCTTTCACCTTTGAAAGTTGAAAGTTGAAAGAAAGATGGATTTGTACTTTGGAGTTTGGTGGTAGGCATGAGTCAGTATACTCTGTAAAGTGAAAAAAGAAAAAGTAAGTTTGAAAGTTTGACCTACTTTGACTTTTTATTTTTTATTTTAAATTATAATAATTGTTGTTAAATAATAATAATAATTAATATATATATATATATATATATATATATATATATATATATATATATATATATATATATATATATATATATATATATATATATATATATAATATTTTGGTAAATCGAAATACCAAATAACACAAAATTACATATTGAAAATTGAACAAAAATACTGAAAAATATAGAAACGTATACCTAATATAGAATCAAAAATCAAAATACCGAAAAAATTTAATTCAATTCGGTATTTTAATTTTTTGGTGTTTAAGTTCAGCTCTACTTTTTTTTATATTTGTAACTCTCAAATATTTAAATTAAAAGTTTAAGACATTATGATATTTTTTTTTCTTTTTATTTATACAAATTAATATATATATTTTTATTAGACCCCTATGAAATTTATCTTTATCATTTCATATTTGAAGTAATAATATCCTTATATTATCAGTGGAAATAATCTTCATTTATAATTTGATTCAATGAAGAGTATTCTTGAATGTTAGATAAATTTAGGAAGATTGTGTTGACAAAAGCTTGGTAAATTATGCATTGATTATTATCAAAAAAATTTGTCATCTATTTCTCATTAATAGGAGTAACTATAATTAATAATAATTATGTGACTCATGTGTAATTACTTATTCATGTTTTCTCTATATATACTGGATGTACACCTCTTTATCAATAAGGCTCATTATTATATCATGGTATTAGAGCAAGGGTTAAACTCTTCCGAAACCTAAAAAAAACCCTAAACCTTCTTCTTCTTCTTCCTCCTGTCGATCAAAAAAAAATTTGACTCCGTGTGCTTCTCCGCTTCAACAATGGCAGTCGATCCCCTTGCCACTCTTACCTCCGGCATGAAATTGCTTCTTCGCAATCTTCACAATCTCATCCCAGAAAAATTAACCGATCATAATTATCCAGCTTGGTCGAATAGCGTCAAGACGGCGCTTTCCGCAAATCTTCTTTTTAGTTGGGTCGACGGTACCGGAACAGTGCCGCAAATCAATGTCACCGTCACGGACACAGATGGTACGACCTCGATGGAACCAAATCCCGCCCATATGTCGTGGGCTCTTATCGATGCTCAAATTCATGCCTGCCTTCTCGCTGTGATTAGCCCGCAAATTCAGAAGTATGCTCGTGGTTTTACTACTTCTGGGGCTCTCTAGAATGCTCTTGCTACCCGCTTTAACTCCTTCTCAACAGCCCATGTTTTTCAGTTGCGTGATCCTCTTCACACCCTCCGCAAGGGAACTCGCACCATGGTCCAATATCTGGACGAAGCAGCCTCGATTATCTCTGATCTTGATGCCCTCAATGAAGTTGTTCCCGAACGAGATGTCATCAATGTTGTTGTTCGGGGCCTGCCTGCCGAATTTTCTTCTCTAAAATAGCATATGTTATCACGATGGCCCACTCACACTCAATCAAATATCGGGCTTGTTGATGCAGAAGAATTAAATCTTGCCATGGAATCCAAATTGGCCCTCGCTGACTCGACAGCTCAGGCAACCCACACTGCCCTTTACGCGGCTGGATAGCGTGGTGGCGGACGTCCAGGCAGATGCGGTGCACACCGCGGCGGAGGCAGAGGACGGCATCAGTCACTCGGCCAAAGCAGCAGTCGTGGCCGCAGTAGACCTGACTAGGACAGCAGATGCGGTGGCGGCAGTTTTTCGTCAAGTCGCGACCTGCGTGTGTGTCAAATGTGTGACAAGCGCGGCCACGCGGATCGTGTATGTTGGTATCGCTACGACGAGCAGTCTGTTTCTGCCCCAACCGGTGGAACTCGTGCGATGCATGCATCTACAAGCAACTCTTCAAGTGATTGGTATCTGGATACTGGTGCAAACTATCACGTGACGCCTGATTACTCTCAACTCTATAATCCGACTTCCTATTCTAGCGCCGACACAATCACTGTAGGTAACGGCCAATCTTTATCCATCTCCAATACAGGTTCTGGCTATGTTTACACCCCCACAGGTACTTTCTCATTGTCCACGCCACATCACGTCCCATCCCTAACATCCAATCTTCTGTGTGTCTATCTGTTTACCAAAGAAAATAATTGCACTCTTCTTTTCAATGCCCATAATTTTCAGATAGTGGACAATCTAACCAAACAGATCCGGTACAAGGGCCGCTGTGAGCAAGGTCTATACACTCTTCCTTCCAAGTTATTTGCGTCAATCTCATCTTCATCAGTTGCTCATCAAGCCATTCGTTCCTCTACCTGGCACCGCAGACTTGATCATCCATGTGCTGAAGTTACTAAGTCCATTATGTATGTCTTAGGTTTTTCGTTTTCCACTAAGGATCATTGTGAGTCATGCTATGTAGCCAAATTGAGTCGTTTACCATTTATCTTATCTAATACTAAGGCTACAGCGCCATTTGAATTAATACATTCTGATGTTTGGGGTCCAACCTCCATCTCCTCCTTTAATGGTTTTCGTTACTATATCTGTTTTGTTGATGATTACAGTTAATTTACATGGCTTTATCCCTTAAAACGCAAATCTGAAGCATATTCGGTTTTTGTAAATTTTGAATGCATGGTCAAAAAACAATTCAATTCCAACATCAAAATCTTTCCTAGTGACAATGGCAAAGAATTTTTAAACAATGCCTTTGGCTTTTTTATCCAATCTCTTGGTATTATTCATCACACATCTTGCCCTTATACTCCTGAACAAAATGGTGTTGTTGAACGCAAACACCGTCACCTCATTGAAACTGTCGTCACTCTCCTTCATGAGTCTCATCTCCTTGCATCCTTCTGGGTCGAGGCGTTGGCCACTGCCAACTATCTCATCAACCGCATGCCCACAACCTCCCTCTCTAACACATCTCCTTATGAATGTCTCTACAAACACCGTCCGGATTACACTCACCTTCGTCCCTTTGGTTGTCCTGCTTACCCTTGGCTACGTCCTCACACTCAAAAGGGGTTTTTGAAATGAAGGGAATTTTTGATGCCAACAAGAGACACATTGGCAACATCAAAATTGGGTGGTACTACTACAAGGTCGATGATGGTAGAGACAAGTCATCATGGAGATTAGAGAATATTATCTCGCACCTACATATCTGCCCCAAAGCAAAGTTGAGAGGAAAAATGTGACCAAATCTGAAATTATGCAATCTTTACAATGCCTTCAACTTTGGTGATTGAACAACAGAATAGAGCCAAGCTAGTTTATTTTTATTGTTTATGTTAAAAAACATTACTATTGTGTCAACTTGCCCTTCGCCTTCTTTAACCTGTAGTTTCTTCTCATTTTATCTCCGGAATTATTTTCCTACACATTTTCCAATACTCTAAACTATGCCACTTTGAATTTGGCTAAGTTTTCCTTTATTTTATGTGCTTGTTGATGGGTTATGGTTTTTGTCAAAACTTGCAAGGTCTGCTCTATTTGTGCATTGTACTTTCATATTAATTTTTCCACACTGCACTCTCCAAACTTAACTTAGCATTCGTTTAACTTTATTTTCCCTTTTTGAATTATCTCATGAGTGCCAACGTGCTTCTCTTTGTTTTTCTATAGCTTAACTACTAATGTAGGTTCTAATTATCAATGAGTTTAAAGTTAGAGAGTTTGATCATTTGCAAACATAGTGATAATATCAGGAGAACTCTACTCTCTAAGTTGTTGCTTATGATTTTTACTTAGGTTTCTGAATCAATTGTTTCCGTGTTAGTTAGCGTTTCTACTTGATTTTTGGGTACATTTGCTTTTTAACATTTCATGATTATATTAAAAAGTATGTATTTTTGTTGACAATCCTATCAAAATTATTCTTGATAAATGATTTTCAGATTTATTGGGCAAGTGAGATGGGCATTCTCATTAACACACTGTAGTGCATGTCGCATGATGCTCTTTAAAGGGGTGTAGGAACGCCTGTTTCCTGTTGACGTTGACTCTTCAAGTAAAACTTTTTTTGTTGATTGTTGCTTGCTTTAGATGGTCTCGAATAGTTTTAATTTTGAGCAGTAAGACTTTAGGCTTTGAATGGGTTAATAGAGCCTTACCCACTGTTTGCATTTTCAGTTTGGGATGCTTTGTCGGGAAACTGAGATCAGGAGGGGGTAATGCCTGCTATTTTTTTCTTCTGAATTTATTGATTAGTGTCTTTTAGATTCCTTTTTATTTATGTATATATGAGCTCCATATCTACGGATTCCTTTTTTCTAGTGAAAGAGGGTAAGTTAGTTAGTTGAAATTTATGTCATATTTATAAGTCATTATTGGGGAGAGAAGTAAAGGCTAACCATTTTGAATGCCATCTGCTGTCCTTATTTTTGCAGTAGAAGTCCAAGTGATTCAGTTAGGACAGCAATATTTTTGAAAAAAACAATACAAATAAGCTGGACTGGCCATGATATTGGAACTTAAATCGAATCTCTTATTCTTAGTCAGAGTCTTTGCTGTGTTTTCTCTCTGCTCTGCCATATTTATTATGCACCATTTGGTTGTGATTCCTGTGGGATCCTTACATTTACCTGATGCAGGGATGAATCACTGCTCTGTCATGGGCTAGCTCGAATGATGAGTTGCAGGTGTATTGGCCAAGCACGAATCTATTGCTTCCGGAACTTCAAGTGGAAACCCCCCAAAAATCTGAACCACCTCAACCTCTTGTAAATGTTAATGCTCTGCTTATTGATACCAAAGGCCGCAAACAATCAGAGCAAGGGTAAGTAACTATTATCTGTGTCATTCTCTTATTTGACCTCTGTATACAAACTGTATCCCCCCCCCCCTCCTCCTCTCCAAATATTGGCTTCTTTTTGAGCGAGCTCATAGCTTTAATAGTAAACGTGGATTTCTAGATTGAAATGTTACAATTGTTAATTGCCTAAAATGAGTGACCTTAAAGCTTTTGTCAACTAGGTTAGGAATTTATCAAGGTTCAAAAGTCCTCTGGTACTACAAGATTGATGGAAATATGTGACTTTTTTCTTTGCGATGCGGAATTTTCCTAGTCAGTGCTAGGTGATTGTACTTTAAATAAGCTATCTCTTCCCCTTCCCCCATGGAAATATGATACAAATCCTGAGTGTTCTTTTTCATTTTTAAGTCTTCAAATGTGACAATCTTTTTCATATAAATCGCTTTGTGTGTTTTTCAGATCTACATCAAATGCTAGCCTAGGGACAGAGTTGCTTCTTCCTGCTCCTCCTTCAGCTAGCAGTCCATCAACAACAACAAAAGTTGACCCGAAAATTGATCTTCTGAGCGGGAGATGACTTCAGCTCACCTACAACTGAGAATGTCCTGGCCCTTGTTCCTGTTGGTGGAGAACCTCAGTCTGCAAGTCCGTTCACAGAAGAATGCCTTGATCTTGTTGACATGTTTTCACCACCCAGCAACTCACAATCTCCATATTCAGCAGACCAGACACATGCTTCGTCCCCTCTATTTCGACAACAGAGTTTCACTTCTACTCTGTCAGCTTTGTACCCAAATGGTGTTGGGAATTAAACACACAACAAACACAAATAATCTAGAGAAAAAGAAACGGAACACAAACGGGACACACAAGAATTTAACGTGGTTCGGTTTCCCTACTCCACGACTGTAACAGGAGGATTTTATTTCACTTGTGCTTCTACAAGAATTACAAATACAAGGATCATATTTATAGGAAAACCAAATGGTTAACCTAGGGTTTCAGTAATGGGTCGGGCCTGCTCACAAGCCTCCACAAAGCCCAACAATATCCCACTTGGAGGCTTGAAGAATTTCAACTGTCATCCACTTAGAACACTTGTATGTCTAGTAATCTTTTTCAACTCTCTCTCGCATAATGCCTTCTCATCACCAATCGAAGGCCCGTTGAAGCTCCTCGGCTTCAACACATCTCCACGGCTGAAATCGCGCCTTGACTCGCCCTCGGTCCTACTGGCTCTACTTGAGACACGAATCGCCGGATCCTAGAACTCCCGAGAACAAACACTCTCCATACTCGGCAAGAAATTTTCTCGAGACGTATCAACACCGGAATCTCGGTTCTCTTGACCCATCGTCTTCAGAGCCTTGGTCAAGCACGGCCGGTGCTCCCACCGCCACAAACGCCTCGACCGGGTCTTCCTGAACCTTTCCTTGCTCGCTCACCTGAATCGACTGTGGCTCTGGTTTCTTTCTTGCAAAGACAACCTTCTTACGCCACGAGATTCTCGTGAACCGGACTTTGTTTTTCTTACGAATCGACGGTCACTCCCTCTGACGGTAATCCGACAATATACAACGATCCTCTTTTTGTTCCACGAGCCATGACAAGATTGCCCCTCACGACCTTCCACTGCCCATTTCCGAACTTCACATGATGTCCCTGTTCATCCAACTGCCTAACAGAAATCAAACTTTTCGTCAAGCTTGGAACAACTCTGACATCCTTCAAGGTCCAGAAACCGACTGGCGTCTTCAGCACCATGTCACCCATGCCCGTAACATCAAGAGCTCTATCGTCTGCAAGCCTTACCTTTCCAAAGTCTCCAATAACCAGATTCTGCAATGCTTCACTGCTGTGGGTAGCGTGAAAAGAAGCACCAGAATCCATGACCCAGGAATCCACATTGCTCCCGCGCAATAGATAAACAAATCCTCGTTGACGCTTCTCGCAATGTTGACTTGTTTGTCTTCGGCATTGATTCTGAAATGCCCCACCTCCTGCGGTTCCAACATGTTACACCCGAGCCATCCCGAGCCTTCGACCGATTCCTTCTTCTGCCTCGCTCCCACTACCTTATTTTCCGCCTCGACGACGTTTAGCATATCACCCGATGATTCTCCGTAACTCCTTCTTCCGACATCCTCGCCAAGAACGAGATCACGAATCTTCTCAAAGGTGAATCCATTAGGTCCCATCGAATCGCAATCGCCAGAACTGCTCAGGACCAACCGTCAGGCAATGATGATAACAAAGAGTAAAGCTTGAACTTCATCATCGAACTTAATGTCAATCGACAAAAGTCCGCTAAGATCGAATTCAATGAGTTGATGTGCTCGTGAATCGAATCGCTTTCCTTCATCTTTGTGTTCACCAACTCTCTAATCGTAAAAATTTTGTTTGCCGCAGATGGCTTCTCGTACATGTTAGACAAGGCTTCCAAGATGCCTTTCACCGTTTTTCTCCTTAAGAATGTTGAACGCAACATTCTTGGTCAACGAGAGTCGGATAAGCGACATAGCTTTCCGATCCAAATCGCCCACTCTGCATCGACAATTTTCCTTGTTTGTCACCCAACACTACGTCCAAATCTTTACGAACCAAAGAAATCTTCAATCTGCATCTTCCACCAACCGAAATTTGTACCATCGAACTTCTCAATTGAACTTCCCATCTTACGCCATCTCAAAGGACTTCGCAATTCCCTTTAACGGCGCTTACAGATGCGGCGGCGATTTGACGATGCTCACGATCTGAACACTCGCGGCCGGATCTGAGGCTCCTCGACGCTGGCGCCAACGAACGGGCGCGACGGACAAGACACTGACGACGGCTGTTCGCACCCTGCGCGGCTCTCCTAGCCGCCTGCTGCGTGAGGTTCTCCACACGGTAACGGCGGCTACTCCTCCCTGCACACAGTTCTTCACACAAGAACCCTAGGTGACAATTTCTCACAGTTTGTGTTACAATGTTGTTGAAACCTCGCTCTGATACCAATTGTTGGGAATTAAACACACAACAAACACAAATAATCTAGAGAAAAAGAAACGGAACACAAACGGGACACACAAGAATTTAACGTGGTTCGGTTTCCCTACTCCACGACTGTAACAGGAGGATTTTATTTCACTTGTGCTTCTTCAAGAATTACAAATACAAGGATCATATTTATAGGAAAACCAAATGGTTAACCTAGGGTTTCAGTAATGGGTCGGGTCTGCTCACAAGCCTCCACAAAGCCCAACAAATGGAAGGTTCCCCGGAACTACATATACACAAGGCTCCAACATGGCCTGGAACGAACAGATATCACAGCAACAGCAGCAGTCACCTTCTCCAGTTTATGGTGCGTTTCTTTGTCATTCTGCATGCATTCTGTTTTATATCAACAACAACAACAACAAAAAATCTGCATGCATTCTGTTTTACTTTAAAGTTCTATAGAAATGTGTACTCTGTTCGCTATAGGTCAAATTTGTCCTCATTATTATTCTCTATTACCCCAAAATACCGGCAACCATTAGATATGTTAGTGAAGAGTTAAACAGGTATAGGTTATCAAAAGAGAGTTAAACAGGGATATGCTGGAGTATAGCGTGTGTTTGAAGTTGGTATGCCTCATGTAAAACCCAATTTCTGTACAGGTTTTATGTATTGGCTGAATTTTACAAACCTCTTGCTAATTGAGTTTCTGAATAATCACTCACATAGTGCTTGTCTAATTTCTGAGTAGGTGGTCAAAGCAGTTCTTTTCCACCACCTCCATGGGAAGCTGAGGCAGCAGAGAACAGCCAAACAGTGGGGAATCCTCATGCTCAACCGATGCAAAGTAATAAGTTGTTGCCAGGTAGTCCACATGCCCTACCAATGCACAACAATCAGCTAACGTCTGGTAGTCCAAATGCTTTATCAATGCAAGATAGCCAGCTGATGGCAGCTAACAACCAGCAATTGGCTGGTGGTTCAGATCATGGTATGTATGCACAACCGATCACTGATGGACAGCCTGCCATGATGAACCAGGCTATGCAAAACAATCAGATGGTAGGCTTGCTTCCTCAACCAATCCAAGGTGGAAAATCAATGGGTATGTTTCCACAACAAATGCTGCCACCTGGGCACATGGCTTATATGTATGCCCAACAACAAATGTATGGCAACCAGATGTCTATGGCTATGCCCAACCACAGAACACACAATTTCTTAATCAGCGAATGTCTGGGCTCTCCGTGAGGGATGATGGGGTCCTAAATAATTCGTCCTAAGCCCTCAAAGCCAGAGGATAAAATATTTGGAGACCTTATTGACATTTCAAAGTTCAAATCACCCAAAACAACTCCTGGCAGAGCTAGGAGCATGTGACAGTGACTGGTTTCTGCATCTTCCTTTTTTTCTTCAATATAATTCAACATCTATTTAGTAATCAATCTTGTATTTGTTCTGATTTTAACCTCTACACTTTAATTTTCACAAATTGTTCCTTTTAGTCCATATGCATTTAATGGTTCTTTGTGGGTTTGTGTACATTTCTTGTTGAGAGTACAACACCAAGATCACAAAGAAAGTTAAGGAGCTTCTTTTTTTTGCCAGCTTGAATATGTATAGAATGTCTTCATTTGTGTTATTTGTGCAGCTTGGTGCTGTTATAACTTGTCATGCAGTTATTTGTGCTTTTACCTGGAAGTACAAGTGATATGAATTCCTGTACTGGTACTAGGGAAATATTGCATCAATGCCTCACCTGAAAGAATTGTAATAGTAAGATAATCCATTGTTTGCTGAGCTACAACGCGGATGTTAAGTTCTACAGTGTCTTTGCTGTTTTATGTTTTACTATTTTGTTTCTATATACTCTATTCCTTTGCTTTAAATGGAGTATGAAGATATTATACTGCAGTGTGTTCTGGTCGACACTACATGAGATGTCAGCAGGTGGTTGTATGATTCTATCAACCGCCCTTGAGGTGCATTAAGACATCTTAAGGGGGGTGTATCTTCTGGTTTGTGGGACTTGAATAACTCTTTGTCGAAAACTTGCCCAGGATAATATATCATAACTAGTTTCTGAAGACGTGTTTCACACGTGTGTTCCATGTGAATTTTTGTAGATACGTTTGATTGACTAAAGTTTAATGGAAATATATATGTAAATTTAATGAATAATAAAATGTAACAATTACAAAATAAGAAAAAAAATTTACGCAATATAACATTCATAGAAAACTAAATAAAGAAGTATAAAGGAGAAAAAAAAAAGATAAAAAGAAACAGATTTAAGAAAAAATATAATGTAGACATGAAAAAATCAGTACATAACTCTCTAAGTTCTTATCGACTCCTTCCATATCCTATCAAAATTCAAGAGGCTTCTTCATCTACTTTAACTATAAAATAAAAATGACAGCCTAATAATCTTGGTAGGAGTTTCATGAGATAAAGATGTTGAATTTATATAGATAGAGTAGAAGGAATATCAAAAGAAATCTTAAAGTTTTAGTTTAAATATTTGAAGGTTATGAATATGAAAAAATGATAGTTATGAATATTAAGAGTATAAAAGTGAATAAGTAATTAACAAATAATAATAAATAAATGAAGAATATGAAAAAGAAAATTAAAATTAGCAAACCATGTAGAAAGAACAACTAAAGTTCTTATCACGTAATAAGCGTTAATAAAATTTAAATTTGTGAAGATAGAGTCATTCTTTAATAATAGTCAAGAGGACAGTATCAATGTGTCTCTCCATTTTGCAGATTTACAACCTTTAAATTATTGAATTTCGTTATTTATCATTAAGGATAATACTTTATCCACATGAATTATATTATTCATGAGAGGGGTTAAGGAAAAAATTATGAGAAGAGGAAAAATATAGCAATTTAGGTAGAAACCATTTTTTTAAAAAAATTATAATTATTATATACATATAGATTATAAATGATAAATATTAATTAATTAGATATTTAATTAGAAATTAATCTTAAGAAATCTAAAAGTCATTAACATTTTAATTAAATTTATACAATCAAATATTTAAATATTTTATAACAATTTAATTTATAGAAAGGATAAAATAGTAATTCAACTTTTAACTTTTTTTTTGGTTCATGCTTTTAGTAATATATGATATGATGGTTTGCAGGTGCAAAGATATTCCCCAGAATTTACCGTATGTTTTCTTCTCTCAGTTCTCTATTGATCAACAAGCAAGATAATTTCATTAGACATAAAACGGTTCTCTATTGATCAACAAGCAAGATAATTTCATTAGACATTAAAAAACAAGATAATTTCATTAGACATAAAACAGTTCTCTATTGATCAACAAGCAAGATAATTTCATTAAACATAAAAAAAAATTAAAAAATAATTCGTTTGCCGAGATGAACCCGGGTCTCTCGGGTGAGAGCCGAGTAAGCTGACCAACTAGACTACAACACGGATGATACCTTTAATGTCATATCTAAACTACTTAACTTTCCAATTAAATCTTATAAATTTTTTTTTTTGAATATCTTAGCTACTTTTTTGATAATGATCACGTATCCAAAATCTCTTCACGATTGTCCAGTTCTAATGTATTCAAATACTATAACAACATTTTTTTAGATATTTAGTTGTATATACACATTTAAGATTTTCTTTTATTTAGTTGTAATGATCACGTATTCAAATAGACTCTTGATAGGGATCAATTCAGCCTGACCCCCTCTACATCTAAGTTGTGAGTTGATAGTACGGGGTTCCACCTAATCTGCATGCATATTCCTTTTATCAGTGTTGTCTTTAGTTAGAACTATATTATTAAGGATAGGGTTGTGTATCAATCAGCTCAATACGATTTTGAAGTTTATCGATTTGACTTATTAATTATCGATTTGTAAAGATGCTAAACCATTATCGACATTGGTTGTTGGTTTATCATTTTTTTTTGTCTTTATCGATTTAACCTTAAAATTTGACACACACCAAAAAAAATAAATTAAAAATCACTTAGAAACATGATAAACCAAATGAACCATATACATGAATTCGCAAATTACATCTTACTCAAAAGCAACCAAAAATAAAAGTAGAAATTCAAACTCTAAGTCAAGAACTTTGTATACAAAACAGTATAAATATAATCATAATTTACCATCAAATTATTATCGATTAACCGTTAAAAGAATCACCCAATAAAAATAAATAAATCAAAACAATTATCAAAGCCAATAACCCAATAATAACTAACCAATAACTTTTTTTTTCCGATTCAAAGTCATCAATTTCAATTCAATTTTGAACTACCCCTACTTAAGGTTACTCTCATGTTCAATAGGAAATTTGGCAGGCTTTCTAGGCACAATTAGCGGTTATTGAGGAGAATTTGGGTGGAAAAGATTTGGGAAACTTTTGGGGAGAAAAAAAAATACTTTTTGGTCCTTTGTACCTTTTCTTCTCTCAGATCCACATTTCCAAATTTATTTTGAACAAGAAGACCCCCGTGAAGTATTTTATCACTTTTTTTTAAAAAAAGTAATCTGAAAATATAATATCGGGCTCATGTTAATATTTTCATTAATATATACAATACTAAACAATTAAAGTACAATCAGAAATTTCATTTTCCTTCACTTTCAATATTTAGAAGCATAATATTAGCAAAATTTATATAAGTATATATTATAAAGCAAAAACTAGGCAAAACCTCCACCTCAACAACTGTAACCTCTTCATTACATGATATCTTACAATATTCACAAGAGAATGCGTGGGGGAGCAGACCTTTTTGTACTCCTCCCTCAACATATATCATCTATAACTGCTGACAATTTCTTATTTAACTTTGACAAAAATTATGTCAACCTGTAACTACCCTAAACATATATCAGTGTTTTCATTCAGGGTGGCAACACTTGTTTCACTTTAGTGGTTGAAGTTCTTGTTCACGCACAACACTTTCAACACGTTCATATGGAACAGCTGATTCTTTCCCTCGTCTCCATATTAACCATCCTACGAAAGCTGATAATCCAACTATCAAGACAACTGACAAAGCTATAACTACGATCAAGTAACTTCGCCACCATCCACTCCTATATCATTGCAACAAAATAATGGTAATTAACACCTTATATCACACAAATCGACTAGCAATATGTGGCATCAGTTGTGGAAAAGTAAGGATTACGCTCAGCAAAATCTTTAATACAAAAGAAATTTATGTAAGAGATATTCTAAATAACAAAAGGATGCATGTCAAGACCATATAGGAATACCAAAAAGCAGGAAAGAAGTGACTCTGTTAAATCATAACAACCACCAGCATTGCTCACTACTGGCAACACACTTACCTCCTCCATCATTAAATTATATTCATTGCACCCACCCCCGTTTCTGTAGCCGCCACCGCCTCCACCACCACTACCTCCACTATAGTCAATTTCTACTACCAACAAACTCCATCATCACAACTAGCACCGCCACCAACTATCATCATACATTCTTCAATCACCACCACAATCGTCGCCACCTCCACCACCACTGTCGACCACAACTACCATTGTGATCAATCTCTACTATCAACCACCTCCATCATCATAACCATTACTGCCACCAACTAGCACATATTCTTCCGTCATCATCATCAGCACCACCAACTATTAGCATAAACCAAATTTACCATTACAACCACCAACACCACTACCAAGCACCACCATTATGAGTCACCACAACACCATCACCACCTTCACAGTCACAATTGTCACCACCATCATTGCTAGCTACTAACAATAACTATTACCATCACCATTACCACTACAAACTATATCTACCGTCAGTAGAAAGCATAAATAACTATCTTAGCGTAAAATGAACCCAATACAGCAGGAGTGGAAATTCGGATAGGTAAAAATTTCAGTGTTAAGCATTTGTTGGAAACTTTTCATAGATTTTTTAAAAAAAATACTAATCATTGGTTGGGGAACATAAAGTTTATTCCCTCTATTAAAGTTATGATATTAGTTTTACTAGATGTGATGTATAGAAAAGTAAAAGAAAACGTTTGAATCTTGTGATCTTATTATTAACATGCCAGTGTGCCACATCATTTGTATAAAGAAGTGGATTGGAATTTTAAAATTTAAAACTTGCTAAAAATAGAAAGAAATATTCTTTTTTAAAGAGACAAATGGAAAGGAAGACACATAAATGAAAATATTTGAGAAGTTAATGGAACAGTCTTCCAATCTGCACAAGCAAATTACCAGACACAATACCCCTCCCTTATCCAAGCTCAAATAATGGACCCAATTGTCTTTGCCACTATCTTATTTTTCACAGATAACAAATGATAGAAATTTAGACAATCAGTCGATAACTAAGCTCCAGAAATCATGTGAGGTGGAAAAACTATTAAAACCAACAATTTCAAGCACACAGTACTGTTTCACAAGGGGATTTCACCAGTTAATATTCTGGAGAAGGAGACAACACTAACTGGGAAATAGGATTGTGGAAAAAAAAAGACCCGTAAGGATGAGGATATGCAGTGTAATTAATCAAATTGCAAGAACGGAGATTGCCGACTCACCTTTTTGGTGGGGGCTCAATACCCCATTCAAATAATTTGTAACTCCCAAATGTATCAGGAAGACGAACACGATTTTCAGCCAAACGGTGTATTATTTCCTGCATATAGATATAATGAATAGCTGAATACACAAAAATTGTTCAAGTTGAGGAATAATATGCAAATATTTAGAACTCGGAATCACCACGGCAGCAGCATTTGTCATATAATTTGCGGATCCTGCTGGATAGATGGCCCATTTAATAAGGGAATCATTTCCTTTTGTCGATAAGTTCATTAAGTGGACCTGCAAGGAATCTCACAATATGTAGAAGCATCATGTATGATAAGTCATAAGACAAGTGTGATTAAGTAACATGAAAGAGAAGAGCATTGAGTTTTAAAAGATGAGACATATTCAGACAAATCTGGATTTAACTAAAATTGTCGTTTTCAAACCAAAATACCTGTGAGAAGTTAATGTCCAACTCTTGGGCAATGAGATGGGTAAGCTCTGTCATGTGAGGGTTCAAGTCCAAGTGATTCACACTCAGTGACATATAAAATGTAATGAATCCAACCTTAATTTCTCCTGCAAATTGAGATCAAAGATGAATACGCAGTAGAAATGACTTCCAATTGCCAACATATCTGCACTGGAATCTTGCTTTAACATGAGTAGAACTCTAATTAACAGAATTGCCTAATCTTTCAAAATTGCCGTGTCATCTCATACACTTGACATTAAAAAAGAGTCAAACAAGATACCCGTCTCATAGGTCTTCAAGAACTGTACTGAGATTGTAGTGCAGATATACGGAAGGGAACTCGTCAGTCTAAGCTAGTGGAGGAATTTGAGACGGTTGGCAAAAGGTTTATACATATCCAATTGGTGGCAATTATTATATTCCTTGAAGTTGTTACTCCAAATCAAATTTTGACCAGACCTTTTCTTTTTAATATGGTGCTTGGGTCAATTTATGTGCACCTAGACTAATTCCAGGAGTTAATTGCTACCTACCACCAATAAAAAAGTATCTGGTAGCTCTATCAACCAAGGCTTGAACAAACGGGAAGAAATCATCTAGCTTTTTTTTGCTGCCAATGGGATTTGAACTGAAATCTCATGGTCCTCAATCCACTTCACTTAACCAGACCCTTTTCTTTAGATTGATAACTGTGTCTATTTCTGTACATCAGTACATGGGTTGTACTGAAAACCATATTTACATAGTGAACTCTAAAGGCACTGTCCTATCCCTATAGTGAGTCTAAAACATCATATGATAAGAGTCATTAGAGTAAATCCGATTACACCAAAAACACTAAGTTAGTATACAATTCAGTTTGACTTGCTCCATATTACTTTCCCTATTCACTAAAACTCAAAGATTTCTCTCTTTCCAGAGAGTCCACCGAATAGTAGCAGGAATGAGTATCCAGTTGCTTCTGCTCTTTGCATTTAACCAGACCTTTTTCCAGCTCAATAATGCTGAACCTCTTGAAGTTATAATAATTCTTATGCATGAAAATGCTTCTCAGTAAGTTAGATGCTAGATCTCAAGACATTTATCACGGTGAAAGAATATCCACACTTATGGTTAAATGTCAACACATATGCTGACATTGGTCAAGACAAGAAAATAACAGAGCTAACTTGTAAAAAGGCAATGGAGCTAAAATCAACATGTCGCAATTCAAAGTTGATAACATTTTTCACAAAACAAACTAGAAACCAAAATGGATTAAAATAGAGGGGAAAAGTAACAAGGCTTCAAAGGAATTAATTTTTAGAAACCTTTATCAAAAAAAGAATTAATTTTTAGAAACAAGATACAAAACTTCCTAGAAATATGCCACTCTATAATTGGAAAAAGAAAAGCTATGATTGACAGGCATATAAAAGATGGGTAAAGGATAGTAGTACACTGTACCGGATGCATTATACCCAGGAGATCCAGTAGGAAGCAATGTAGGATACATACTTCCAGTGGAGTTTGTGTTAACCAAGCCTGAGGGCGATGGAGGTGGAGGAGATAAATTGAGTCTGTTCCATAAATCAGAACAATTGGTTTTCCAGAAACCAACCATTTCATGTTGACGATCATACGTTACAAGTGTGTTGCGGACAATAATTCCTGTGCAGTAAAAGCATGAATGTGACAGCACGTACAACAAGGAACAGTAAGAAAAATAAGCTTCCCCAACGATACTAAAAGATATTAAATAAGAAATACCTCCGAGAAGAGTTGTTGCATCCTTCCCATTCTGAAATATCCCCAGACAATAAGCACCACGCACCTTTGAGTGCTTCATAGCAAGAAGTTCGGGCGAAGAAAATGGGGAATATCAGTCAATATGAACTTAAAAGAAATTGGAGACATCAGGAGACAAAAGCAAGAAGGGGGTACAGGTTCATCAGCAAGGTAGTTTAAAAACCAGGAGGGTAAGATGCCTACCCGGAACAGGTAGTTTTCAGGGGACAGAGAGAGTTTCTTTCCATTGCTGAATACCATGTCGACAGGTGGAAAGGATTTCGAGAGTTGTGAGATGTCACTGAAATATACATGACACTTGATACCTCTAGCGACACCAAAAGTTAAAGGGAAAAAATGGAAATGATTTAAGAACTCTTTTGTATATATTACCTTCCTGCACCAGAAAAACAGATATCTTTATAATTTGGATCAGGTCCTTCAATCAGTTTTAGAGAAAGAGCCGCTTTCATAACCTGAAAACAAAATTGCCAGAAGTTCATTGCGGAGAGAAAAACTTTTTCTGATTTTCCCATTTTTTTAGACAAAACCTATTTACCCACTAACTAGTAAGTAGTAACAAATAGAATTACTGTAGAAACCATCAATCACTTTTTTTTCCCTACACGAAAAAATGCAATGCAATGGAATGGAAAGCAAGAAACTACAATCATCAAAGGTTTGCAGCAACTCCACAAGAAGTTTGTATGTATCTTTTTCATTTTATAGAGTAAGGATGTTTGTATATATCAAAAAAAATTCCCATCTCTCTCCAACATCCCATGAGAAAATTCCTGGTACTTTCCAAATTTCAATAATTTAAAAAGAAAATCAACGATAATTAGTAGTTAAGCAACAATCACAATAATCAGCACTAAATATAGTCAGTGGTTAAGCAACGTAAAATGAGTAGTCATTTAAGATGACCTTATGGAAAATGGTTAAGTGGTAGAATAGTAGGATGACAAATTATTTTATTACCTTCAAACTTGTGTAGTTGTATCGATGCCTAATCTGGTATTTAAGTGAGATTAAGAGGTTTTAGGTCCAGGTCCCACTTACTATAAGAGTATTGCTGTCACACTAGCATGTGGTAATTTGTTTAGGGATGCAAATAGGGCAGGGCAAGCCCTCACCTGTTAAGATTTTGACCCGCCCTGCCCTGTCCCATTTAGCATTTTCCAACAAAAAAAGTGCTTCCTTGCTAAGACATGCACCTCCCTCCCCTCCCAAAAAAAAAAAAAAAAAAAACCCCTCCCACCTTTTACGTAATTTTTCATTTCTCCTCTTCATTTTCCACTTTGCTCCAAGGTATTTTTGTTTTTTTTTTTAACTTCTTTTGGTTTTTTTTAAAAAGATGGATGAACAATCAGTTCCCGAATTACATCAAATATTTTATTCTTTGTTCACTGCACGATCTAGTTCAAAAATCAACACCAAACTTATTAAGTGTTTTATCTGCTATTTCTTTTTCTTTTGCTCTGAACTTCTGATCAACGATGTTGATCTTGAAAGTGTCAAAAATAATCTTATTTTCCATCTTTCAAAGGGTTCTTTTATATAACTGAATGTATATTTGATTTCCTCATAAAAAATCCCCCTTTTCACACAATTTTAATGCTTTATATGCAAATTCATAGAATAATTTTGAATTCGGCCAGCTAATGTTTGTGGCTAGTTAAGTTGGATGCTTCTCTTCTTGTTAACACCAGGAAAAAGATAAATTAAAAGACAGTGTAACATAAACAAAAGGTGAATGTAATTAAATTAACAATTTTAACAAATGACTACTTAGTGTAAAAACCTGCCAAAGATAAATCTCATAATATCTGATTTTCTTTCTCAACGGGAATGACATGTATATCAATTATCAAAGCTTTATTTCAACTCCAATCGAGAAAAAATGCAGCGATTATGATTATACTATTGTTAATTAAGACCTATTCTGAATCATTTTTTCTTGAGATAAACATTAACAAACCTCAATTTGAATTGGCGGAGACAGACGAACACGGCTTCAATTTGAATCGACGTTGCGATTCAAACTATGGAAAAAGAATAAAATAGATGGGTCAATCCTATTTTTCCCAACCCTCACTATAAAAAATTTCAAAAATTATTTTTACCCTGCCCTGCCCTGTCATGTTTATTTGTTCTACTGCCATGCCCTGCTCTATATGTTGTTGCCCCTGTCCCAATTGTCATCCCTAAATTCATTCCACCAATCAATGGTATATATAGTACCTAAAAACATTCAAAAGAAAATAAAAATAGGACTCTGCAATCAAAAAGGCATTATTACCGACACATTATACAAATGAAGCTCACTTTTCCCAGATTTAATTTCTTCAACTTCAAGATATTCTTCTCGTCGCAAGCATGTTACTTTCACTACACTTCTCAGGAAGAATGCATGACAAAGATGACAGGAATAATATTGAGAAATTAATAGAAATATATCTTACAGCACTCTTGAAGGCTTCAAATGCTGCTTCTGGAAGGTAAGCATATGTGGTACCACTATCAAGCACAGTCCCATGATTTCCATCAAAAACCCGTGGATTCAGACTCAGTGCCTTCCCAGCAACATGTATCTCCTTCAGTTCAATATTGTAATATGGACTGTTGCCATCCGAGACTAGAGTAAATGCATAAGTTTATCAAGTGCATTTGTTAGGAGAACACCTAACATTACTGTGCCATTAAAACAATTATTTCCAATACATACCTGCGTCCAGGATCCGAATTGGTAAAGACCATGTCTGCAGGGGGTTTTATTCCACCAAGAACCATTGCACCACCACCGAAGTCCATCCCTCCATAACACAAGGAGAAGGAATCACTAATTACATGTTTCTCAACAAGCTGATCCACTATACTGAGATCCCCACGACCCAAGCCCATTATACCATCAGCATGCTGGCTGTAAAGATCACCAGTTTCCCTATTTTCACATCCAAATACAGCTCGCTGTGGTGCAAGCTCGCTTTGGTTTCCAAAGGACACAATGTCCTGTCCAAGCACCCCACTACTAGAACTCATCTCAGCATACTGTCTTTCGTAAATACACTGCTCCCTCTCATTGTCACATGTACAGTCAATATTGCATTTTACGGGCTGATAGGTGCTTGACATTTCTGGCTGAAATCTAGGATCCTAAGTAGAAGAACATTCAGAGGATTATGACCAACCAAATTATAGAAATCAAAATGCAATATAATATCACTGGTCAAATTAAGCAACTCTTATCAACAATTTGGACTATTGTAATCTTATAGGCTACAAAGTTATCAAGGGTAGTAATTCGTTATACTTGATATCCACTAGCAGACCTTATGATTAAGATCAAATGAGTAAAATGTCCTCGGTTACATGATACCTGTTACTGGTGGGAGGTAGCATGTATCATGTGGAATTAATCGAGGTGCGTGAAAGCTGGTCCGGACACCATGATCATCAAATAAATAAATTAAACAAACCAATAAACCTCATGTAAAACATCATCAGACAAATCAAGCATGCAAGGAAATCTGTAGCTCAGCAACAATGAGAGTCTTCGAATTTGTTTCATAAGTAGAAACTTAGAAATTGATATTGAACCAACTTCACCTTTAGGTTGTTTAGTCCTTTAATTATTCCTTTCGTCTTCTCTTATATTTCAAATTACTTATGATAGTTGTATTTTACAATGGGCGTCAACCCACTACAACCGTCCTTCTCGATCCATGTTTGGCACCAGTTATACAACTATGCCTCAAACCCAAACAAGTTGCGGTCTGCTATGCTTGGCACCGGTTATACTTTGCAAAATTCCTAGAGGTGGGACAACGTCCATGGAGGGATTTGCGTGATTCTTAGAGAAATACCTATTTGACTTATAGTTAATTGTCATTGGAACATAATGAGCTTAAATAGAGAAGAATGTATATTAAGGATTTATATAACCAATCCTAACTAGTTTAGTATCGAGAATATGTTATTGATATTCTTTTTCAGTAATGAGATTCATTTAGGATGCCTAGATCCAGAATGAGATTCATTTTGACATTGTGCTCAAACTCTTCATGGGTTAAAATTAGACAACTTCGATTTAGTAATTTCTGCTAAGATACAAGGCAGAATGTAAGATTATTGAAGCTGATGCCCTTTTCTCTGTTGTCTATTCTTAAGGAAAACAAAAAAAAGATCATTTGAAGAAAAGCCATTGAGTTCATAACAGTATAAGAAACTTTTTATTCTTATTTTCAATAAGCCCAGAGTAGGAAAGATCTTTATCTACACTTCTTTGTGGCTGAACTTAGAAACTCCACCAGCATCATCAAGTTTGCAGATATTTTTGTCTGACTTCCCTTTGTTCCAGTAATTCTTTCTATTCACCCTTATAATGGGTGGTGCTTATTTAATACATCTTACAACTTCACCAACAAGACAATTACTGTCAATTGACCAGGACTTCCCAAACAAGAATAGCACAGATCCAAACTATAACGTTTTTATTCTTTTTACATTTTTATTATTCCAATGTAAGCAAAACGTAAGATCTGATGATTTCATCTGAGGTTTGAGATTCCATAGAATGTTCTTCCACATAATGGAATGATAAAAGTGTGAATCAATTATTCAAATGAGATTAAGCTTGTATTTAGTAGATAAAATACTGAAAAGCAACTTCTCTTTCCCTTATAAACATAACCAAACAACTAAATATATCACAGTTCATGAGTTTACACATTTTTCTACCATGTCAAAATCTTCAAGTTTCTGAAGCAACATACAAGAATAAAAAACTACGTGTTATGTCGTATTGAGCTATTATCAGTCAGAAAATACATATAGCTGAGGATCCAAATATATCAAAGTTCTTGATCAAAATTAATATACAGAAAGTTAAAACAGAAAAAAAAATCAGAAGTGTGCCTACCTGATGCTTGCCGCATTGTTCACACGTAGAGCAAGGCACATATGTCACAGTACTCCCAGTATCCACTATAAGAGCAAACCTCTGTGGTGGAGTTCCAATCCAAAGACGTGTTGTATAATATCTACATCAAGTAATTTGCCACAAATCAACAAAAAAGTAAAAGTTGTTTTGCAAGAATTTATATATTCATTTTCCACTGTCTGATTATCTTGAATTATGGATATGTTACTCCAAATAAAAAATGCCAATTTGTTTACGCAATTATTACTCTAAATCACTCGTCTCCAATTAAGGCATTCTTAATCCTAATACTCAAAAAATAGAAGATTTTCTGTCCGAAACATTTTAGATGAGGAGAAGTTACCTCCTATTAGGAAACAATCTGCGAGTGTAATTAAGGTAAAAAAAAAAAATATACAACCGTTGAGAACAGATCGTAGCAGTTAATTGAAGAAACTGACCCGTTGATAAGTAGATCGTCGTGGAGAGCCATTTGAGCATTCACCGGGGATTTCTGGAGAAGTCGACCAGAGAGTTGGGAAGGAGAGGAACGAACCGATGTGTCTTTGGGGGGAAAGAGTGGGAGAACCATGGCAGTGCGATGACTGGTATCCGAAAAGTGCAAACATGAAACGACATCGTAATCGACCAGTGTAAATATAATGCAGAGTATGGTGAAAGTAGCGGTGAACGATGCCGGTTTCATTGCAGGACAACTATTGCCGCCGGATATCTCCTATGAAATGTGAGATCGCCAGAGATTAAGAAAAATGACAAGATTCGGTCGGTAACAGGCCCGCCGGAAGGTCGGCACCACCGGAGGAAAAGGACAGAGTAACGGAATCTGATTAAGCAAAGCCGGGAAGGTGGAATCGAGATGGTGGGTTACATACTTACATTACGCCTATTTCTATTTTATTGAAATTGCACATGGGGAGTCATGATTACCCAAAGCGTGAAACTTAAAAATAAAAATTAATAAAAAGCTTACATCAAATCTTTTAGAGAAGGTTATTATCCTTGGACATTAATTTTTCATTTAGATATTTTAACCAAGTTTTACTCATTTTAAATATCTTATATCATACCATATTATGTTATTTAAATATTTTTTAACAATTCGTCAAATATATAAAGTGTGTGTAGAACACTCACCGATGACAACATCTTGCCTTTGCTGCAGAATATCCTATACTTTATCGGCGCATAGAACTATTTACTTTGTAGATTCACTAGTTTAACTTATGTGATCATCTAAAAATTATGACTCATTAATACTCATGATGGTTACATGATTTATGAAGAATTGAGTTATCATGAACTCGTATTCCCATATCGATGCTCAATACTATTTACGTGTGTTTTAAAAGCAACTTCCTTCTTTGGGTTGAGATAATTGTTCAACACTTGCTTTTCGAATCAATGTTCCCTTTTGTTGCTCAAAACTTTTTTGGTCTTATCTTAAATGTGAAAACATCTATGGGAATACTTAGTTCTCTTATAACTTTTGAGAAAAAAACTCAACTTCTTACTCTTTACTTAGATTGAAACTTGAGTCTTAAAACGAATAAATTGTTTATTAAAGACTCTTTGAAACTTTAAGAAACTTTGTTTTGACTTACTTCTTAACTTCTAGACTTAACTCTTAACTTCTTTGACTTTGATCTTAACTTTCCTTGAATTGGATTATGGATTCAAGGTTCATGATATCATGTTTATGGATGATTTCATGATGTTTAGATGTACCTTAGAGTGTTAGAATCAATTAAAAACGTAGCTACATCACTTAGAAATTAGTACGTAAAGATAGGGGAAGAATGAGGAGAATTGGCGTCTCTGGCGCTCTGAGAGGCGAAAGGAGACAACTCTCAAACTTAAAAGAAGTTTTTGTGGTGTACTGGCTGGCACGACATGCCAGAGGCCAAAGTTCACAGGAACTTTTGTGGCGCTCTGGCAGGCGGACGCCCCAAGCCTCACCCAGAAAACTTTGGACTTTTCTCCTTCTTTTTTCATCTATAAACCTCTCTAACTTCAAAAATCTTTCCCCAAACGTTGTACCCTCAGCACCCAATAGATTTAATTCGAAAAACTACCCATAAACATGAATAAAATCTACCCCAAGCATCAACAACTCAATCAACAAGAATTCGACATTTATTCTTCAAGAACTTCACTTTTTAACATGTAACCAACTCAAAATGGCTGAATTGAAACAATTTGGTGTATGGTGAACTAACCTAGCACGAAAAGATCTCACATACCTTGATAGAGATCACCACCGATGAAATCCACTCGCAAACCTTGTCGTTCTTGGCGAATGCTTGACTTTTTTTCCTTTCCTTCTTCTTTTCTCTCTTCTCCAAGTCCTAAGCGTGATTTTGATTTTCCAAAACTGAACTAAACTTAGTTTTTACCCCAATAAACCCCTAAAACGAAATAGGAAATTAATTGGTGAAAAGACTAGTTTGCCCTTCCTTAAATTCAGATTGGGGCTTTTCATACTTTAACAACCCAACATCCAATAGGCATATCTCCCTCATACGATATCGAAAATGTGCAAACTCAGTGGTGTTGGAAAAATCTTTACAAGGGATTTCGAACCATATCAAGAACTACCTCTAACTCATCCTGATCAAAAACTGATGGCCGTTTGAAAATGACCAAAATTCACTTTCTTATCTTAAGCAATTTTTCAAAATTTTCCTTTTCTTTCCAAAATTGAATATTTTTAGTTTCTTACCTTATCCTTAGTTATTTCGAATTATGAGATGTTACACCTTTCCCCACCCATATCATCTTTTCACCTCTCTCCCACCCCACTCATCGTCTTTTTTAAGATTTTTTCGCTAACCTTCTTGTTTGTGACATCATGAATTGTGGCCCTTCTAATGGGTTTGAATTTATTTTTTTGTAATGAACTCTTTTCATATTGAAATTTATTTATTTTTCTGTAGCATCATCAAAACTATTTTTCATGGAAGGAGTTCAAGTTTTAAGAGATGGTGGCTAAAAAATGAGAAGAAAATGAAAAATAAAAATAAAAATGATTAAATAAAACTTTCACGTATTGGTATTGAGTGTATTACATTCACTATGTCATGTCAGTAAAAAGTGTCAAAATAACACAACGGGGCTGACATGAGGTGTTTAAAATGAACAAGTTTAGTTAAGGTGTCTAAGAAAATTGGTGTCTACTTTAGGGGGCACTGATGGGTTAGACATCTAAAGAAAAAGGATCATATTCACCATTATATTTATACTTAAATGAAAAAAACATTAAATATATGGGGAGTAGATTGTAGGGATCATCTTATTCAAATGTATTCATGTCTCTTGTGTGTCTCTTACAATGGTGAATGAATAAATTTATTTATAGGTTGAGAAATCACTTCAAAAGTCACCATATTAAATATCATAATAAATAAATACATTCTTATCCAAAAAAGTTCACATAACCTAGAGAATACACATAAATGATAAGTATAAGTTTATGGATAAACTCAATGGACAATTCACTTAGTTCACTCGATTTATAACACTCCTCTAGATGTCCACAGATAATGTTTCTCGTTAAAATCCTACTAGAAAAATTCAGTGAAAAAAAAACTTAATGAAGAAAAAAGAGTACACACATCTCATAATATGCTAACATGTTGCCTTATTAAAAATCACTACAACAAACTATATTACGAGGGATAAATTATTTCGTCATTTATAAATCATATTTCTTCACTAAAAATCTTGTGTCACTTAGTCGTCACTAAGTGTGTGTCACAAAAGTATACAAAGACGATTTAATGCTTCGTCTCTAAAAGTATTATATTAACTACAAAAGAAAAATTGTTTCCAAATTCTTAAATATTTGTGACAAAATTTATTTATCGTAAAAAGTATATTTTTTTAGTTAATAGTATAATTTGTCACTAAAATCCCTCAAATTTTTTTAACTCATGGCCAAGAGCTCACACATTATATTTTCTTTGGGAATGAATTCACAACCTTAAGGTTGGAAGTAAAGAGTGCTTACCATATGATCAAACCTCTCTTGTCTCACGCTTTTATTTTATTTTTTATTTCATTCATTTCTTTTAAATTTAAATTTTGTAGAAATAATATATCATATGATTATTTATACTCATACACAAATGCATAAAATTTATCATGCACAATTCATTCAAATATAAATTATATTTTAATTAAACTGTATATTATTTAAAAATATATTTAAATATATTCAGTACAATTCTGTCATTTTATTTATTTATTTTTATGAATTTTAAAAATCATTCAGTACAATCATAAATTTATATAAAATTAAACTTTCGATATTATTTAAAAAAGTGAATGATCGGTTCAAATCGATCAGTAAATCAATTGTTTTGAGCAAAACACCAATACCCATAATTATAGTACGTCATCATAATATATATGAAATCCTAGTTGGTTCATTTCTTTTTTCTTTATTTCAATTTTCACTATGATGGAAAAAATTAATAAAAATTCATGAAATATTTTGCACGTTTGTTAAGTCTAAGTTTGTAAGTCGATGTTATGTTTTTATAGTTGATCTACGCACGTATATGGAATTACTACTCTCTCCGTCCAGAATTATTTGTCATGTTGCGCTTATCAAAAGTCAATTTGACTAATTTTCAAACGTAAATTGGATCACATTAATTCGATATTTTAAACAAAAAAAATAGATATTCTAAAACTATATAAAACGTACTATAAATTACAATTTTTTGCATATTAATATGATGAAAAAATACATCTTAAAATGTTACTCAATTTTTTTATATTTTGACTCTAAAAATAGAAATCATGACAAACAATACGGGACTTTTGGGAGTATTAAATCTTATCTTAATATAATATGAAGGAGAATCATAGACAAGGTGATGTGACACCTCCCTATGATCTCCACACGAATTTATCTTTTTTCTCATTTTTGGCTTTTTTTCTTATTTAAATTAATTATTTTATTACAAAAGTCATTATTTAATTTATTACAATAAGTATTATATTAATGGAAAAATATTTACAAAAAAGACTCTTCACATGCCAACTTACAAAGAGCAATTATTCATAATTCATACCTCTCTACAGCCCCTTAAAGTTGTCCACATAATTCATGTAGATACCTCAATTAGGACTAGTACCTATTAAACACATCTACTAACTCGTATTTGATTCATTTAGACACTTTTGGTGAGGTGGCGCAAAAAGTGTAATTCATATCTTGGTGAGTGTGTGAAGTTAATATTTTAATATTTTTCCTTTTTCTTTTCAATCTTTTCTTTTTAATTTTCTCATTATTTTTTTAATAGTAACAATTTTTTTATCTTCTTCTCTTTCACCATCTGAAATCACTTTGCTTCACAAATCCATGGTCATTTTTTATTTTATATTTATTTTTAGAAATTTCATGTTTTCTTCTTCTTCTTCTTCTTTTAATATTCTAACAATTATCAACTTCCGTATGGAGATCACCATTCACAATCTTTTATCAAAAAAATGAAGATGCCTTATTTATCGAAAAAAATAGAAATCGTCTACAACTTCTTTGCCGGAGAAAATAAAGATCATTAATAATATGTCTTCTCTCTCCCTCTTCACCTCTCCCACCACAAACCACCTTGATCTATACCCCTTCTTCCTCCCAAATCTAAGTAGAAACAGGAAAATTAAAAGAAAAACAAATTTGAAATCAAAATAAACAAAGGAAGAATAAATCTTTTAAGAAAACACCATCTATTCAAATGAAATAAGATAGAAGACATAAAAGAAATTAAAAAGATAAATTTATACCCAATATATGTTAAATATCTATTTTTTCTAAATGGAAAATTAATAATGGTGGAAGGTGGAGTTGTTATAGAAAGAAAAAAAGGGAAAGACTTGTATGATGTGGAGTGCGGGGGTGGGTGAAGGCGGGTGTATAATTTTTTTTTCTTTTTTTTAAAAATAAAAATTTAAAGTCTTTTCTTAAAGATTTTTGTTAGTTTCATAAAATAATAATAAAAAATATATATTGGGCAAGGTATTTTAACTAATGTTGTCATTTTTGTTTTAATTTTTAGAAATATAGTTTGTTTAACATAACTACATATAATTATAGTACTTTATAAAGGTCGGAAATCGTCTCAAGAGATTTTAATTTTAGTAATTATTTTTATTGATTTAGTCTAGTGATACGCTCAAACTTACTTCTCAAATGAGAAGTAAAGCGGTCACGTCAAGTAAATAACCCAACTAGTGAGGTTGGGATCGTTCCCACGAGGAAAATAGTCTAGACTTAACTTCAACTTGTTATTACTACTGTTCGGTTGATGACTTCCTTAGAAAGTAAAAACATAAAAAGGGGGGTTCTATCTCTAAATAAGTGAAAATAAACAACGAACTTGAAAGAGACACTTAACAGCTTTTAATTTTGGGTTTTAATCAATTAATCAAAGTAACTAGGGTTTACGTGTTCCCCACAGGTTCATAACTTGATAATTCTAAATGTAACAATTCTTTCCTAGTATCTTGCATGCAAAGTGATAAGTTATGTATTTCTAAATCCTTGGTCCGGCATCTAGAAAATCTCACTCCGCACCTTGGTCCGGCTATGTGTGTTGCTTTCCTAACCCTTATCTTTACCTCATATTAAGCATCGTATTCGATATTTGACTAAGTTATTACCTCGTACCAATCAATACTAGCCTATTAGATAGTATACACTAAATCTATGTTAATAATTCTTTTCCTATTATCTACCTCCTTGGTTCGGCAAGTAGCATTAAGGCGAGTTCTAACGTTGATCGTCCGTTAAAAAGACTTCTAAGCGAAAGAATTATAAATACATGCAAGACACTATTCTAGAATTGTTATTTTAGCAAGGGTTTATCTGATTATTTCCTATGGTTCCCACAACCCTAGTTATGGAGTTTAGTTCCTCATAGCCATAAACACAATATTCAAATATATTAAATAAGAATTCATGTACTTACTTCAATGAGAAAGAATAAAGTCCAAAAATTTGCTTGATTAATCACCAAAAATCACTTGTAAGAATCTCCAAAAATCAAACACTAATACACAAAGTCTAATAATATGATGTCTAATCTCCCAGCGTCTAACCTCAAAAACGAGGTTTTTCGAACTATTTATAAAAAAATAAAAAACCTAATTAAACAAGGATTCTAATTACTGGAAATCTGCCAAAACGCGGCTGGGTCGACGGACCACGCGACGGACCGTCGTGGTCACAACGGACCGTCGTGGTCACAACGGACCGTCGTGGTCACAACGGACCGTCGTGGACTCCGTCGTCCCATACTTGGTGCAATTTCTTCTGCCGCTTTCTTCATTCCCCTCGACGGCAAGTGTGACGGACCGTCATAGGCACAACGGTTCGTCGAGGGTCTCGTTTCAAATACTTCAACTCTTGGAATCTGGGTACTTGGAACACTTCTCTAATCTACACGACGAACCTGCAGGACAAACCGTCATAGCCATGACGGACCGTCACAAACTTCGTAATCCCACACTTGGTCAGACTTCCCCATCTTCCTTCAGCAGCTTCTCTACGCTGCCACCTACGGACCGTCACAGGCACGACGGACCGTCATAAGCTCCGTAGGTGGTCTCTTCTGCATTTTTTCGCTCAGAATCTCCGCTTTCAGCTTTGGATAGATTTCCTGCAAAACAAAGAGAAACTTATATATAAATTAGCACAACAAAGGCTTTCGGACACACTAAACTTAAGGAAAAAGTATTAATTATACCGTGAATCCACGGTATATCATCTAGTATAATTTAGGTTATTCAAATTATTTTTTTTATATTCGAGGTTTATTTTATTTCATTAAATTAAGAAGTTGTTTAGTTGATTATATTAATTCGTCCTATTTAGTTAGACGATTTTAGATTCATTTCGATTAAGTTTCAAAACTTAAATTGGCTAATTTGCAATCGAATTGATCAATTTACTAATTCAAAACCAACAATCTCTTTGCCCCATTTCTTGGATCCTTTAAGGCTCCACTTTGGGCCTCAATTGCTCAAACTCAATCTTTCCCCAATAATTTCAGCAGCCTAATCAATTTCCTCCATACTTTAATTCAAATCTTCAACCTTTTTTTTAATCCAAATCCATCAGCAAAACTAACTCAAAGCCCAGTCCAACCCCGCCAATTATTCCCCCGTAATTGAAATCTATTGTCCAACAATACCCAAACACCAAATAGAGACCCAACTGCCCCGACCAATCCAACTCCAATGAAAGAAAATCCAAATTCAGCCCGTACGACCCCCCTCCAGCGAGAACGTGATTTCTCAGAAAAAGAAGCGATAGGCACAGATCATTCTCCCATCCCCTTGTCGTTTTCTTCGAGCTCTCTTCCCACAGTACTATTGTAACAGGCACAAATCGTTCTTTGGCTCGAAATCGAGCCACATATTCCCCCTAAGGACACCAAATCGATCGAAGATGTTCGTCCCTCTTTCCTCTTCAGGGATAGAGCTGAAACCTCAGGAAAAGGTGTTGGTCTTTTTCGGTGAAAGAATTCAAATTTGTTGAAGATGAGTTTTGATGTGAAATTCGATCCGTTTATTTTCAAACAAAAAAAATGAAAACCCCAGTCATTTTATATGTATAATCGCCTTGGTTCATTTGGAAAAGGGGGGGAATTTTTAAAAAAAGAAATACAGAGGAGAAAATTATTTTTAGGGAAAAGAAAAAAAGAGCAATTTTTTTGAGTTGCTGTTGGTTTGGAAATTCTTGACAGAACTTCTAGCAAGTTACTAAGAATACGCTCAAGTATAACTCCGAACAAAAAATTCTTGGGTTTGTTGTCGATTTCTTTGATTACTGTTCGTATCAGAAGTTTATTTTTTCGTGATAAAGTTGGTCATCTTCTATTCATCGTCCCAGAGTCGCTGCCCGGAAAAGGTAATGCCCTCCCTGTTTAGTATTTTTCTCGTCTTTTCTATTTTAACGAGATGTGTTAGTTGGGATTATAGATCGTTGTCGAATTTGGTGTTTTAAAATATGATGTATGATTGCTCTTAATCGATTTTTTTATTTCGATATCTTGTTTGAGTCAAGTATAGTTGAGATATTTTGGATGTTACATACGAGGCGATTTTTGTGTACTCTATAGTTAGTTAAACTTTTATTAGTTTCAATCTTGAGTGTGTTAACTGTCCGATGTTTGCTTCATTCAATGTTCAATGAGTTTTCTGCACTATAATGTCATTGGGTTCGTCTTTGCTTATTCGCGGCTCGATTTCTAGTCACAAGTTAGAATAGGTCTCTAGTTTATGTCTGTCGAGTTATTTATGTGTGTATGACCTTCATTCTTCATGTTAATGTGTTTCTTCCTATTTTTTTTGTTTGAGCACATTTTTGTAGATTTTCCATCCATTGATTTTATCAGACAAAGGGAGAGAGTTAGGTTCTTAATTTTATGTTATTTATATATATATGTTTACTTGGGTGCTTAGTTTATCTTAAGATTTGGGGAAACCTCTCGTTTCCATAAATTTATACGTTTGGAGTTTTGTTAGAGTGGTGTTATCCGCCATCATGTCATGCACAAAAATGAGAATTAACTCGTGGGCAACATGGGGGGTTAGTTTCATTTTGATGAGTATATTTGGAAGCAATAGTTCATGCATGAGTAACTCTTTTGAGTTTACACGTCACTCGTAGTCTACTACCGTTAGTTTCATTTTGATGAGTATATTTGGAAGCAATAGTTCATGTATGAGTAACTCTTTTGATTTTACACGTCACTCGTAGTCTACTACCCTTTGTCCTTAAATCTTTATTTATGGATAGAAACAAAAATAATAATAATAAGAAGAAAAATCGTTTGGTATATTCTAACTTGGAAGCTGTTGTACATTTGCTCCAAGCATAAACATTGCTGTTCTGTTTACTTTAGATCCTAATGTTTTTTTGTTTCGCATCATGTGAACCCGTATTAAGTTCGATTGGACTCATTGTTTCGTCATCTCCCCGCATTTCTCCATCCATTCAGCCGTCTGGGCATACTTAGGAAGTGGGTGGACATGTTAAAATTAGCAATATTGCTGAAAATTGATTTTCCAGCCCCCGAAAAGCCGAAAAATAGGTTGATATACAAATTGTATACACTAGTATACAATATGAATATGCCATACATAGTTGAAAACGTGCCCAGGTAATGAAAAACACAAAAATACAAAGTTTTGATTGAAATCACAGGTTTGAGAGCGTAAAAACAGTTAATATACATAGCGTATACATCTAATATACACTCAAGGTGTATCATGATTTTGAAGGAAATAGGCCCAAAGGCCCTGAAAATTGCAGCGGCAGAATTCGGGCCTAAGGCCCAAATTGGATATCTCTTCTTTTCTTATTTATTTATTATGATGTTGGACTAACATATTATTTGATTTTTGATTTTAATATAATCACATCCCTAAAATAGCCATTTCTCTTTATATTAAAAAAAATACAAATATTTATTTTATAAATGTTTATTACTTAGAGTTTATTTTAATGTTGATCTTGTTAACACATATGAATTATTTTTTCACTTTAAGTGATTCCCCCTATTTTATTTTCCCCTTATCGAAATGCACATTTGAACTTCGAACCCTTTTAACTGATTTTTGTCTGTTTTAAATCTTTTGAAAAATAATTAATAAGTTTTTTTCTTGATTTTTAGTAAAAATCAAGTGGCGACTCTATTAATTCGGAATTAGCGACAATTTATTGGTTCGTTATGCGTCCAATGGTTGTCGCGAGTTCCAGCCCAAATTGTCCATTTGGGTTCCTGGTCTTTTCAAAAGCCACTCCTAGTCAACTAGCGTAAAGCTGAGCCAAGTTCTGAATTTAGGAGCATTTGAACTAAGATGACCCAACGCCCAAGGCATGTTGGGCCCATTAGAAGCCCACCTTGTGTCTACTTGGCCCAAATTGCCAAAAATAGACAATCATGCTTACGTGTTGATTGAAGGATGTATATGCGTTTTAAAATAATTTATCATCTACGGGGTGGGGGGTTGACTAATTTTTATTTGCTATTTTTGTAGGATGAATTCGACACACGAGCCTTTGAAAACAAGAATGGTTACTATCACTGATCCCTTCCTCAAAATATGGTGGAGGTTCATGAACAACGACGATAAAATAATCGTTCAGAAACACATAGGTTACCTTCTGTCGCTGCTAGAGATGAATGCTTGACCTAGCCTAATTGAGACGATGGTGAAATTCTGGGATTGTGAGAACATGGTCTTTCGGTTCGGGGAAGTGGAGTTGACGCCAACTATAGAAGAAGTTCTTATCAGCTATGAAAGTGTCGCCCTGTGCAACAAAAGGGAAACGACATCTAGATACAGATCTCCTAAATTTCATAATATGGGATTTCGCCAAAATTAGAGAAAAGTTGTCATTGGTTAAAGCCGAGTAGATGGAAAAGATCCCTGGTCCAAATATAACCTTCAAAAAGCTATATTATCGGTTCGGGCGTGTAAGGGCTTATGACAAAAATTAAGACAAGTTCGTTTCAAAAGAAAAATGGAAAGAGACACATCCCCTCGCATTTGCAATATGTTTGCTCGAAACGATGGTTTTCCTTCAAGGACCAAAATGCACTATTCATCCTAGTGTGTTTATGGTCACTCATGCCATCTTCTATGGAGTGAATTATAAAACATCAACAAATTACTACACTTTAGCACCTATGATTCGGGCCGACATCTATAGGGCTTTAGACAAATGTCAGAGCGGAGAACGCTTTTTTCAAGGGTGTAATCTGATACTATAGTGGTGGATGATGCGACATTTGATCAAAACTCATAATCCAAAAGAACCAGATCCCCTAAGGTGATCAAACGAGCTACATGGTCATGACTGGTGGTTATATCACAATCGTTGCAATAAGACTGGAGGATAGAGTTTTTGATATTCGAGGCTTCAGGGGCTGAAAGAAGAAAACGTACAATGGTCAATAGATAGTTTGGTGGTAACTAAGAATATGGTGATTCAAATAGAAAAGTTCCCCTATTTGGTATTTGCTGGGTTAAGAAGGACTAGACCATATGCTCCCGGTCAAGTTTTGAGACAACTAGGAGGGAAACAAGAGTTGCCCCAGATAGCATATATGAGGAAATTTGCAACTGACCATGAGAATGGACGAGTTGCGTTTGCTGAAGACATGCGTAGGATGTGGAGATGTCGAAGAGTGTTGGGTGAACTTGTACCAAACATGTTTCGTCTAGAATGTTCGAGGGAGTACAAAGAATGGTTGAAAAAGAGTCTGGATGGAACTATTGAGCCTAGTCCAAACGTTCCTCACATTATTGCAGATGTTGGAGCCAAACATCAAGTCCGACTTCACCGACTTCAAGAGAAGTTTGATAAGAATAAATTAGAGCATCAACGTCGTCACTTAGAAGACGCCAAGTCATAGCTCGATTGAAACAAGAACTACGAAGAGCCAGACAGTGCATGACAGAGTTGGATGATAGCATGGAACAAGAGATTCAGTCGATAGAGGGGTTCAAACATCAAGAAGGAGCTCGATTGGCGAGAGATCATCTATGGGAGAAAAAATATGCTATGTGGGAAGAGGTCAACATCGCCAAGAGGACCAGACTTGACGAAGAATCAGAGGAGGCTTGAATTTTATTTACCATCCCCTGCGTGGGACTGCTTTATTTGTACTTCTTTTTGTAATTTGTTTTCAAAACTATTTTTTTGTTTTATGTTTATCAGACATTCTGGATGTTATTAATGAAGTATTTTGGGAATAAAAAATCGGGTTTAAAAAGCATATACATCCTTCGATTCGCTAGGCCTACCCTTGGCATAAAAGGGTCACAAGCATATTTAGGACGTGATATATGTGTTTAACTGCTTATGTGTTACGTTGCTATGAATGAGGATATTGTAAACCCACCCCTGCCAGAAATTCCCAGAATTATACGACTCATTATCACGAAAATGTCTGATCAAAATTTTCCGAGTCTTAAGTTTCTCACTCAAAAACATCTACCAAACTCCAAATCCTAAAACATTACTCTACTGGCCCAGGGAAAACAAATCACTGCTATGGATAAGGGTAAGAATGTCCAGATGAAACTCATTGGAGAAGAGTTACAAAGAAAGATCGAACAAATCACTCGAGAAATTCAAGAAGTTAGAGAAGAAAGACTCAAGGTCGAAGTGGCCACCACAATCTACAAAGCTGCCAGCGTGACACTGGATGAGGACCTGACATCACAGATGAAGAGAAAAAAAGATGTTGAGACGGAGACAGAGGACTTGCGAGGGAAGTTGGACATGCTTCAGTTGAAAGTGCAAGAAACAGAAGAGAGAGAGGCGAGGATAAAATCGGAGACAACCGCTCTGTTAGCTAAAAACATGTCACTTGATGAGGAGATAGCAATGGAAATAGAAGAATTCACCTCCATGAGAGAAAGGATGGCGGCACTGAGGAAGAACAACAAATCCTTCCATAGCTACATGATTGATAAACTTTGGAAAATGGGCAAAAAATACCCCGTCTACGAGCAAGGAGACAACAGTGGTCCCGATAACGTTCACCCTGAAGCGACTTAGACGAGGAGGAGGAAATCATCTACAAGCCTCCATTCCTAGGTCATCTGAAAGGAGGATACTAATGCTGCAACAAGAAGGGAAATGACTAACATGTCGTCATCATTTCATCTTTTAAAAGATCTATTGTTGCCTTTCAATTCCCTGTAATCGTAATGAACGAATGAATAAAAATATTTTATCTTGTACTCGAACTACGTTGCACCTGAATTCTCCTTATGAGATACGTAAGCAGCCTTCCTAGGACCGAGCCCTATCTTTAAAAATATTCATTCCCCCTCCATGTTACGAGAAGATATGAAGACTAGATCAATAGAAGTCAAAGAGCAGCTGCAAGAAGACCGTAGCTCAACATTATTTAGCCTTTTTGAGACAGCGTCAAAACTAAAACAAGCAAACTCCTACTTGTTAAAAAAATATGTTTTCGTCTTCACTCGTGGTTGAAGATATCCTCAAACAAAACAACTTGTGTGTTTATCTGCTCTCTGTGTGATATTATGCATTTTGTACTCTAAATCTGCACTGACAAATCTGCCTTTGAGTTGTTTTACTTCTCAGGTACTTTGAAACTGATCCGTGTCGATCAAAAGGCTGGCAGATCATCCCTATTTCACTAGATCAAAAGGTCCCGCAGATTCCTTCCCTAGACAAAGCTCAGACAAAGGAAATATAGTTATGGGGGATAATAACGAAGAAGTGAGTCTTACTGATGTTGTGGTTGTTCAACCCACCGTAGCAGACCTGAATGAGTTGATTCTGCAGTTGATGCAACAGATTGCAGAGATGAAAGTAGAAATGTAAAGGAGGCAGAATCTGCCTCCACCAGGATTTGCTGCTAACGCTGCTGATGGGAGGCCTCCAATCTACTTCCCTTCTTCAAATATGGATCCATCCCAGAACCAGCTATCTACACCTGCTTAGAATCCGTCAGTTATAGATATGAATACCCAAAATCCCCAATATGCTTCTGCATCCTACCAAACTCCACCTCCTCCTCAAAACAACCACCCCCAAATTCTGGCTCATCCTCAAAATACCCACCATCAAACCGCTCCACCACCACAAAATCAAAACTAAAATACTTTCAATCCCTAAACACCCCACCACCACTTAAATGAGAAAACCAATCCTCAGACATACCCACAGAATTATCAAACCGCTCAAAATGTTGAGAGTCCCTCTATAGCTCCATCCTTACCAAAAAGAGCCACTTTCCAAATTTATGTCCCTGCCGAGCACGATGTGCACAGTTCTGAGATGGCCATTATGAGGAATAGGAAATGGATTAGAGGGAAAAAAAAGAGGTAAGGGTCGACATAAAAGAAGAGATAAAGAAGGCCATGAAGGAGATCCAATGCATTCCTAATATCACCGAGCTTAGTTATGAAGACTTATGTACTCATGTAAATTTGGACCTTCGATAAGGGTTCAAGATCCCAAAGTTTGACTCTTTCGGAGGAGTGGGCAACCCTATGGCTCATTTTAGAGCCTACTGTGACCAGCTCGTGGGAGTTGGAAGGCATGCAACTTTATTGATGCGTCTCTTCAAGCGAAGCCTGTGCGGGGAAGCTCTTTAATGGTTCACATCGCATGAAACCAGTCAATGGCCTAACTGGAATGTGTTGGCCAAAGATTTTATCAATCGATTTGCTTACAACTTAGAATTGTGCCAGACCGATACTCTTTGGAGAAGATGAAGCAAAACTCAATCGAGAGTTATAGGGAGTTCTCCCATAGGTGGAGAAAAGAAGCGGCAAGGGTGAGACCACCCATGTCTGTGAAAGAAATCGTTGAAGTATTCGTGCGCGTGCAAGAGCCTAAATATTATGATACAGGCAAAATTTGCCAAGATAGTCAAGATTGGTTAGACTATCGAGGATGGTTTAAAATCAGGAAAGATAGCCCGTGTAGCCGCATCGCCTGGATCTTTAGGGTTGTTGAAAAAGAAAAGAGAAGAAATCGCTGCTGTTTCATATGGGGGAAGGAAAACCCCAGAAGCTCGTCATATTCCTAAGTCGTTCCCGGGCTTCCCAAAAGTCCTACCAAGCTTGCTACACGCAAGTTATTCATCCCAATAATCCTTCAATTTATCAGAATGCTACTGCCGCTTATCCACACATCCAAGCTCCACTATACCAAAGTCCACCCCCAAATTACCAAAATCCATCTCCCATTTACCCAAATCATCCTCCACCCTACCGAATTCCATCTCCTACCAGGGTGTTGCTCCTAACTGCGCTAACTGCAGTCGAGCTACCGATCACCCCCTCTTCTTTATCAAGTCCAAGCTCCGCTATACAAAAATTCCCCTTCGAATTACCAAGCTCCATCGCCAAACTACCAAACAAATCTATATCCCAGAAGCCAAGCTCCCTGTCCAAACACCAGAAGTTATCAACAGGTGTCTCCTCCCCAACAAGGCAGTTATGACCCTCCCTGACCCAGATTTGAGAAGAAGCCTTCAAGGAACTTCACTGCGCTCGTTGAAAGCCTAACAAAGCTGTACGAGCTACTGGCTGTGACCGGATATATCCACCTTGTGGGGCCCAAACCCATGGATGTAATTCAAAATTCTACAGACCTGAGATGTACTTATCATTCCAACAGTGTAGGGCATGATACTGAGGATTGTGTCAACCTCAAGCACAAAATTTAGGATTTGATTGATAAAGAGATAGTCTCTCTCCAACCAGCGACACCAAATTTCAACACCAACCCGTTCCCGAATCATGGAGGCGGCAATGTCAATATGATCGAGACAGACAATGACTGGTGTGGAACGAAAATGATTACTCCAATCGTTCTCGATGATTTAGAAAAGGATGTAGCTTCTTTGAGCATCAAAGAGAAGAAAGAGTTCGTTATTTTGACACCCGTAAAGGTTGTTGCTTTTGTGCCATCAAAAACTCTCATCAAGCCTAAGTTCGTTATTGAAACTGTTGCTGCTGAAGGCATGACCAGATCCGGAAGAAGTTACACTCCTGACAAGCTTGCTCTCGGAGGTCAAAAGAAGGATCAGGCTAAAAGGCCCATAAGCGAAGGAGAAGCGGAGGAATCCTGGAGAAGAATAAAGCTGAAAGATTATTCTATCGTCAAACATTTGGAGAAGACTCCAGCCCAGATCTCCGTATGGGCATTGCTGATGAGTTCTCAATTGCACAGGCAGGATTTGAAGAAGGCTCTCGATGATACCTATGTACCCGCAAGCACAAGCAGTGATAACGTGGCCGCCATGATTCACCAAATTATTCAAGGGCACCGAATCAAATTTTGTGATGATAAGCTGCCTTTTGAAGGGAGGTCACACAACAAGGTGTTGCACATGACTGTGGTATACCGCGAAAAGGTTTTCAATTGCGTCTTAGTAGATAATGGATCTGGTCTGAATATCTGCCTGTTGTCGACGCTGAGGCGGTTAAGGTTTGACTTGGGAAAACTTGAACCAAACCAAGTCAATGTAAGTGACTTTGATGGGGTTTAGAGAGATACATTGAGAGCGGTGAATCTGATCATCCCAATAGGCCCAGCAGAATTCAGTGCGCAGTTTCAAGTATTGGATATCGATACCAGCTATCACCTTCTTCTGGGAAGACCCTTCATCCATATGGTTGGAGCTGTCCCTTCTACTCTACATCAGATGATGAAGATCGTTGGAAGAATGAAAAGCTGGTTATTCATGGCGAAGGGAGTCACTTTGGCAGACAGGCGCCGATTATTGATGAGATATCGCGAGGTACAGATTTCTACATGGTGGAGATGGTAAAATGCCACCGATGAAGACTTGGCCCCACAGACTCCCATGCCTGCTGTGTACAAGATGATAACCACTGTGATGCTGTAGAATGTTTTTGAGCCAGGTTTCAGATTGGGAAGAAATTCCCAAGGGATTATTGAGCCTATTTCGGTCCTTATTAAGGAAGCCAGATATGGTTTGGGGTACATCCCCACAGATGATGACTTGAAGACAAAGAAGAAAAATGATCAAGCATTGGCTAAGCCTATCCCACATCTGTATCAATTCTTCCCAGTCTGGGAGTATGCCGAGCATGGAGACCTTGGGGAAGGAATCTGTGACCTCTTCGAGGAGATAGATGCTGTTATTGAGGAAGAGATCTAGCTAGCTGGTATCCGTGATGCTGAGCCAGTAAAGATGCTGCGGAACTGGACCTCCACTCCCATCCTAATCCCTTGAACTCCTCGGAAGAAAGGCATCGTTTCATGCATATTTTAAAGCGGTGGTAGTCCAGAAGAGGCCGGAGACCCACCATTTTGCATATTTTTAAATGTTTTGAATTTTTGAATTTCCATCTTGATGTCCAAAGAAAGGAACATGGCCCTATGCCATAGCCAAAGTTTGCATTTTTTCCCAATTTGAATGAAAGCCTCTTCTGTTTTTGAACTGTATTTATTTATTCATCTTTTATACTTTACTTTCCTAACTTTGTCTGTTTATGGTTTCAGTAATGTAGTTTTTAGACCTGTCAATATCATGTCATGTCAAGAGCTGAATGAACAAAATGGGGCTGGTAATGATGAGGTTGACGATTACGAAGAAGAAAGTGAGAAACCAGAGTATGTCGTCGAGGAATTTTGGCAGTTTGAAAATCAGCATAAACCAAATATAGAGGAAACAAAAACGGTAAATTTGGGGTATCCAGAATGTGTTAAAAAGGTTAAGATCAACATCCACTTAAATGGAACTCCAAGAGAGGGCCTGATTCATTTGCTTATTGAATATATCGATGTGGTCTTTTGGGAAGTCGGTGACATGCAAGGGCTGAGTACCGATGTTGTATCTCATAAACTACCGATTAACCCGGGGTTCAACCCGGTGAAACAAAAAACTCAGAAGTTCAAGCCTTAACTGAGTTTAAAGATTAAAGAAGAGATCACCAAGCAAATAGAATCTCGATTGGTGGAAGTGACATAATACCCAACTTGGTTAGCCAATGTTGTTCCGGTTCCAAGAAAGACGGGAAAATCAGGATTTGTGTCGATTACAGAGACCTCAACAAAGTTAGACCAAAGGATAATTTTGCGTTTCCGAATATTCATATTTTGATTGATAACTATGCTAAGCATGAAATGCAGTCATTTGTGGATTGTGACGCAGGTTACTACCAGATTTTGATGGATGAGAAAGATGCAGAAAAGACAGCTTTTATTACACCTTGTGGTGTATATCATTACAGAGTGATGCCATTTGGCCTTAAGAATGTTGGTGCTACCTATATGAGGGCTATGACGACCATATTTCATGACATGATTCATAAGGAGATTGAAGTGTATGTGGATGACGTCATAATCATGTCCTGCGAGAGTTTGGACCACTTGACATATATAAGGAAATTCTTTGATCGTTTGCGTCATTACAACTTGAAGTTAAATCCCGTCAAATGCGCTTTTGGAGTTCCAGTCGGAAAGTTATTGGGATTTATAATCAGCAGAAGGGGTATTGAGCTTGACCCTTCTAAGATTAAAGCAATTCAAGAGTTACCTCCGCCGAAGACGAGAAAAGAGGTGATGAGTTTCTTAGGGAGGTTAAACTACATCAGTCAATTTATAGCTCAATCAACCGTGGTGTGTGAGCCTATTTTCAAGCTGTTAAAGAAAGACGCCCCGACAAAGTGGACTGAAGAGTGTCAGACTGCTTTTGATGCTATCAAGAACTATTTGTCCAATCCATCGGTATTGGTTCCTCTGCGGGAAGAGAGTCTTCTATTGTTGTACTTGTCTGTCTCAGATAGTGCATTCGGATGAGTACTTGGTCAACATAACGAGACAGGAAAGAAGGAAAGGGCTATCTATTATATAAGCAAGAAGTTTACTCCATATGAGTCTCGTTACACTTTGTTGGAGAGAATGTGTTGCGCTTCGACGTGGCTTGCCAAGAAGCTGAGACATTATTTGTCTTCCTATACTATATACCTCATTTCTAGAATGGATCCACTGAAGTATATCTTCCAAAAGGTGATGCCGACCGGAAAATTAGCTAAGTGGTAAATGTTGTTGAGTGGATTTGACATTGTGTATGTGACTTAGAAGGCGATAAAAGCACAGTCTTTGGCTGATCATCTCGCAGAAAATCCCGTTGATGAAGAGTATGGACCATTTAAGACTTATTTTCACGATGAAGAAGTGTCATTTGTGGGTGAAGATATTTCTGACGCATACCCCGATTGGATATTATTCTTCGATGGAGCGGAGGATCATCAAGGTAAAGGAATTGGGGCAGTTTTACTGTCAGAATCTGGGCATCATTACCCTATGGCAGCTAAGCTTTGATTCAATTGCACGAACAACATGGCTGAATACGAAGCTTGCATTCTTGATTTTAAAATGGCCATCGACATGAATGTCTACGAGTTGTTGGTTATTAGAGATTCAGATCTTTTGATTCATCAAGCTCAAGGAGAATGGGCTGTGAAGAACCCAAAAAGTATACCTTACGTACAGTATGTGCAGAAGTTGTGCAAAAGATTTCGTACGATCGAGTTCAGACATACTCCCAGAATACAAAATGAATTCGCCGATGCTCTTGCCACCATCGCCTTGATGATTAAACATCCGGATACTTATTATATTGATCCTCTGGATATAGATGTGAAAAAACATCTAGTCCATTGTTCACATATTGAAGTAGTTACAGATGGTTTGCCTTGGTATTTTGATATAAAGAAGTATTTGGAGTCGGGAACTTATCCCGAAGATGCTACATCCAACCAAAAGAAGTTGATACGTCGTATGGATCTCAATTTCTTACTAATTGGAGAAGTCCTTTATAGGAGAACTCTAGATTTGGGTTTTCTATGATGTGTTGATGCTATTGAAGCTGCGAAGCTTATTGAACAAATATATGCTGGAGTTTGTGGTATGCATATGAATGAGCTCACTTTGGCAAGAAAGATCCTACGAGCCGGATATTTCTTGATGACCATGGAGAATGATTGTTGCAAGTTTGTGCAAAAATGTCATAAATGTCAGGTGCACGCTGATTTGATCCGAGTGCCACCTCACGAACTTTATGCTATGAGTTCACCTTGGCCATTTGTAGCTTGGGTTATGGATGTCATCGGTTCGATAGAGCCAGCCGCTTCTAATGGACACAAATTTATTTTGGTTGCCATTGGTTATTTCACCAAGTGGGTGGAAGCAGCTTCATACAAGTCGATAACCAAGAAAGTTGTGGCTGATTTTGTTCGCAACAATCTGATGTAGATTTGGAGTGCCAGAATCCATGATTACTGATAATGGTGAAAATCTTAACAGTCACTTGATGAGATATATATGTGAGAAATTCAAGATTACTCACCGAAACTCAACTGCTTATCGCCCCCAAAGGAACAGGGTTGTAGAGGCCGCCAATAGGAATATCAAGAAGGTTTTGAGGAAAATGATTGACAAGCATCTAAGTTGGCATGAGATGTTACCATATGTTTTATTTGGGGTACCGCACGATTGTCAGAACGTCGATTGGAGCATATCCATACTTGCTAATGTATGGAACAGAAGCAGTCATACCTGCTGAAGTTGAAATACCGTAATTGAGAATCATCCAAGAAGCTGAGTTGAGTAATGTTGAACGGGTGAGCAAGAGAATTTATCAGTTGACATTGAACGATGAGAAGAAAATGATTGACATTTGTCATGGTCTGTTGTATCGACAGAGAATGATTCATACTTTTTACAAGAGAGTAAGAGCCAGAATTTTCAAAGTTGGTCAGTTGGTACTTAAGCGCATTTTTCCTCATCAAGATGAGTACAAAGGAAAATTCGCACCAAACTGGCAAGGACCTTACATGGTTCGTAAAGTATTATCTGGAGGTGCTTTGGTCCTGTCGGAGATGGATGGAACCACATGGCCGAAACCAATCAACTCAGACGTTGTCAAGAGATACTACGTGTGAAGCTTCAGTTTGCATTTCTGTTATTTACTTGTAATCATTCTGTTTGCTTGTATTTGTTTTGCTTAAATTTTTATCCCTTTTTGTAATGAACTAAGTATGACCTGAATTCTCAAGAATGAGATACGTAGGCGGCCCATGTCGGCCTCGGTCATCCCATTTATCCCATTTAATTATTTTATTGTATTTGAACTACGTTCGACCTGAATTCTCAAGAATGAGATACGTAGGCGGCCTGTGTCAGCCTCAGTCGGTTTCTTTGAAATTTTCTTATTTTGTTATCTTTGAGGGAGAACTACGTTTGACTTGATTCCTGCCTCAATGGGATACGTAGGTGCCACAAGGGTTCAATTATATCTTCCGTAAGATTTCTATTCCTCTTTACAACAGAAACTGGGACAGAATTTTTGAGAGGGACACAAAAATTCTCAAGAAGAAGATTCTTTCTCAGCAATTTCATACTGAAGATACTTTGAGATTTGCGACTGGGACAGTATTTTTGAGGAGATCTCAAAAATTATGTGATCTACTCAGTCACAGTGGAAAGATAAGCAACACAATTAATTGGGACAGAAATTTTGACGAGGGCCTCAAATTTCAGCATGGATCTACAAGTCCGAAGTGACTCTGAAAACTCCCCAGCGAATAATCAGATACACCTCCAAGCATCAGTCTCAAAGAAGTTTGTTAAGCCTGATATGACATGACTTGGCAGTGACCTTTTTTAGATTCTATTTCTCGAAAATTTATTCCTCTTAAATTATTCCTTTTATGTTTTATTTGTTTTGATATAAAATATTATATCTTATCTATCAAGAGTCGGGAGATCGGGAAATCAACCGGAGATAGCAGGGCAAAGAGAAGACAACTAAAGAAATCGACACAGATCAGTCTATTTTAAAACTAACGATTTTTCTGTGGATACAGGTCTATAGCTTTACTTTGATACCAACAAAATTCTTCCGATCAAGGAACAGGGAGAAGTCTAAGGAGGAGAAAACTCTCCCCAAATCAACAGTTTTCCTAGATGCAAGAATCATATTATATCGCTTATGGCGGAGACTTGGGAATATGATTTGTTTATTTCAGTCAATTTCCAACAACATGAAGTTTGTAAGGAATGTTTAATTGGATTCAAAGGTGAATTAAGAGAAAATCTCAAGGAAGAGTTTACGGTTGCCGTAAAGGACGTCATTTGCATCATAATGTCAGATATGATACTATGCAATACCCGAAGAGGAAGATATTCATGCCATGTGGAGATCATGCTTCGCGAGTCAATATCCATGCATCACGGAAGATCACACATAAATATCCATTCATTGCGAGTCAATATCCATACATCGCGAAAGGTCATGCATAGCGAGTCAATATCCATGCATCACGAAAGATAACGATCAATATCCATGCATCGCGAGTCAATATCCATGCATCACAGAAGATCATGCATCAATATTCATACATCGCGGAAGGTCATGCATCACGAGTCTATATCCATGCATCGCGGAAAGATTTCATACCTCGCAGAAATTTATACATCGCGAGAAGATTTCATACCTCGTAGAAATTTATGCATCGCGAGAAGATTTCATACCTCGCAGAAATTTATGCATCACGAGAAAATTCCATACCTCGAAGAAATTTATGCATCATGAGAAGATTCCATGTCTCGTTGAAATTTATACATCGTGAGAGGATTTCATACATCGCAGAAATTTATGCATCGCAAGAAGATTTCATACCTTGCGGAGTTTATGCATCACGGGAAGATATTCATACCCCACAAGAAATCATGCGCTACCAGGGTAGAAGTGGTGCATAGCAATAAAAATATTTACTCACCGACATCATCTGCATTTCTTTTATTTATGATAAAAGTAAACATCAAGAAGAGCATCGAAGACAACACCAAGAGAAATATTAGTGCTGCATCATCTTTCACTTATGTCAATATCAGATGAAGAATACATTGATATCAAGAGAAATATTCTCATTGCATCAAATTTTTTATTTATGTTGACATCACATGAAGAGTACATTGCATATTACATTGCAAATATAAGACATAAGTTTCATTTGCTTTACGTCAAACCCGATCAAGGTGACGACAAATGAAGAAGGAGAACAACTAAGTGTCAACACGGTAAAAGAGACTATCTCCCATTTGAATTGTATTTTTAAGCTTGCGAATTTTATCTCAGTCTTTGTCGAGAGCATCCGAAAGGATGAATTCTCCAAAAACAAACCATAGGTGCGGACGACATCAGAAAAGATGCCGCACAACGTGAAACTTTTTTAGCAGTGAACTGAGACATAGTCCAAAGAGGATTGTCAAACTCTTAGGACACAAATAGAGGTAACTTCCACCATAATCAAACCACACTTCTATCAGAAGGCATGTGGATTTTTCTTTGGCTTTTGTTATTTTCAGTTTTGCATGCGGCTTTTGGTGTCTGCCGGAGGCAAGTTTCCAATCTAAGTGACAATGCACCAAGAGCTTTGAGAATTATGTTCGTGTAAGTTCTTAATTATGGGTGTGAAGCGCGCCACATTCATGGTTAAGAGGTTACAAGCCTCCTTTTCATACTCTATTTAATTTGTCACTTGTCCAGAATAAAAGGTTATCTAGCATAATAGATTCCTTTTTCAACCGATTGAGTTGAACTACAAATAGCTTGCTTCTTTGAGTTTAAGGATATATAAGCGAGCTCAATGTTGAAAACTTGGCTGTACAAATCTCGCTCTTGAATCTTATCCTCGAGCATTCCGGTCCCTTCATAATTTGGTATCAGGATGATTTTTGAATTCCTCCAGAATCGTGCATTAATTCAAGCATATTGAAACTACAAGTGACCTGAATTCTCATATAGCCTGAGATATGTAGGAAACACATTTCCAGGACTCGACCATAATTCCTAAAATCCGTATCAAATCGTTTTCTTAGAGATGGATATGGGGTTTATCAAAATTGAATTAGTCAATTTTATTTTCCTCGAATCTCTTGCATCAGTCCAAATAAAATGAGGGACAGTTGTTGAACTCAATTTTGACCCTTCTCGAAATAAATTGATTGACGAGCTTTTTAATTCCAAATGATTTAAAACGATTAGTTTCATAAAATAATAAAACAATATATATATTTGGCAAGTTATTTTAATTAATGTCGTCATTTTTGTTTCAATTTTTAGATAATATAGTTTGTTTAACATAAGTAGATGTATAATTATAGTATTTTATAAAGGTCGAAAATTATCTCAAGAGATTTTAATTCTAGTAATTATTTTTATTGATTTAGTCTAGTATAATTTAGGTTATTCAAATTATTTAGTTTATATTCGAGCTTTATTTTATTTCATTAAATTAAGAAGTTATTTAGTTGATTATATTAATTCGTCCTATTTAGTTAGACGATTTTAGATTCAATTTCGGTTAAGTTTCAAACTTAAATTGGCTAATTTGCAATCGATTTGATGACTTTACTAATTCAAAATCAGCCATCTCTTTGCCCCATTTCTTGGATCCTTTAAGGCTCCACTTTGGGCCTCAACTGCTCAAACCCAATCTTTTCCCAATAATTTCAGCAGCCCAACCCATTTCCTCCATACTTTAATTCAAATCTTTAGCCTTTTTTTAATCCAAATCCATCAGCAAAACTAACTCAAAGCCCAGTCCAATCCCGCCAATTATTCCCCCATAATTGAAATCTATTTTCCAAGAATACCCAAACGCCAAATAGAGACCGAACTGCCCCGACCAATCCAACTCCAATGTATGAAAACCCAAATTCAGCCCGTACGACACCCTCCAGCGAGAATGTGATTTATCAGAAAAAGCAGTGATAGGCACAAATCGGTCTCCCCTCCCCTTGTCGTTTTCTTTGAGCTCTCTTCCCACAATACTATTGTAACAGGAGCAAATCATCTTTTGGCTTGAGATCGATCCACGTATTCCCCCTAAGGACACCAAATCGATCGAAGACGCTCTTCAGGGATAGAGCTGGAACCTCAGGAAAAGGTGTTGGTCTTTTTCGGTGAAAGAATTCAAATTTGTTAAAGGTCAGTTTTGACCCGAATTCGATCCGTTTGTTTTAATAAAGAACGAAAACCCTAGTCATTTTATATATATAATTGCCTTGGTTTATTTGAAAAGGGAGGGGGGGGGGGGATTTTGTAAAAAGAAATACAAAGGAAAAAATTATTTTTAGGGAAAAGAAAATAAAAAGAGCAATTTTTTTGAGTTGCTCTTGGTTTGGAAATTCTTGACAGAGTTTCTAACAAGTTTCTAAGAATACGCTCAAGTATAACTCCGAACAGAAAATTTTTGGGTTTGTTGTCGATTTCTTTGATTACTGTTCGTGTGAGAAGTTTTTTTTTCGTGGTAAAGTTGGTCATCTTATATTCATCGTCCCAGAGTCGCTGTCCGGAAATGGTAATGCCCTTCCCTGTTTGATATTTTTCTCGTCTTTGCTATTTTAACGAGATGTGTTAGTTGGGGTTATAGATTGTTGTCGAATTTGGTGTTTAAAATATGATGTATGATTGCTCTTAATAGATTTTTTTATTTCGATATCTCATTTGAGTCAAGTATAGTTGAGATATTTCGGATGTTACATATGGGGCGATTTTTGTGTACTCTATAGTTTAGTTAAACTTTTATTAGTTTCAATCTTGAGTGTGTTAACGTCCGATGTTTGCTTCATTCAATGTACAATGAGTTTGCTGCAGTATAACGTCATTGGGTCCATCTTTGCTTATTCGCAGCTCGATTTCTAGTCACAAGTTAGAATAGGTCTCTAGTTTATGTCCGTCGAGTTATTTATGTGTGTGACCTTCATTCTTCATGTTACTGTGTTTCTTCCTGTTTTTTTTTTGTTTGTTTGAGCACATTTTTGTAGATTTTCCATCCATTGATTTTATCGGACAAAGGGAGATAGTTAGGTTCTTAATTTTATGTTATTTTTATATATATGTGTTTACTTGGGTGTTTAAGTAGGTGTTTAGTTTATCTTAAGATTTGAGGCAGCCTCTCGTTTCCATATATTTATACGTTTGGAGTTTCGTTAGTGTAGTGTTATCCGCCATCATGTCATGCACAAAAATGAGAATTAACTCGTGGGCAACATGGGGAGTTAGTTTCATTTTGATGAGTATATTTGGAAGCAATAATTCATACATGAGTAACTCTCTTGATTTTACACATCACTCGTGGTCTACTACCCTTTGTCCTTAAATCTTTATAAATGGATAGAAATAAAAATAATAATAATAAGAAGAAGAAAAATTGTTTGGTATATTCTAACTTGAAAGCTGCTGTACATTTTCTCCAAGCATAAATATTGCCTTTTAGTTTACTTTAGATCCTAATTTTTTTTTTGTTTCGCATCACGTGAACTCTTATTGAGTTTGATTGTACTCATTGTTTCGTCATCTCCCTGCATTTATCCATCCATTCAGCCGTCTGAACTTAGAAAGTGTGTGGACAGGTTAAAATCAGCAACATTGCTGGAAATTGATTTTTCAGCCCCCGAAAAGCCGAAAAACAAGTTGATATACAGATCGTATACACTGGTATACATTATTAATATGCCTTGCATAGTTGGAAAACGTGGCCAGGCAATGGAGAACGCAAAAATACAAAGTTTTGATTGAAATCGCAGGTTTGGCAGAGCAAAAACCGTCAATATACACATCATATACATCACATATACACTCAAGGTGTATCATGATTTTGAAGGAAATAGGCTCAAAGGCCCTGAAAATTGCAGCGGCAGAATTTGGGCCTAAGGCCCAAATTTGATATCTCCTCTCTTTCTTATTTATTTATTATGATGTTGGTCTAACATATTATTTGATTTTTGATTTTAATTTAATTACATCCCTAAGATAGCCATTTCTCTTTATATTAAAAAAAATATAAATATTTATTTTATAAATGTTTATTACTTAGATTTTATTTTAATATTGGTCTTGTTAACAGATATGAATTATTTTCACTTTAAGTAATTCCCCTATTTTATTTTCCCCTTAATATAATATAATAATTAAATTGAGCAAAAGGAAAAAAAATTCTTTTACTTTAGTTAAAAATTTGAAAAGTTGTTTGAAAGTCAATTTAGTCAAATCGCTGGTCAACCGCAAGTTAGCGGGCATTCTGAGGGCCTAACACCTTCTCGGAATGCACGTTTGAACTTCGAACCCTTTTCAACTGATTTTTATCTGTTTTAAATCTTTTGAAAAATAATTAATAAGTTTTTTCTTGATTTTTACTAAATATCAAGTGGCTGCTCTGTTAATTCGGAAAGTTCATTTCTCTTAAATTATAAGATTAATTAATTTTTATAAACGTAGTCATTTTTCCTTTTACTATATTTTTTCATAAAACAATTTTGACTTATTAATATTTAAAATTTATTTTTATAATTATTTTAAATTAAGATGCCACATGTTTTTTTTATTTGCAATTTTGCCACATCATATGCATGTGTATTACACGCACTTTCTGTTTTGATTGAGTGTTAGAAAAATCATCAATATGTATTTATTTGTTAAGGTTAAAGTGTCTAATAGGAAACAATGTTTATTGAAGTGTCTAAATGAATTATACGAACAACTTTAAGGGGCAACACATGACATAAGCCTTCTATTATTAATAAAAGAAACATTTTTTTAACCTTTTGTCCTTCTTCTTATTACAATTACGGAAGAAAAATATTTTTTAAAAATATTTTGAAGTATTTTATTTTTATTATTTAATTTATATAAAATGTATATTACTATTTAACCTTTTTTTGAGTTTTTTCATTCATGTTTTTCATTAATTAATTTCATAATTCATACCTCTTGAATTTCTATTATTAATAAAAAGATATTATTTTAATTTTTTGTGCTTCTTCTAATTTCAATTACGATAGAAAATTTTTTTAAAAATATTTTAAGTTTTTTATTTTTATTATTTAATTTATATAAAATGTATATTACTATTTAGCTTTTTTCTCCCTTTCTTGACTTTTTTCTTTCATGTTTTTCATTAATTAATTTCATAAGTCATACCTCTCTAATTTATATTATTAATAAAAAATATCTTTTTAAATATTTTAAGTATTTCATTTTTATTATTTAATTTATGTAAAATGTATATTAATATTTAACTTTTTTCTCCCTTTTTTGAGTTTCATTCATATTTTTCATTAATTAATTTCATAATTCATACCTCTCTAATTTCTATTATTAATAAAAAAATATTTTTAAATTTTTTGTTCTTCTTCTTATTACAATTACGAAAGAAAAATATTTCTAAAAATATTTTAAGTATTTTATTTTTATTATTTAATTTATATAACATGTATATTACTTTTAACTTTTTTCTTCCTTTTTTGAGTTTTTTCGTTCATGTTTTTCATTAATTAATTTATTAAAAAATTAATAAATACAATCATATTCATTATATATAATTATATCACATGAAAATTACAAAAAAACCTCCATCTATTTGAATTCTCTAATTAAATAAGATGTTTTCTCAACTTCCTTTTACTTAATTCTCATCTATAAATAACAATCATCTATGGTGTTGTTGTATGTCCATTTCTATTTTCTCCAACTTCATATTGTTAATTTTTTTTCAACTTTTATGAAGATTATAAATATATTTTTTAGAATTTCTTCTTGTGTTACTATAGCCAAGTAAAAGTTTATCAAGATGATGAAGAAAGTTCAAAAGGTGGTGTAAGATTCATTAAAAGAGACTATCAAATTTGATTAATTTGCTATAAGTCACCAATATGAAGAAGAAAATTTAACGGCGGTGGGTGATTCATCAAGATTTGGTTAGAGTAAAATTTGAAATAGGAGAAGTGTCAATCATTTACAAATATAAAGATGCACTTATTGTTACTTATATAATTTTTCAATTAATTTTTTTTATCAAGATATGTACCCTTCAAGAACAAGATTATATTACAAAGCACACTTTTTGTATCTAGGGTAACATGATCTTCCACGGATTATTTTGTTGCTTAAAGAAAACTTTTGATATTTTCATTATATAAACTTTTATCTTTTGGATATACAATCAATATTCTATATCGAGATATATAATGTATATAACATGTTAATGTGACATAATTTCTCGATCAAGAATATTCCATCATCTTTTTATATTTAGATGATATAACACATTTCTTTCTTTTGTGGATTTTTAATTGACTAAAAAGGAGATGAAATCCTCTCCATTGAGTTTTTGTTTCATATTTGTTAACACTTGTGTAAAATTAGTCTATTAATATGATTGTGGAACTCAAAAACTTCACAAAACATTTAATTCTTCTAAGTTGATGAAACTTTTCAGAATGAGCCAAGTTTGTTTTGTCAATATCGAATTATAATAAAAATATTTTTTTAAGTTATAGAGAAAATTGCTATTTGTTTAAGTTGATCATTATGAAACTTAAAAAATGAGTTTACTATCTTCATTAATTAATTTGTTTGATAACTAAAATAATTATAATGTTTATTACAGCTAATTACATATCATAAATTACAAAAATCTTTGTTTATTCATATTTTCTACTTAAATGACATGTCTCCTCAACTCCTTTCTACGATTCTATTCATTACCTCTACATTTAGTTTTCCCAAAATATAATGAATTTAGATTTTAGTCTATCATTTGCACATCAATTATTCAAGATTTGCATGTAGAACATCTTCATGGAAGCATATGTTTTTTATTTATTTGTGGTTGTAAACTTTTGGTAACAAGACATACTCTAATTTTATTTAAAATTAATGAGGAAATACTACTATGTTGTTTTGTTCTTTTTATTAGCGGGTTGATCTATCTAATGACTTACAATTCATTTTATCTATTTATATTTTTTGCTAAATAAGGATGTCTCATCAATTTGTTTTTACTTAGTTCTTTATCTCTTTTGAAGACTTCTTTTTCATTTTCTTTCATTTACATCATATATTAAATTTACTCAAAATTATGTCATTTATCTATTTTATAAATGAGCATCTAAATAAATTTAAAAATTAGTGATTTATTTTCCTGATGACGTTATGTACATATTTTGTATTTAAAAATTCATTTATTTTATAATTATTTAACATTGTAAATGAGGGCAAAAATAGGAAAACTTTTCAACATCTCTCTTAAACTTGGTACAATTCACTTATTTTGAATTATGAAAAATGCTAAATGATTTCACTTATTATGAAATAGAGGGAGTATGTATTATTTATTAAAACTCGAGATTTTGAGATTTTTAAAGTTTTGTACTAAAATAATGAATTTTTTTTTTTAATTTTCTATCTTTTTAGTAATGAAATAAAATGACCAAAAAAAAAAATACACAAAATCCACACTAATGAATCGAAGTATTATTTTAATGAAATATATTGAGTAAATAAAGATAAAATTTTTTAGTTTGTGTGAAGATTAAAAGAAATTATAAATAATTTCAATAGATATAAAAAACAAACAATAACAGAAATTCTTATATACTAAAAAGTCCTACTGAATTCTTTTTCTCTTATTCTTTGCTTTTTTTGTCATTATTTAAATTGTAATTTTCTCTAAATAATTATATATTTAGTGAGTTTTGTAACTCCTCAAGAGTTAGAATATTCACTATTTATTATTTGTAATAATTATTCTTTGACAATTAAAACAAATAAAAATGACTATAATTTTGTATTGAGTTGTTTATTGAAATATTAATATTTATTGCTTTTATATTTTATTATTATGATTTGTATATTTATATATTATTTAATTAAAATAATTAGTCGTTCTTTATATTACTATTTACATGCTTTTTGTTAATTCTCATATTTTAACTTGGCACATTTTATTTTATTTTTTAAAAAGAATTTTATAAAAGATTATGTACCTAACAAGTATTTCTTTTGTTACATAAATCATACTAAAGAACTATATTTAAAAAGGTCTAAGTTCATTAGTTCCTTATATATAAATAAGCATCCATACTTTTAAAAAACGAAGAGGACAAATTATTTACGTTTCATTTGATGATCCACGACAAATAGAAAATTAAGTACAAAATTAAGTTAACATTTTTTTAATATATAAAACATAATCTTTTCACCCTAACAAAATAATACAAAAATAATATCTTATAAATTGAAACAATTGTTATAAACATTTTATAGCTTTTACTAAGCATTGATCAAATTTACTGCTAATTTATAAAATAAATTATTTTAAAAATAGTTGTAAAAATAATTGTTAGAATCGCACGATGCGCGAACATGTTCTAGTATATATATATTTATAGACAAAAGTAAATAGATCGACTTAGTGTATGTACTTTATCAATCACATATCAATAGAGACATACAAAAAGTAGCACCAAGACTTGAGAAATTATTTTTTAATCATATTTATCAGTGAAAGTGTATCAAATGAAAAAAAATTTGCTAAACCAATAAATATTAGTGATCTAGTGGTAAAACGTACCTCACTCGCATTACTTAACATGGATTATATTTTTCAAATGATGCATTTTATATTTAAGAATATTATGTATTGAACTTTTTCATTTTTACAAAATTGTCTGAATTCATTGGTTTTAATATTTTTCCTCACCAATTAACGTATAAATTCTGTCTATTTCTTATGAAACACTTGTATTAGTCTTTTTGTAAGTTGTCACTTGTAATTATGAACAACTGTAGCAAAAAAAATATTGTATTTATCTATAAAAATTTTCTTAGGTCGCTATTTAACACCTTACATATATTGTGAATCTTTTTTGTCACTAAATAGTAGATTGATTAGAGACAATAAGATCTTTGTACCAATTATTTATATTACTAGTGACGAAAATAAATGTCATAATTAAATCTAAATTTTTATAGCTAAAAATTATAATATTTAACTACGAACTCTAATTTGTCGATATTGTAACAACATACTTTTGTAGATGAAATTTTTTTGTGTCCAAAAATTAATAAATTTTAAGACAAGATGTAATTGTCATGAATTAGATACAAGATAGTGATGAAATAATGTGTCACAATAACTTTAAATTTGTGACTCACACTACATAACAAATGACGCCAATTAATTTTTTCGTGGGATACTTAAGTGGACAAGACTTTGCTAGAACTTTTCATATTTCGTAAGTAAAAATATGTGTCTCATATTTTTAAGCACGAAAAATAAATTTTGACACTAAAAGCGAACAATTAATAACGAATTTGATTTCATAACTAATAATTTCGTACTATATATCATATTTGTTGTAGTGAATCTTGCCAGAAAAATTTAATTGGGACAAAATCAGGATTAAGGAAAAAGTATAAAACGTATTTCACTCTCCCTGATGAAAGTTTTACTTGATATCTCAGAGATGACACATTCTAATCTTATATCTCAATATCTCAAATGTTGATGTTAGCAATGTCTTAGTGAATACATCTATAAGATTATCACTTGAACATATTTTTTTGAACTTCTCTCTTACTATTTCGTTGAAAATCATGTGCGAAGATGAACTTTGATGAAATGTACTCTGCCCAATTTCTTTTGATGCATCATCCTTCAATCAAGTTATACATGAATCATTATCTCCATATATGGCCGTTGGATTATCTCTTTTCAAAGAAAAATCACACAGTTCTCTACATCTACATAGTTAATAATTTGTATGTACACCAATTGCACTAATACATGATATTTTACAATCATCTTTATCAGATCAGTCTCTTTTATGCTGAGCAATCTCGTACTATTGGGGTACTCAATGAAATTGCTTTAAGTACACCTTTTGAATACTTCTAGGATTTTCATGTAACATCCATCATCTAGCTAAACAACACATATTCAAGAATTTCATCTATTTCATGACTGAGACAAAGAGTCATTCAGTCCACCAGAGAAGAATATATCTCCATCTAATAATCTCAAGATTTTTGCATAAATCCTTTATGCTCCAAGGTACAAACCGTACTTTATTTCTTTACGGTTGTACTTTCGCACAATAATTTATTTATACACCACGGACATTATATCTTGATCATGAACTATAAGTCCAAAATATGACTTCTCAAAGTAAAATATAATATACTTGAATTGTGCATTTCATTTGGCCAATTATTTATTTATCCACACTATTTGATATATTTTAATTCAAGATCCTCATCATCATCGGGAGCATTGAGCGTTACTTCATATAAAAAATATTGTCGACGATCTTTTGACTCGATTCCTATGAGACATAATTTATCAAGATCTCTTCATATTTTATCAGGTACCTGAACCTTTGCCAATGTTTTATGAAGTGTTATGCCACCATGCTTCTGTTAAAGCACTTGTCTCATTATTATAACTATCTTGATCATTTGATCCTCTCATTCATTAAGAAGTTTTTCATTTGGAATCAATTGGTCTATCACGTTTCACGCGTACCATAAACTGTCCTTCAAGGACTTTTCATTGGAATATTTACAACTAAATTATAACATAGGGTCAACAAATTCATCTAGCAATTAATTTGTAACATTATGCAAATGAATTATCCCTTGAACTTTAAGTTCAATTTTTTAACAGGGATTGGGATAATTCATCTCATAATTCTCAGCTTGCAATCATCTCTCCCCTTAATGTTAGAAAATCTAACATTCACCCCAATCTCATTTGGGGATTCATCTTGTACATGGTGAATCAACTAAATCGCGAATCGCATATCCAAACATTAGATGAAATTTATTTGGTTTCTGACCATGAACCAATTATGATGGAGAAATCTTGTTGGTTTAATGCATAAATACTTTTTTACATATTAAAAAAATTCATCTCAAATGAAATTTTATTTGAGAATTTTGTTTTCAACCCATGACTTAACTATAATTGGAGACATACAATTTTTGCTAAACCAATCAACATTATCAACGTAATTTTATAGTTGTGAATAGTGCTCTTAATTTAACAATTCGAACAAACAACCTTATAAAAATCAATTTATAAGTTGACAGCAGAGCACATGTGACCATTCCATAAATGTAATTATCATATAGTTGCAAACGATCCACATGGCAGGGAACATGCCTATATTCACCTTTTTATATGTTTCAAAAACCTCAGGAAATACAATTTCAACCTTAGCTGGTATAATGATAGAATTATCATTCAATTATGAGAAAAAGTAAAATAGAGGAATTCTTGAAGAATCTTTTATTTCTTCATCATATAAGCCACATAAATTCTCAATCACTTTTGCATCACATTAGACTGAAAAAGGCTAATCGATCATGTCAACTGATCTTTATTTTTGTCAAATCTCCCGTAAAAGTGAGTTGTGAGATATATCATTTTTCGCAAACCTATCATAAATTTGAGTATGACATATTTCCAACACATAAGGATTTTACCATATCTTGATTCATTTTCTTTTATAATGTCAAAAATTCAAGATGCTTATCAAACGTCACATTCTCTTCAACAAATAGACTAAATCTTTATATGTGCTTCACAAATTTGCATTATAAGCACATTATCATGCATTTAAAATTAATCAATTCTGTATGACCACATCAACATTCTTTAAAAATTTATTTGTACCGCTTCTTTTATATTTCTTTCTGTTTATGAAAGATTTATATATTATTAGGTCACACAACGATCATGGGTCTTATGACCTTACATTTCATTATGATGATAAGAATTACCTTCACATTATGAAGGACTATTTGGCGAACGCATAGTGTTGTTCCTTTTATAATTACCAGAATGATGACTATTATAATGCTGTCCCCTAACGTCCTTATTCATACATTCAATCATTAGTCATATTTCAGACTTAGTACTATTCACTACTACCACATTCATACGATAGAATGGAGCAATTGAATTGATTTCAAACTTATCATGTGCTGCTACCACATTCGCTTTAGGTAATGAAGCAAATTCAATTGCACAAATTTCATGATTTTTCATCAAAGTAGCAATCATTATTATATCATCACTATGGTGCATTGAAACTCATACTCAATGTATTATCCATATAAGGCTTGTTAGACCATAATTCTATGAGACTTGAACCCAATCCTTATTCTCATGGTACATCAAAAATCAATTTGACGTCTTAACCTTTTGGTGCGATTGAACTTAAATCTATCGTCTTACCCTTAAACATTTTTCATTATGGTGCATTCGAACTTTAACCTGACCGCCTTACTCTCAACTAATGGTATAATATACCAAAGTACAACATGACTCACTCTTTAAGTCTTTCAAAATATTGAAACAAAATTTATAAAATATAATACTCATACTCATTCTATCAAAACTTTATACCTTCATCTATTTAAGAAACTTTATGGAGTAGACACTATTCAACAATAGTAGTATATACCTTTGGTTTCTGGTCAACATTAGTAATCGAACATTATTGTATTTTAAATTATAGAAAGATTCTAGAAAATACATACATGATTTTATGTATATAATATCTTGATTCAGTACATAACATTTTTCTTTCTTGATTCTCATAACGAAATCAATCAGAACATGAGCTAAAGAAAAATAAAACTCAATCTAAATTGGCTAGAGTCTCATGTTGATAATGTGTTATAAAATATAAACAATATAGACAAGATATATAGGGACTAGATTGTAGAGATCATTTTATTTAATTGTCTTCAGGTATCTCATATGTGTCTCTTACAATGGTGAATGGACAACTTTATTTATAGGTTGAGAAATCACCCTCAAAGTCACCATATAAAGCATCATAATAAATAAATATATTCTTATCCAAAAAGATTCATTGAACCTAGAGAATACACATAATTCATAAGTATAAATTTATGAATAAACTCCATGGACAATCCACACACTTCAATGAGTTTATAATATTGGCTAAATTATTTGTTCATATATATTTTTTGTTGTTTATATAAATTTATCATTTTATTACTAGTAAAATTACAAATCAAACGAAATTTTGCAAAAAAAAAAAAAAAAGATTCTGAATCAAATTATAATTCATGTTCGCTTCATTTGACTAAATTGACTCAAATAAATTAATCAATTTTATATGCTAATTATCCAAACTATTCACAAAAAAATTATTTTGAGCTAAAAAAACTCTCTTGACTCAGAGTTCTTTTTTTTCTTTCCCTGTTGTTTAACTTTGTTACAAAATAACATAATATCTCCAAATAAATATAGTTATGATTTAGTTGTCAAACTCTTACTTTAACCACTTCACCTAATTTTGAAAGAAGACTTTTCAGTTGTCCTCCTTTAGATGTAAATCTATTTTCTTATTTGTTTGACGATTGATTTTATCTTATTTTATGATTCATCGTGTAGGAGTGTTTTTCATTTTGTAATTTTTATTGTTTTTGACGAACTTTTATTACAAAGATAATTAATTCTTGTGAATATTTTAAATGGGAAGGTAAATCTTTTCGTGATATAGCTTAAATACGTAATTTAGAATTATCATTAAAATTGTCAAAATTGAAATGGAAAATTTGAAGATTGAAATGAAAATTTTGAAGATTGAAAGTTAAAATTTGAAGATCAAAGAGGTCATTTGTCAAAAATAATTTCTATATTGGAGACTACTTGATTTCAAAGTGATTTAAGTTAAAATAATTTGAAGAAGTTTTCTAAGATAAAATACAATTTTATGATTGCATGAGCCATTTTATTGAATTTATAGTTTATTGATGGCAAAGTGAAATAAGAATATGTTATAAGTGTTGTAAAACAAAGAATTGGATGTAAATGTGGATGGGGGACTACTCATTGTCACGTCTCGACCCTACATCTTGAGTGTGACCAACACTCGAGAATCATTGCTGGCCCCAAGCGAACTCTTGGCCTGACTTACATACTCAGCGGACTTAAAACATTACAAAAAGAATTTCAATGCTAATTAACTCAACTTTTAGAACAGAAATCAAAATATTTTAAAAATAATCATTTAACTTAGTCAAAATGGCAACTCAAATTTGAACATAAGTCAATAACAAAAAGAGGAGAAACGAACTAACATTTGATTGAATATCTTTGGAGACTCTAATAATTGAGAGGGATGTTGGCACAAGCCCCACAACATCCTAATGAACTAAGCTAGAAAACAATGAAATTGGATCCTCCGGAATGCAAGGAGACTGACCAACAGACTCTGAATTGTTCACTAGATCAACGATGTGATAGAAAGCCGATCCTAGTTACCTGTGTCTGCATCATAATATGATGCAGACAAACTGTAATCAGTACATCGAATGTATGAGTATGCGAGTTGAAATGCTAAAACAACATAGGCTTGAAAGAGATTCTAAAAAAATATTTACCTTGACTCTTCTCAACTCATGAATACTTAACTAAACTCATTTCAACATAAGACAATTTAAAGATATGTGCATTATAAAGAAAAGCTGTTTAAAACATGATTTTCAACTCTGTCTATATGCAAAGATACAAATAACTCTGAGATGTATGTAAAAATACAAAATAAACTGATGTCAATTCATAATCATAATAAAGGAAATACATGCTTCCTCTCAAAGTCTACTTGTGCAATGCATGAATGAAGTCTCATACCCTTCTTCATAATAAGCAAAACCCCTTAAGAAACCATGCAATTATTGCTGTGGGAGTTTCTCTAACTGATAATCATCACTTAAGAGCTATAGTGATGATACAACACTTTACCTCACGTTGCCAACACGTCCTATACCCGGCCAAAAATATAAGATCTGAATTGCCTAATGAATCCACTAGTATATAGTGAAAAGGGCTCATCTAAAAAGCATGACCCTTTTCAACCCATGGTGGTTACATGGCTTATGGGGCCTATGAGTTCTCTGAACGCTCCCCCCAGATCGGTTTTCAATGATACTCCCATAAATATTATTGTATTAACTCTTATATTTTTAAAAACATACTTCTTTCTGTGATTTGAGATTAGTGCTCGAAAACTTAGCTCAAAGGCTATCTTGAATATCTCAGTTTCCTCTCTTGCTTCATTTAGAAAGTGATTACTCTTTTATGAAAACTAGTCCGAATGCTCTTTGAAAATCTCAGTTTCCGTCCTATTTAAATGTGAAAACATTTTAAATCTCTTTGGGAATACATAGTCCCCATATACTTCATTGAACAAAAGAACTTCAAATCTGAACTTTTTGCTTAACTTTGAAACCAAAGTCTTAAAACAAGTTAAAACATTTGTGAAAGACTTATGAAAAACTTTAAGAACTTATCTTGACTTAACTCTTGACTTCTCTTTGACTTTGATCTTAAGTGCTCTTGCTTGACTCCTAGTTGATCTTGACTTGACTTTTAACTGAACTTGAACTGAATTATGAATTCAAGGATTGTGATTTATGTTTGAAATGATGTTATGATGTTTATGAATGATTCTAGATAGCTAAACATGAGGAAAATGTCACGACCCAAAGTACACCTTAGAAGTTAGGGCATCCTTAAGTCGCCACACGAGGTACTCGACCTCTCGAAGGTCTTATACAAGCCCTTAGACATCATTCATCACATGTATATATTAAAAATAGTGCGAAATTAAAAATTTTCACAACAATAGTCAAACTTTCTTATAGAAACATAATAAAGACTATGTCTCTTCATAGCCAACTTAGACACATGCCAATCTTAGGGTCACAACCCATACAATAATAAAATGGAAAGCCAAAGTTTAATACAACTTCTTTTGAAAAAGGAAAATAAATATAACTATGTCCTCGTATCATATGAGGACATAGCAAATTGGCTTGAGAGAATGCTATTTCCAAACTTCACTTCCAAGAGACTCCTCACTTGCCACCTACACTTGTAGAATAAACAATATATGGAATTAGTACATTGAATGCACTAAATATGGTGACATGCAATAAAACCATCCTAAAACGGACATTTACTTTATAACACACTTTTTATGCTCTTTTGATGGAAATCTCGTCAAACAAGTATAATAACCACTTTCAAGACAACATACACATATAAGCCATATTTCAAATAATCCATAAGAGACAACCATAACCATTTAGGAGACACATAAGCATTTTGACTCCTACCAAAGGTTATCGTAAGACTCACTTAAGTAAGACAAGAAGAGACTGCACATACATTCTCTTCAAGCACACCTAAATAATCCTTAAGACTACCTAAAGTAAGATTATCCTTTACATCACCATAATACAAAGTTCCATATTCATTAAGTTATCCCTTTTCATCATTTAGACTCTCTACCTCAAGTTACTCTAAGACTCACCTACGTAAGACATGAAGAGACCACCCATACACCCTCTTCAAGCCTACCTAAACAATCTTCAAAGCTACCTAGGTGAAATCCTTTCCATTCATCATATATTACCTAAGTCAAGAATACTCATTTAGACAATTAGTAGACATTCATAATTTAGAAGAGTTCACATAATGGTCTTGGAGGACCTAGGGAGCCTTATCCTAGCATCTTCAAAGCCTACTCGTGCCATGTATAGATAGTGTCGCATTCCACTAGTATATGTTGTAGAAATTCTCCAACAATAGAATGCATCCCACATGATGAGAATATGCATTAATCGACATAGACCAGACTATCTAGGTATGGAATCCGAAGTCTACCCCTACTTTTAGGAGGGTGTTCTACTTGCCAAGGGTAGAACTAAGACACAACCCATGTTGGCACATGATTAAAGAATATCAAGGGTTTCTTTGTACTCAAGTCTCATCTTAAGTAGATCCACTACCACAAGCACATTTACTCGGTGCTTTGCCTTATTCTTATAGAGTAAGTTCATTCACATAAAGGTATATAAGAAGGTACAACTTTTTAGTCTTATCAAATCATAACAGCCCTACCAAGGATGGGTCCACTAGGGCTGCCACTCAAGGCCAATAGGGATAGCTCTTATGACTTCCTTAGAGTTGGTTTGATGTCCTTCCATCCAACCTATCCCTAAGTCTATCATCCCACTCAAGAAGGATACAATTACGATCTTTCACATCAAGGTTTCTATTAACCTTTTTTTCTATGTTCAAGGTTCTATGTTCTTGACCTTGTTTACCTGTTCAAGGTTCTATATTAGTCCTCCTTAGAAATACACAATCTTAGGTCTACCGATCCTAGACTTCCGTTCATTATTCATTCACACACATACATGACAAAGATGCTTAAGCCTACTAAGTCAAGAGTTCACATTCACATAACTTTCATGTATCAAGTAGAGGGACCTAACTATACCAATCAAGATACAACTTCATCATATCACGTATTCAATAACATCCAAGTACCATATAGGGATAACTAAGTCTACATAACAAGACACCCTATCCACACATATAGAAACACATCATAGTCTACCATAGTCACATATAATCACTTAGAGGAAATCATGCTTTAGCCTCACACAGAACATATACACATTATCATCCTTTACCTGGATCATCTATACAAACTACAACATGCTAATAGCACAATTTACATAACAATGCCGACAAGACCATGTTCATAACTATTATAGCACATAAACACCGTCATCATAAGTGGACCTTACCAATCTATAAAATTCAATATCAATTCTACGCAATATGGAGAGATTAGGTCAACTCACCACCTTTCCATCATTATCACCAACATTCCTTAGCCTTTTCAATCAATTCACTTTACAAAGACTCTTACCAATATCCATATGCACAATACTAATCCAACAACCAATCGATATCAATGATCCAACAACATACATTATGAATATCATCATTATAAGGCAGGTTATTAAACAATTCTGTAATGATCTATACATCATTCAATAGCCCAATACAATCTATACATGAATTTACTAAGATCAAGCCTTGATCAAAACATCCACATTACATCCAAAAATAGGAATTCATAAAAATCATGGGTTCATCGAGTTTTTGATCTGATAACATTCAATTAACAACAATTTTATCATAAAACATTGATTCAAAACCTTTCATACCAGAACCCATGGCTAGAATTCAAAATAGGAATTTCTATGTTTATCTTTGAAAAGCCTTTGAAATTTGGCTCCTTGAATGGAAGAATAGACAAGGATAAAAAACATACCTATATTGAAGATAATCCATGAAATTATAAAGAATCAATGGATAAATCCAAATCCTAGCTTCAACCTTGCTCCTAGCTTCAATGGAGTCTAGAGAAAACTAATTTGATTTTCGGGTTTTATTTTTGAATAATGATGTCTAAGTCTAGGGTTTAGAGTCTTAACTAACTTAAAATACCATAAAATACCCAAAATAACCTTCCATGACTTAATTAGGAACTTAGGTGAATTTCCCAAAATGCCGAAGCTTGGCCGAGACACATGCAGGAAATTGCAGGTGTTAATCGACGTTGGCATCTACTGGACGTCAACTAGATGGACGATGCGACGTTCTGCAGGACGTCATTTTTGGTCTAATACTTTCAATTTGGGGGCTTAAGATACCACGCATAAGTGTGTAGCAACTCCCCCAAACGACGAGGCGTAAACTGATTGACGAGGCATCAATTGATGCTCATCGATTGGGACTGCTTTTGGCAGTTTCTTGCCAAAGTTTGGATCCTCCTCAAGGACCCTTATGGTGGTCCTTGAGGATTAGTTCCCGTACATTTCAACCCTAAACACGTTCATGAAGATTTTAGGAACCTATCCTATCAACTTAAACTCCAATCAACAAGTAAAACACGCAAAAGCACACTAGAACACACAACGACTAATTTCCAAACATCTTGGACGTTCCTTAACATTTCACTTCCAAACTCTTCAAACTGACTTCCAACACTTATATTAATCATTATTACACCTTGAAAACTCATCATAAACATATTAGGCTCTAGATTAACCTAGTTCATTTTTAGGGGTGTTACATTAAGACTGAAAATCAAGATGTGGAGGTGGGTCCACGACGTAGAGGAATATTTATATTCTAGTTTTGAAAAACATCTTTTGAGGCAAAATACCTCATGTCAACTCCGCCATGAGAAGGAGAAATTTCAACAATTTGGGGCCAGGCGCGCGAGCACATGAAATTTCTTCATTTTTCTTTCCCAATTCACTCAAACTCGATTCTTTTTCTTAAATTACTTTTAGACATATCAAATGTACCTAAAAACCTAACCCGACAACCTTATAACACAACGTAATGGATTAAAAAACTTCTCAACTCAAGAATAACATATGAATACAAGAAGTAGGTATCAAGATCATCAATATTCTACTGCTTTTAGGACAAACCCAAACTGAAATAACATGCTTAGAACGTGGGATAAAGATTCAGACGTTATGAGAGACTCACATACCTGATCAAAGAAAATCCTTAGTAAAAACACCAACCTTCTGGATCGATCTTGATGAAATTGCCCTTTTTATTCTTCTTCTATTCTCTTCTCATTTCTCCTTAGCCTAGCATGGAAATACTAATTTTCTAAAACTAGCTAAGTTTAGTCTTGACCCATATTAAACTACTGAAAATTGAATAAAATAATAGGATAGTGAAAAGACTAAAATAACCTTTAAAATCCTGGATTTAGACATCTCCTTGATCCAACAACCCAACTTCCAAAGGGGATAACTCACTCATACGAAGTCAAAATTATGCAAACTTGGCGGCGTTGAAAAGATCGTTCCAAGAGATTTCTATTTATATCTGGAACTACTTCTAACTTATCTGAAGCTAGAAGTTATGGTCGTTTCAAAATGACCAAAACTCACCTTTTTTCTTACTTAAGAAATTTCCCATATTTTAATTCTTTCTAAAAATGACTATTACAACTTCTAAGCTTCTTCCTAACCATTTCAATTTGTGAAATGTTACAATCATCTTGGAGGCCAAGTAACTCACTGTAGCAGGTACAGTTCTCCAAGTTTGAAGGCTTATAAAGCTTTCCATTCTATGTGATATAAAGAGATCAAAGAGAGAAGCAAAAACATAATTACTACTCTTTCTTTCCTTTTTCTTTGGTATTTTAGTTTATTGGTTTCCTTTTATTTATAAAACGTTATTAGCATGAAGCTCTAACCACATTTTTATCTCTTATTCCAAAGTTTTTTATATAATTTCTTCACTAAGAAAAAAAGAAATCATTATTGAGTAGTTTATAAATTTATGAGATAATGCACAAGTACCCCCTCAACCTATGCATAAAATTGCAGAGACACACTTATACTATACTAAGGTTCTATTACCCCCCTGGAATTATTTTATTAACAATTTTCTACCTGTTTTTGGCCTACGTGACACTATCTTGTAGGTCCAACGCTGGTTGAATTTTTTTTAAGTTAGTGTCACGTAGACCGAAAAGGGGTAGAAAATTCTTATAAAATAAGTTCAGGGGGGTAATAGGACCTTAGTATAGTATAAGTGTATGTCTGGAATTTCGGGCATAGGTTGAGGGGGTACTTGTGCATTTTCCCTAAATTTATTGATTTGGGTGATTAAAAGTAATATTTTTGAGATAATATCATATTGATTCCATTCTCTTATATTCTTCACTAAAATGCATTTGTTCTTGAATTTTTTTTTTGATAAATCTATAGTTCTCATCGGCTATTTCTTGAGGTGAGATGAAATTACTGAAATACTTGAACAATTGATAGTTAGTTCTTTAACATGATTCTTTAAGTTGAAACGGTCAACAATATATAGGGAAAATGGTCTTAAAAAATACTCAAACTTTGGTTGAAATTGTTGTTATCATACCAAATTTTATGGATGATGTTTTACTCACCCTACACTATTTAATAGTGTATTTTAAATATATATGTGGGCCCACGTGGAAACTTTCTATTTATAATTATGCAATATTTTTTATGTCCACGTGGAAATATATACACCTTTAAAATACACTAATAAATAGTGCAGGGGGCTAAAGGTTCTTTCCAAAGTTTAATAGCGTTAGAATAATTTCGATCAAAGTTCAGATATGTTTCAAACCTTTTTCCTAATATGTATTTTGAGAATTTAATCAGGTTGTTGTCTTATTTCTTGTTCTTGTGATAATAAGTATGATTTTTGAATATCTTGATATTGCAATCTGCCACCATGATTAATTTATTGTGACTTTTAGATATTTCGATAAACACATTTTGTAAGATGAGAGTCAAGGTAACTCAAGTTTGGATTTGATTTCTCTATGAGGTTACTTTCTTTAGATCCACATAAAGGATTTGTTTTTTTTTTGTCATTAATATATTTATATTTCCAACAACTAATAGATGTCTCACATAAGATTCATATTGAATCACATACTTATCATTAAATTGGTGAAAATACTTCTTAATTTACAAAAATAATGGTATTATTTTTCGATTTTTATGTCTTATTGAAATGTAATTATATTACATATTCTCCATTTTTTGAAAGTCTCATATTATTTTTTCCTTATAATGGTTATGTGAGTCATTGAAGGAAAGTTGCAATTATTAAAACAACTCCACTCTCTCCTTATAAAGGTGTTGTACGACTGTGAAAAAGAAAAAGGAAAAATCATAACTTGAAAAGGATTTGTCTTAGTATTATTTCCATTAGAATGTGAAGAAATCATTTAAAGCGTCTTGTTTCAATTTTTTTTCCATATGAATGACTTACTGTATTACATGTGTTATATAAAGATTGAATACATTAATTTGTTTTATCCCAACAATTTAGACTTTGATTTGTATAATTCTAACAATTTTGTTTTAGAGGAGAATTGAAATACAAAGAAAAAATTTATTTTGTTTCGATAAGTAAACATGTTATTTTTGAAAGGCTTATTGGTGAGTCATGTTACACCTAGGCTTATTATCTCATTAATTAAGGGAGAGATGATGAATTTAAGTTTCATCGAATCAAGAGGGTAAGATGTTGAATTTAAGTTCTAATGCACCATAGTGATGACATAATGATGATTGAGCAAGCCATGTGATCTTGATGAAAATTATGAAACACATGATTTTGTTCCATTCTAAAAAATGAATGTGGTAGCAGTATATGATAAGTCTAAAAGATGAATATTGAGATCGTATGATGAATGTGAGTGTGACAAAAAATAATAATAATAGTCATCATTATGGTAAAAATGAAAAAAAAACTATAATTTTTTCAAATAATCCTTCAAAATATAAAGGTAATTTTTGTCACAAAAAAGGTGGAAAGCTCATTAGAAACATGTTTGTTATGCGACCTAATAATTTGATAAGTTTATAAATTCTTTAACAAAGAAAATGATGAAAAAGTGGTGATACACTTGACTTCCAAAAGTGATGTCTAGGTATGTAATATGAATATGATAAATTTCAAAGCATGACAATGAATTTCTAATGAAAGGAATAATTATGAACAATATCTAGATTTTGATCAATTCCTCGAAGAGAATATGATTTGTGGTAAGTGTCATGAAAAACGAACCATTCTTGAAAATGAATGTGTTAAGGGATGATGAAAATCATAAGTACATACTTATGTATGATTTTATAAATATCACAACTCATTCCTATGGGAGGTTAGAGAGAATTAAAGAAAGTTTCAGTCGGTATAAATGGTCATTGGTCAAGTACTTTTATTACATCACAAATATTGTGGTACGTTTTATAAGGAAATACAAAAGGACAAAAGAAGAAAATAATTCTTGACTACAAGAAAATTGTCATTGATTATGTATCTTTGTAAGTCAAAAATATTTTGTGAGATATTATACAAAAGAGAGGAGATACTAATGACAAAGTAAATCAAGAAACAAGTTTTGTTTGCAATGATTTTGATCATGACAATAATGAGATAAATTTCTCTTTGAAAGAGATGTTCACCACACAAAACATGTTATTTTTATCATGATCGGAAGCACTCCTTAGAAGTAACATGGCGTACTTGACCTCTAAAAGGTCTTATTCAAGGGCATAGTCATCATTCATCGCATTGTCATAGGAAATTTAATTGAAAATTTAAAACTTTTCATAGCACATCATATGCTAGAACATCACTTCGTATACATATAAAATATAAAAAACATAGACTCTATGTCTCTTTTGCCATCTTACACTCAACATCAATAGAGTAGAATAGGGACACGATCCTTAACAACATAAAATAATATCTAAGCTATTACATATACTTTGAATAACATATTAACATAGGAAATCCTTGAATCATAAGGATCCTTTTCTTTGAACTGTCCAAGCTCTTCACATGAGAGACATCCTCCAGCCATCATTACCTACACTTTGTGTAAAGAGATTAAGAAGAATGATATTAGTACAAGAATGCATAAAGTATGACAACCACAAAAATATTAGTTAGAAATCATGCAACATGCCTTTTAGTAAAACTTCATAAGCATTGGCACAATAACATAATATAGTTCTCATACTTAACATAGACATGTATTAAAACAATAACATCACACAAACCACATATCACATTTACTCATAACATTTCCTTTATTTTACCTTAACTCCCTTACCCCAAAGTAACCCTCAAGTAATACTTGGTGCAGTGCATGAATAGGATCCCGTTCCACCATCCACGTTCAAGCATCACTTTAAGGCACCGAGATGAACATTCATACAATTTTCCTTAACTCAAACAGATACATTCAAAAAACTATAACATATCTTAGAACACACACTTCACCTATGAACCAACATACTTCAAAGATCATCATATAATACTGATTTACTTATTTCATCCTACCATAGCCCATTTAGTATTTATGTTCATTTCAAGACGATATGCAAGTTAATACTACCAATATCAACAAAAGAAGACAATAATAATCAAATGCATATTTGGACTTCAATTCATTAACACATTATGATACCTTACTCATAATCCCAAACTAAGCCTACTAGTGCAATGTACATGTGAGGCCCCATAACCTCACAGATAATAAGTAAACCCACAAAGAGACCACAAGCATTATCACTTACTTCATACATCATCTTGACAAGTTTAGCCAACTACATGCATATCAAGTAAGACCTTCATCATATAGTCAATAAGACAAAAATCATACATAACATCATGCAAGTAGGACAATACAACAAAGTCATGCATGATATACATATACATATACATATAGACTCTCTCCTAGAAATCCCTTATAGAGCTACTTGTGCAGTGCGTAGGTAAAGTCTCATACCCTCACCTACACTAAGCAACTTCCGTTAGTGATCCTAATTAGGATTCATCTGTAACGACATGTTTAGTCGTTTTGAGCAGCAGATTTTATTTCTGGAAAAACAGGCTGAGGCGACGGACCCCACGACGGACCGTCATGGGCACGACGGACCGTCGCAGGGTCTCGTTTCAAAACACTTAGAAAATCCAAAAATTGGGTACTGAAATCGACTCTCTGAACTTCGTAACGAAATGGCGGGGCCGGACCGTCCGCGGTGTGACGGACCGTCCTGAAGTCTTTAGTGGAAACCAGTCTACGAGCCTTGCGGCGACTGCGAGACGGACCGTCGCGGCCACGGCCAGTCGTCGCCAGGTTCATGATCCCGATGCAGGTAAGATTTCTTTATACGCTTTAAGGGACGTTTTGACCATTCTGCTTTAATTATAAAGTTAGTGGGTTAATTCTAATAAGTCTAATTACTTGGGGGTTAAAAGAGGTAACCTTAAGTTAATTAGTGGGTTATTATTGCCATCTTTTATTCTTAATTATATACTAATTAGGGTAAAAGAAAGAGGGTTTGAATAAAGAAAATAGAAAGAACAAGAGAAAGAGGGAGAAAGTCGAACGAGAAAGAGGAGAAACGAAGAGAAACAAAGCTTGGGAAATTGCTTGCTTGATCACTAATCTTCGGTGGAGGTAGGTTATGGTTATTTTCATGCTATTCGTAGTAAACTCTTAATAGCGAATGATATGTGTTAGTAGTATTGTAAACCCTTCTATATGCTTAATTGTATGCTTGCATGAATGATGTGATTATGTAATTATGAACAAATAAGCATGATGAAGCTATTGAATCCCAAATCTTGAAAAGAAACCCTAATCTACTTTGTTAATGATGATGCCTTGGTATAAAAGAAGGCTTGATGAACGAAAGTAGTGAGATTAGGGGATCGGGTGCCACGTTCCGGTACCAGGATAGTATATGAGGATCAGAGTGTCACGTTCCGACACCAGGATAGTATATGGATCGAGTGCCACGTTCCGGTACCAGGATAGTATATGAGGATTGGAGTGTCACGTTCCGACACCAAGATAGTATATGGATCGGGTGCCACGTTCCGGTACCAGGATAGAATATGAGGATCGGAGTGTCACGTTCCGACACCAGGATAGTATATGGATCAGGTGCCACGTTCCGGTACCAGGATAGAATATGGATCGGGTGTCACGTTCCGACACCAGGATAGAATGAGGATCGGAGTGTCACGTTCCGACACCAGGATAGTATATGAGGAGCGGAGTGTCACGTATCGACACGAGGGGAATAAAGATAATGAATCTTGAAAGATGATAATATATTCAAATCTAATGAACCTAATTCCCAAATGAGTATGATGAGGAGGCGTGAGTCCTCGTTGATGAGCTTGTGTTGTAACCAAGGGTTATGGTAGCGTAAATGCTTTGCATGCTAAGGATATTAGTTGATTTTATGATATTGCTTAATATATATCGCTTTTCTATTTTGAGTTGGCCGATGATATCTACTCGCACCGTGTTTTGTAATCGACCCTACTTTTATGTTTTCTTCTTGTTTATTTGTGGAGTGCAGCAAAAGTACCGTCATCTTCAACTCAACCGCAATTCTAGCGATCTTCGTCACATCGGATCTTGAGGTGAGCTAATTTTTCTAGCTTGACTGGATCTTCTTCCTCATGTCTTGATGCCTCAAGTTCGGCATGGACTAGCTTTTATTTGTTTTAGCTTCTTAGAATACTCTTAGTTTAGTAATTTGATCATAGATGTTCTTGTGGTGATGACTTCCAGATTCTGGGGATAATAATAGTTATTGATTTTATTAATGAGTTTAAGTCTTCCGCATTACTTTATGTTGATATTACATTGAAATGTTAAGGTTTAGATTGGTTGGTTCGCTCACATAGGAGGGTAAGTGTGGGTTCCAGTCGCGGCCGGTTTTGGGTCGTGACAAACTTTGTATCAGAGCATTAGGTTCGTTGGTCTCATCACACAAGAACGAGTCTAGTAGAGTCTTAAGGAACGGTAGGGAGACGCCTTTACTTTTCTTTGAGAAGCTATAAGACTTTAGGAAAATTCCATTCTTTCATTCTTTCTTTCGTGCTATTACTTGGATCCAATTGGTATCTAGGTGATACAAATTGGTATCTGACCATCTTCACTCTATTTCGCAGATGGTTAGAACTAGAGCAACGACTGCGCCAACATCAACATCGGCAAGACAAGAAGCGTCTGAGCCAGCCACTGGGGCTGTAGCTCGAGAAAGAGTAACGGCAAGAGGCCGTGGTAGAGGTTGTGGGAGGACGTCCTCTAGAGGAAGAGGACGAGCCCCTAGCCCATCTGATACTAGGGCAGTGACTCCTCCACCGACTGAAGAGGTAGTGAGAGAGGGTGAGGAAGGGGAAACTGAACAAATGCGAGAATGAGGGATTGCCTCCCCAACCTACCCTGGACATGATCAATCGTGTTCTTGCTTATCTTAGTGGGTTATCTCGATCAAGGTCAAGCACCTCCGGTGTTTTCTGCACCAAAGACCTCGTGGTCCTGAGGTACAACACGCGCCATCTGCGGCTCCTCGTATGGATGCCTCATTGGACATAGGCTCGCTTTCCACGTCGACCATCGGGCCTATAATGACAAATGATCAACATGAACTTTTCATAAGTTCTTGAAATTGAAACCTCCGCCTTCGGCGGTGTCAATGCGAGGATGCTTACGATTTTCTGGTTGACTGTCATGAGCTACTACACAAGATGGGTATAGTAGAACGGTTTGGTGTTGAGTTCGTGAGTTATCAGTTTCAAGGGAACGCCAAAATGTGGTGGCGATCACATGTTGAGTGTCAACCAACAGAGGCACCACCTATGACTTGGGCCTCATTCTCTAGCTTGTTTATGGAGAAGTATATCCCCCGGACTTTGAGGGATAGGAAAAGGGATGAGTTCTTGAGCCTAGAGCAAGGTAGGATGTCGGTCAATGCATATGAGGCTAAGTTTCGTGCACTATCCAGATATGCCACCCAACTTTGTTTGATCCACAAGAGCGGATTAAATGCGTTTTGTGAAGGGGTTGAGGTCGAGTTGCGGATTTCACCTTACAGGTGGCGGCTACGGCAAAATCCTTCCAAGAAGTGGTAGATTTCGTGGTAGAGGTGGAAGGAGTGAAGCGGATGAATTCACCATGGGATCGACATCAAAGAGGTTTCGAAAGGGAGGTGAGTTTAATGGTTCTTACTCTAGAGGACAGGGTTCCGGAGGTTACTCAGTTCGACCCATTCAGTCTTCACTACAGACTGTAGTTGGGGGTCCACCTCAGACCGGTCAACACTCCTCTGAGAGACCTATGCTTGACTCTAGAGAGTGTTATGGATGTGGGGAGACTGGACATATTAGGAGGAATTGTCCCAAACAGAGTTATAGACCCCCAATAGCTAGAGGTAGAGGTGGTCATGGTAGAGGCCGTTATTCTGGAGGACGTGGTGGTCGAGGTAATGGTAGTCACCAGAACGGCCGGGGTGATGGGCAAACTGGAGCCACTACATCACAACATGGTAGGGGCAACGGACAAACAAACGAAAGGGCCCATTGTTATGCTTTCCCTAGGAGATCGGAGGCGGAGACATCTGATGCTGTCATCACAGGTAATCTTCTGGTTTGTGATTGCATGGCTTCTGTATTGTTTGATCCTGGATCCACATTTTCTTATGTATCTTCCTCATTTGCTAATGGTCTAAATTTACACTGTGAATTACTTGATATGCCTATTCGTGTTTCAACTCCGGTGGGTGAGTCTGTGGTAGTTGAAAAGGTATATAGGTCTTGTTTGGTGAACTTTGTGGGGAGCAACACTTATGTAGATTTGGTTATCTTAGAAATGGTTGATTTTGATGTAATTCTGGGTATGACTTGGCTCTCTCCGAATTTTGAAATCTTGGATTGTAATGCTAAAACGGTGACGTTAGCCAAGCCTGGGACAGATCCGTTAGTGTGGGAGGGTGACTACACTTCCAATCCGGTGCGTATCATCTCCTTTCTTCGTGCTAAGAAAATGGTTAGTAAAGGGTGTTTAGCTTTCTTGGCACATCTCAAGGATGACACTACCCAAGTGCCTTCGATTGAGTCGGTTTCGGTGGTCCGTGAGTTTCTGGATGTGTTCCCTGCAAATCTTCCTGGTATGCCACCAGATAGGGATATTGACTTCTGTATTGATCTTGAACCAGGTACTCGCACCATTTCTATACCCCCTTATAGAATGGCTCCCGCGGAGTTAAGAGAGTTAAAAGCCCAACTTCAAGAGTTGTTGATCAAAGGCTTCATTAGACCAAGTGCATCTCCTTGGGGTGCTCCGGTTTTGTTTGTAAAGAAGAAGGATGGGAGTTTTCGGATGTGCATAGACTACCGGCAGTTGAACAAGGTAACCATAAAGAACAAGTATCCTCTTTCTCGCATTGATGACTTGTTCGATCAGTTACAAGGTGCTTGTGTCTTCTCTAAGATTGACTTGAGATCCGGTTACCATCAATTGAAAATACGGGCAACGGATGTGCCAAGAACTGCTTTTAGAACCAGGTATGGGTTATGAATTTGTAGTGATGTCTTTTGGTCTTACGAAAGCCCCTGCTGTGTTCATGAGTTTGATGAACGGGATTTTTAAGCCATATTTGGATCTCTTTGTGATCGTATTTATTGATGATATACTGATATACTCTAAAAGTAAGGAGGAACATGAGGAGCATTTGAGAATGGTATTGGAAATGTTGAGGGAGAAAAAGCTTTATGCCAAGTTCTCTAAGTGTGAGTTTTGGCTAGATGCAGTGTCCTTCTTGGGGCACGTGGTTTCTAAGGATGGAGTGATGGTGGATCCTTCTAAGATTGAGACAGTGAAGAATTGGGTAAGACCTACTAATGTGTCAGAAATAAGGAGCTTTGTTGGGTTAGCTAGCTACTACCGCCGATTTTTCATGGAATTCTCTTCTATTGCTTCCCAACTGACGAACTTGACTAAGCAAAATGTTCCATTTGTATGGTCAGACGAGTGTGAGGAAAGCTTTCATAAGCTCAAGACTCTGTTGACTACTGCACCAATTCTCACCTTGCCAGTGGAAGGTAAGGATTTCATTGTCTATTGTGATGCATTTGAGGTTAGACCTTGGGGTACTGACCTTTTGAGGGATTCATTAGAGAAAGTGAAATCTATTCAAGAAAAGCTGTTAGCGGCGCAAAGTAGGCAAAAGGAATATGCAGATCGAAAGGTTAGAGACTTGGAGTTCATGGAGGGTGAACAAGTCTTGTTGAAGGTTTCGCCAATGAAAGGGGTGATGCGGTTTGGTAAGCGAGGTAAACTTAGCCCAAGGTATATTGGTCCATTTGAAGTACTTAAGCGAGTAGGGGAGGTGGCTTATGAGTTAGCCTTGCCTCCAGGGCTGTCCGGAGTGCATCCGGTATTCCATGTGTCGATGTTGAAAAGATACCATGGGGATGGAAACTACATTATCCGTTGGGATTCAGTTTTGCTTGATGAGAATTTGTCTTATGAGGAGGAACCTGTCGCCATTCTAGATAGAGAAATTCGCAAGTTGAGATCAAGGGAGATTGCATCCATCAAAGTTCAATTGAAGAATCGACCCGTTGAAGAAGCCACTTGGGAAAAGGAGGCAGATATGCGAGAAAGATACCCACATCTGTTTACAGATTCAGGTACTCCTTTTCGCCCTTGTTTTCCTTCTTGTGATTGTTCGGGGACGAACGATGGGTAAATTGGTATCTATTGTAACGACCTTTTTAGTCGTTTTGAGCAGCAGATTTTATTTACGGAAAAAGCGGTGAGGCGGCGGACGCGACGGACCGTCATGGGCACGACGGACCGTCGCAGGGTCTCGTTTCAAAACACTTAGAAAATCCGAAAATGGGGTACTGAAATCGACTCTCTGAACTTCGTAACGAAATGGCAGGACGGACCGTCACAGGTGTAACGGACCGTCACAGAGTCTTTAGTGGAAACCCAGTCTCTGAGCCTTGCGACGACCTGCAGGACGGACCGTCGCAGGCACGACGGGTCGTCGCAGGTTGCGCAATCCCAGTCTGGGTTGGATTTCTTTATACGTTTTAAGGGACGTTTTTGACCATTCCTGCTTTAATTATAAAGTTAGTGGGTTAATTCTAATAAGTCTAATTACTTGGGGGTTAAAAGAGGTAACCTTAAGTTAATTAGTGGGTTATTATTGCCAGCTTTTATTCTTAATTATATACTAATTAGGGTAAAAGAAAGAGGGTTTGAATAAAGAAAATAGAAAGAACAAGAGAAAGAGGGAGAAAGTCGAACGATAAAGAGGAGAAACGAAGAGAAACAAAGCTTGGGAAATTGCTTGCTTGATCACTAATCTTCGGTGGAGGTAGGTTATGGTTATTTTCATGCTATTCATAGTAAACTCTTAATAGCGAATGATATGTGTTAGTAGTATTGTAAACCCTTCTATATGCTTAATTGTATGCTTGCATGAATGATGTGATTATGTAATTATGAACAAATAAGCATGATGAAGCTATTGAATCCCAAATCTTGAAAAGAAACCCTAATCTACTTTGTTAATGATGATGCCTTGGTATAAAAGAAGGCTTGATGAACGAAAGTAGTGAGATTAGGGGATCGGGTGCCACGTTCCGGTACCAGGATAGTATATGAGGATCGGAGTGTCACTTTCCGACACCAGGATAGTATATGGATCGGGTGCCACGTTCCGGTACCAGGATAGTATATGAGGATCAGAGTGTCACGTTCCGACACCAGGATAGTATATGGATCGGGTGCCACATTCCGGTACCAGGATAGAATATGAGGATCGGAGTGTCACGTTCCGACACCAGGATAGTATATGGATCGGGTGCCACGTTCTGATACCAGGATAGAATATGGATCGGGTGTCACGTTCCGACACCAGGATAGAATGAGGATCGAAGTGTCACGTTCCGACACCAGGATAGTATATGAGGAGCGGAGTGTCACGTACCGACACGAGGGGAATAAAGATAATGAATCTTGAAAGATGATAAATATTCAAATCTAATGAACCTAATTCCCAAATGAGTATGATGAGGAGGCGTGAGTCCTCATTGATGTGCTTGGTGTTGTAACCAAGGGTTATGGTAACTGTAAATGCTGCATGCTAAGGATATTAGTTGATTTTATGATATTGCTTAATATATACTGTTTTCTATTTTGAGTTGGCCGATGATATCTACTCAGTACCCGTGTTTTGTACTGACCCCTACTTTTATGTTTTCTTCTTGTTTATTTGTGGAGTGTAGCAAACGTACCGTCATCTTCAACTCAACCGCAATTCTAGCCAGTCTTCGTCACATCGGATCTTCAGGGTGAGCTAATGTTTCTAGCTTGGACTGGATCTTCTTCCTCATGTCTTGATGCCTTGAAGTTCCGGCATGGACTAGCTTTTATTTGTTTTAGCTTCTTAGAATACTCTTAGTTTAGTAATTTGATCATAGATTTTCTTGTGGTGATGACTTCCAGATTCTGGGGATAATAATAGTTATTGATTTTATTAATGAGTTTAAGTCTTCCGCATTACTTTATGTTGATATTACATTGAAATGTTAAGGTTTAGATTGGTTGGTTCGCTCACATAGGAGGGTAAGTGTGGGTGCCAGTCGCGGCCGGTTTTGGGTCGTGACATCATCATTTTACTTCCATTATCCATTTTAATTTAGGGAAACTCAAGCCATAACCAACATTAAGACCATGTTAGATAAACATTGAATCCCGTGTCATGGAACCCACAATGAAAGAAGGTGCTCTACTTGCCAAGGTGGATCATTAACATTTTGCTAGTATATTAGGTGGATCCACTTGTAAGGTCCTATAGGGGCAATATAGTTTAGGAACTAGGAGATGTATATTAGAACCCTCTTTATGCCAACTCGCATTATAGTTTCAATGTCATCTAAACAATAGAGGAATCTTCCTTGTGAAGAGACCCTCTCATTTTCAAGTTCACTCGGTTCTAAGCTAACTTTCCATTTTTGAAAAGCCTTTAAGTCTTTATTAATATTACTTCATGGAAATAGGCTTTAGGAGATTGACCCCTCATATGTATAGCTCATAGGTTAATGATGAGAATGTCCTTTCATCAAACCTAACTCACGTGAGAATATCCTTTCACATGGACATAGCATATTCAAAGCATAGTCTAATTTAGAGTACAATTGAGTAATGACTTTCAAAAGATGCTACTTAACTTGATTATCATAACATTCTTCATCCATACATTTATGTGTGTATGTGTACTTATATGAGGAACCCTTTCACATAAACACCTTTAGACACTACACATATTGATACTTCATCATATCATAACATAACATTAAGATATATAAGAGATCACTTCTAATCCCTCACTATCATGCATTTAACATCATCTCATACTTATCATGTTCATAGCTTAATCATGCATTCATAACTCATATATAATAAGAGATCACCCTAGGAACTATTCTATCTAGGTACACAAGTGCAATGTATTGGCAAAGTCTCATACCCTTACCTACACTAGTCCACCTATCAAGTCATCCTAGTTAAGATACCATTTTCATACTTTCATGAATTATGATCATTTAAAACTTATAGTCAAACATGAAAGGTGTGTGTACATTGTTCGTCATGATCACATAAGAGAAACACCCGTTCTTCAAGGAGTACAAAACATATTCATATCCCTCAAGTCATAAGCAAGTCACACATAGAGTATTAGGGCTATATAGACCACACACCAACACTATAGCATATGATACAAGAACATCTTTATCATTTGAATCTAATAAACCTAATCATGCTTAAGACCACACATTCATATAAAGGTCCATAGGTTGGGCGTCATTCATCAATAGTACTTCATCAATGTTATCCATATAGACCACTCTTACCCCTAACATCTTTATTTACATGCTCATAATATCATCAATACAACCTAGATCATAAACTAGAATGGAAGACTAGGCATATAACTTCACATGTATGATCATCATCACCACATTTCACAACATCAATTGCCTTCAAGTCCATGATCACATCATATAGAGAATGACAAAATTATAAAACCGCCACCATAAGTGGACCATACCACACAATGCAATTCAAGGACAATTCTATATTAAGTAGGGGAAATAGGTCACTTACCGATTCTCCAAGATTTGATCATCATTGATGAATTCCTAACAATTCATAACCAATTCATATAGAAACAGTAGCAAGAAACAATACAACATAATAGAATCACAAATATATCATCATCTAATCAAGATCACAAGACCCACATTTTAGGGCAATTTGAGAAATTAGGATGATCATGGGTTCTTCATGAAATTGGATTGAAATTCATCATAAAATTAGTAATTAATCATGTATTCATCATTAGAATGACCTTGAAATCAATTTGACAATGAACCTATGGCTAGATTGGAAATTGGGAATTTTGATCATAGAATATTATTGGAAAATCTTTGATAGAACTCCTTAGATGAAAGTTTAACTAAGGATAGAGGGTTACCATACCTTAATATAATAAAAGACCATGCATTTGGAGAAGAAACCACTAGAAAATTCATCTTCTAGCTTGAGCTTGAGTTTTCCTTCCAATGGAGGTTTGAGAGAATTTTGAAGAAAAGATGATTTTGGATTTTTTTGATCTCTTATTGGGTGTTGAGATTTTGCCTTGGGAAAGGGATTAAATATGTCTTTTAAACCGTTTACAACTGACTCCTAAAGCACCCAAAATACCCTATCATTAATTTGTCCTTTTTAGATAAGTCAAACTTAACTTTCAATTTTGTATTATCATTGGGGTGCAAGTCCGTAACGCCAAGCTGTTCCCACAAGATTTTTGAAAATAAATTTCTAGACAGTGGAGTCCGCGATGTGTCTGGGACGCGGACCAAAAACTTGTCCCTTGGTGAACCATGTTTGTGACGCGGACTGGTTTCATTGATGAATAAAAGGCTGTTGCCTTAGGCAGCTTATTGGCCCAAGGTTGGGTCCATCTCAAGGACCCCTAGGGCGATTCTTGGGGAGTCATGTACGGACGTTTCGACCCTAAATATGATAATATATATGTTAGGGTCCTATCCTATCATATTAGGTACCAAAAAATACAAAAAACATGCAAATACACACGAAAACACACTAGCACGCCTAAAGACTAACTTTGGAACGTCTTGGTCGTTCTTGGACGTTTGACCTCCAAACCACTTCAATTTAACTATACATATTGTAAACAATTTATGAACATGTTATTAAAATTTTTAGCACATGTGAGGCTCTATATAACTTAGTTCATTTTTGAGGGTCTTACAATATCCCCCACTTGGGAACATTCATCCTCGAATGACACTTGAAAATTTTAAAACACTTTCGAGGACTCAATGACCCACCTAGCAGCAACTCATGACATTCAACACATCATTACATAATAGTCAATGCACCAAGCTTACAAGGAACACCAACTTTTACACTATCATGCACTCAATGCAACACAGGCAACTAAAACCTTCAGTCACTCACTCCCTAATGAATCCAACACATAGGCATTTCTCGAGGAAGATCCTTCTCCCAATCATGACATGGTCCTTACATTTCATTTTATTAATAGCTAAACATACCATATCATTTAAATCACACATAGTCATGCTCAACATCATCACTTAAGGGGCAATTAAGTAACTCTTACCAAATGCACATAGATCATGAGTAATGTAGATAAAAATAGATCTTTATACTACATACCATTAGGGCCATGAATAACATTACCATGCTTAGTCATGTTTGCGGATGAATGTCTTTCCCCTTATCATACTCACATGTTATCATAAATCTCATATCAAAGCAATGCATAAGGTCAATTCATTTAAAGGAGAACTTTTCCATTTCTAACCAAGTCATGCTCATACTCTCTTCCTAATGAAGTCACAATAGTAAATCACACCACACACATCATCATAATAGGAATTCATTTCACACAATTATCAATTCCTAGCATTACCCCAGTCTTCATAAACATGCATCATTTAGGGAAATTATTACAATTCATAGACACGCCTAATGACATTGGCTAGATATATCATAATTTCTCAAGAGTGAGCCTACATTAACAATTACCTAGGCACAAAAATCACACATTGTTAAAGGGACTCATAATTTATCATTTAAAGAAAACTCAAATTTTCATTGTGAGGTCAAAGCACCACACATTATAAGTCACATCAAACATGATCCTTACATTATCTCATGAAGTCAAAGCACATTTTGCCATATTAAGATACACAAAAACATGAGAAATATGAATTTGACCAAAAATCCATTTTCATGCAATAATGACCTTACATAACATGCATAACATATGGTCATTTAAACATGCATAACCTGTGGAGAACATGCAACTTATACCTATAGGCAAGACTCCTTTCATAAACAAGCTACTAGGAACTCTTTGGTTTCAAGCTTAAGTAAGAACAGAAGAAAAATATAGGGATATCAATCACCTTACTACTCACATCATCATCCTCAACTTAGGGTCAACCCATTTAAGAGCAACTTATCTCAATCCTTAAGAGAATCCTAACTTACCAACCTTAATAACTAAGAACTTCATCCCTCTCTTGAGATCTAAGCTTATGCACACCCTTCTTAACATCACCTAAAAGTGATTCTCAACATAGAAAATTTCAAGGGAATTCAACATAGGAACATTAAGCAAACTCAAAATCTTATCATCTAGTCACATTATCCTCCCACCTGGGGGAAAGCCTACTTAAATATTCATCACTTTATGCCGTTATCCACCAAGGTCAAGGCAAGTCAAGACCAAACCTACATACTTCTCACATAATAAGGTTTGACATTATTGAGGGTGTCCACTCCTAATCTCATCTCAAGGAACTTACTATCCCAACCCTCAAGGGGTACTACTTAAGCATCATTATTCCTCTAAGTCTAACGCCTAAAGGAAACTCATAACAATCAAGTTAGGTAATGCTACCCAAACACATAATTCCTTAACTATAGCATGCATACCAAGGGTAACTCCATATCTCATTACACTCTACCACCAAGTCTTAACAAGGAAAGTAGTTCCAGATTTAATCCTACAAGAGTCATCACCTTTGGTGGAACCTTCCAACCAACCATGCCTAGGTACAATCAAATGACCATACTTAATATCAAACTTAAAAGATAACTATTCATTTTAAAGTAGGTCAACATGAATTCTATTCTTCCCCCTTGAACTACCTCTAAGTCAACTTTAGGGCAAAGCATAATTTCAACTCATGGAATAAAACCCTTTCTTCCCTTTTTCTCCACTCTTAGAATATGTTCACAAGGGACTCGTCTACTAGTCACAAGGGTTGGCTTATTAACTAGTATGCTTCACAACCACCATACAAGGTAAGCACACTACCTTCCCTCTAGAAAGAAAGCCTATACAAAAGACTCCAATCCACTCAAGGGCAAATATGAAGCATTACTCATATAACAAAGGCAAAATTTTATTCTTTCTCGCTTACCACATTTTCCCAAATCATTTCAAGCCCACCTCATAACATCGTACTATCATTATACATATTCATAAGGCAGCTTATCATTCCAAAGGGAACTCCATTCAACTATAACAACTATTAACAAGCTCTAACCATACCATAATCATAACTCCTCAACATAACATGTCATTTCTCATAGATCACACATATAGCCATAAATGACATCACATCAAAATATTATTCAAGTTCACCTTCACATATACTCAGCAAGCCACAAAACTATAGTAAGCATCAAAACTCATAATATCTCTACATAGGAAATCCTTGAATCTTAAGGATTTTTTGGTTGAACTTGGGATCTCTATCCATGTAAAATATCGTAAAACAAAATAGCTAAGATTAAACAAAGAAACTAGAAATAGTTATTTTTGGAAAGAATAGAAAAATCTAGAAAATTTCCTAAGTGTAAAAGTTAGTTTTTTTTCATTTTCAAATGGTCATAACATCTAACTAAGGATGAGTTAGGGTAAGTAATTTATATGGTTGGAAATCCCTTGGAGATATCTTTCCAACGCCGTCGAGTTAACACATTTTCAATATTGTATGAGAGAGGTATGCCTATCGGAAGTTAGGTTGTTGGAGTGAGAAAAGTCCAATCCGGATCTTAGTAAGGGTAAAGTAGTGTTTTCACTCTACTATTTCCTAGTTTGTTTTAAGGGTTTAATTGGGGTGAAACAAAGTTTAGTTCAGATTTAGAAAAATATTTTTTATGCTTAGGGTTTAGGAGAAAAGATAAAAGAAGAAGGAGAAGCGAGAAAGAACAAGATTTCATGAAGAACGCCAAGAGATTCTAGTGGAATTCATCTGGGTTGATCCCTATTCAGGTATGCGAGATCTTTGTGTGTTGAATTCTTCCACCCACAGACCCATTTTATTCAATTCAGCAAGGTTACTGCAGATTTAATGATGAACATTGAAGTTCTTGATGAAAAATTATTAAATTCTTATTGGTTGAGTTGTAGTATTCCTTAGGTTGTTTGATTCGTATTCTGGGCTATTTTACGAGTCTAAACTATAGAGTATTTAGGATTTTAGTGATCCTAAGTTTTTTGGGTGGGATTCATGGGAGTTTAGAAGGTTTAGAATTGAAAATTGGAGAAGAAAAGTTGAAATTCCCGTCTGAAAAGCCCTAGGGCACCGCACCAGTCAGAGCCCCTCAGGACGGCCTCGTCGTTCTGGATCTGTTTGGCTCTAAGGCCCTGGACCTCGCAGAGCGCCAGGGTCACCTTGAGATCCCATTTTCCCCGCATTTTTTGTACGAGTTCCTAAGTGATGTACCTATCATCTCTAATTGATTCCAACACTCTAAAGTACATCTAAACATCATGAAATAATCCATAAACATGAGATCACGATGCTTGAATCTATACTCCAACTCAAGTAAAGTTAAGATCAAAGTTAAAGAAGTTAAGGTTCAAGTCTAAAAGCTAAGAAGCAAGTTAAAGTGAGTTCTTAAAGTTTTAAAGAGTCTTAAACAAACATTCTAACTTTTTTTTAAGGCTCAAGCTATAATTTGAGCAAAGAGTAATGAGTTGAGTTTAAATCTCAACAGTTTTAGGGAAACTAAGTATTCCCTAAGAGTTAAGTTTCAAGTTGAGTAAAGATTAAAGAGTGGAGTTCATTTCTCAAAAGATATAAGGTAACTAAGTATTCCCTACGAAGTTATGAATGTCTTTACATTTAATTTAAGAGGGAACTAAGGCTTCCCAAAAGAGTTTTGAACAAGAAAGAGGAACATTGATTTTAAGAGGATTTTTTTAAAGCTAAAAAGGGTTGAGGAAATTATCTCAACCCAGAGGAAAGAGGTTATTTTAAAAGTATGAAAGTATATTTTGAGAGTAGTATTGAGAACCGATGTAGGGATAAGAGTTCATAATAACTCACATCTCCATGTAAACCATGTATCCATCAATGGTTATTAACGGGTCATACTTTTTAGATAATCACGTGATGTTAGCCAATGGCTCCACTAGGCTAAGGATGTTCTATGTGACGACTGAGTATAGGAAAGTTTTGGCAGCGTGGACGAGACACTGTATAACCACTTACGCTCATAGTGGTGGTTGTCGGTTAGAGAAACTTCAAGAGATCTATATTACTTATATATATAAGTAAAATTGAGTTAGTACTACATTTACTTTGATGAATCGAGTTGCATAACTATTTTACAAACTATATATATATATATATATATATATATATATATATATATATATATATATATATATATATATATATATATATATATATATATATATATATATATATATATATATATATATATATATATATAAATATATATATATATATATATATATTGCATGTGCTTTAAATTGCTTTATATACATAAACTGAGTTGTGTAGTTCTTGAGTTGAGCAGAGCCAAGGTAAGTTCGTATTATTCTCATCAATTAAGGTACCGTTTAGAATTACAACTTGCATACTCTTGCATTTAATGTACTAATGTCAGTTGGCCTGCATCATTTTATGATGCAGATGCAGGTAAACCAGGATCATCAGTCAGCGCATCGTTGATCTAGTTTGAGTACTCAGAGTAGTGGTGAGCCTCCTTGCATCCCGAAGGATCCTTCTATATGCTTTTCAGTTTTTGAATTTCAGAATGTTGCGGGGTCTGTTCCAACATTCATCACAGTATTGTTAGAGGCTTCATAGACAAAAAGTCAGTTAATTCAGTTGAGTCTCTTTTATTTTAGATAGATGTTTTGAGATTTAAGTGCCATTTTACCCTGACTATTATTTTTCAAGTCTTTCTATTAAGAATATACTTTTTAATAATTGAGTTAATTTAGTCTTCCGCTGGTTTGAGTAAGTCAGGACAAGGGTTAACACAAGGCCAACAATGGTCATTAGGTGTCGGACACGTTTAGGGTGTAGGCTTCGGGCGTGACAATCCAGCTCTTCACTTAAGAGACATCCTCTAGCAATCACCACATACACTTTATGTAAAAAGGTGAAGAAGAATGATGCTAGTACAAGAATGAACTAAGTATGACATTCATGCAAAAACATTTATTTAAAAAGGACATTTAGTTAGAAATCATGCAACATGCCTTTTAGTAAAACTTCATAAACACTGGCACAATAGCATAATATGGTTCTGATACTTTACATAGACATGTACTATAGCAATAACATCACATAAAACCACATATCACATTTAAGGCACATTAATCATGCTCATAACATTTCCTTTCTTTTACCTTAACTCCCTTACCCCAAAGTAACCCTCAAGTAATACTTGGTGCAGTGCATGAATAGGATCTCGTTCCACCATCCACGCTCAAGCATCACCTTAAGGCACCAAGGTGAACATTCATACAATTTTCCGTAACTCAAACATATACATTCACAAAAGTATAACATATCTTAGAACACATACTTCACCTATGAACCAACATACTTTAAAGATCATCATATAATATCGATTTACTTATTTCATCCTACCATTGCCCATTTAGTCTTTATGTTCATTTCATGACGATATGCAAGTTAATGCTACCAATATCAACAAAAGAAGACAATAATAATCAAATGCATATTTGGACTTCACTTTAACACATTATGATACCTTACTCATAATCCCAATATAAGCCTACTAGTGCAATGTACATGTGAGGCCCATAACCTCACAAATAGTAAGTAAACCCACAAAGAGACCACAAGCATTATCACTTACTTCATACATCATCTTGACAAGTTTATCCAACTAATTGCATATCAAGTAAGACCTTCATTATATAGTCAATAAGACAAAAATCATACATATCATCATGCAAGTAGGAAAATACAACAAAGTCATTCATAATATACATATACATATATATATAGACTCCCTCCTAGAAATCCCTTATAGAGCTACTTGTGCAGTGCGTAAGTAAAGTCTCATACCCTCACCTACACTAAGTAACTTCCGTTAGGTGATCCTAATTAGGATTCATCATTTTACTTCCATTGTCCATTTTAATTTAGGGAAACTCAAGCCATAACCGACATTAAGACCATGTGAGCTAAACATTGAATCTCTTGTCATGGAACCCACACCGAAAGAAGGTGCTCTACTTGCCAATATAGATGATTAACATTTTGCTATTATATAAGGTGGATCCACATGTAAGGTCCTATAGGGGCAACATAGTTTAGGATCTAGGAGATGTATATTAAAAGCCTCTTTATGCCAACTCACATTATAGTTTCAATGTCATCTGAACAATAGAGGAAGCTTCCTCATGAAGAGACCTCTCTCATTTTCAAGTTCACTCGGTTCTAAGCTAACTTTCCATTTTTGAAAAGCCTTTAAGTCTTTATTAATATTACTTCATGAAAATAGGCTTTAGGAGATTTACCCCTCATATGCATAGCTCCTAGGTTAATGATGAGAATGTCCTTTCATCAAACCTAACCATGTGAGAATATCCTTTCACCTTGACATAGCATATTCAACGCATAGTCTAATTTAGAGTACAATTGAGTAATACCTTTCAAAAGACGCTACTTTACTAGATTATCACAACATTCTTCATCCATACATTTATGTGTGTATGTGTACATATATGAGGAAACCTTTAACATAAACACCTTTAGACACTACACATATTGATACTTCATCATATCATAACATAACATTAAGATATATAAGAGATCACTTCTAATCCCTCACTATCTTGCATTTAACATCATCTCATACTTATCATGTTCATAGCTTAATCATGCATTCATAACTCATATATAATAAGAGATCCCCCTATGAACTATTCTATCAAGGTACACAAGTGCAATGTATAGGCAAAGTCTAATACCCTTACCTACACTAGTCCACCTATCAAGTCATCCTAGTTAAGATACCATTTTCTTACTTTCATGAATTATGATCATTCAAAACTTGTAGTCACACATAAGAGGTGTGTGTACATTGTTCATCATGATCACATAAGAGAAACACCCGTTCTTCAAGGAGTACAAAACATATTCATATCCCTCAAGTCATAAGCAAGTCACACATAGAGTATTAGGGCTATATAGACCACACACCAACATTATAGCATAGGATACAAGAACATCATTCATCAATGTTAGCCATATAAACCACTCCTAACACCTAACATCTTTATTCACATGCTCATAATATCATCAATACAACCTAGATCATAAACTAGAATGGAAGACTAGGCATATAACTTCACATGTATTATCATTGATGTACCGTGGTTTCACGGTACCTTCAGTGCTTTTTCCTTAAGTTTACTGTGTGTCTAAGGACATTTTTTATTTGTTTTTATGTATTTTTCTCTTTGTTTCCAGGAAACTGTCTAGAATGAAAGAAAACGCAGAAGAACTGTCCGTTGACCTCTCGACGGTCTGTAGGTGACAACTGTCATTTGAAGAAAAATGTTGCTGAAGAAAGATCGGGGAATTTTTACCAAGTGTGGGGCTACGGAAGCTATTGACGGGCCGTTATCTCCACGACGGAGTGTCCTGCACATGAGTCATTGCTAACAGAAAGTAACCTCAGTACCCGTCTTGATAAGATTCTAAGTGTGGAGAAATTGAAGCCATCGACGGACCGTCGTGCACTCAACAGACCTTCATCCTGGTCCATTGATGGTAACAATGAGTTGGAGAATAAAGCAGCTAAAAAAAATTCTAAGTTTAGAACGACGAGAGGCCTCGACAGTCCGTCATGGCCTCGTCGGTCTGGTCGTCGACTCAGACATATTTTTGGGCAGATTTTTCTTAAATAGATTTCCTTTTTATGTTAGGACCTTTTTATTATAAATACTTGTAAAAACCTCGTTTTTGGGGTTAGACTCTTGGTTATTTTCTGATTTGTAATATTGGTTGTTGAATATTTGATTTTGCAAAATATTTCATTTTTCTGGAATCGTTTATTGCATTATTTTCTCGAATTCAAGTGATTTTCTAGATTTTCTTCAATCTTATCAAAGTAAGTACATGAATTGTTTTCTAATCAATATGAATTATGTAATTATAAACATTGATAACTAAATCCATAACTACGATTGTGGGAACCATGGGTAATTAACAAAGTAAAATTGGCTAAAATAATAATTCTCGAATAGTTTCTTGAATGTATTGATAATTCTTTCATTTAGAAGTCTTTTTAACGAGTGCACACTTTAGAACTCGCCTTGTTGCTACTTGTTGGACCAAGGAGGTAGATAATAAGAAAAGAATTATCAACGTAGATTTAGTATACACTATCTAATAGGCTAGTGTCGATTGGTGCGAAGTAACAACTATGCCATACATCGATTATGATGCTTAATATGAGGTAAAGGTAAGGTTTAGTAAATCATACTAACGTAGTCGTACCAAGGTGCGGAGTGAAATTCCCTAGTTTCCGGACCAAGGAATTAGTGGTACATAACTTACCACTTTGCATGCAAGATACTAGGAAAGAATTGTTTTAGCTAGAATTACTGCGTTATGAACTTGTGGGGAACACTTATGCCCTAATTACTCTCATCACTTGATAAATATCAAATATCCATACTTGCTACTTGTTTACTTAGAAATATTTGATTCTTTGTTATTTGAAACCCCCCTTATATTATCTTTTTTTGGAAAGGACTTGATTAAATAGAAGTAATTGTAGGTTAAAGTTAAGTCTAAATCATTTTCCTTGTGGGATCGACCCCAACGTCATAATGGGGTTCTTTACTTCATACGACCACTTATAATTCTTCACAACATCAATTGCCTTCAAGGCCATGATCAAATCATATAGAAAATGACAAGAATGTAAACACCGCCACCATAAGTGGACCATACCACACAATGCAATTCAAGGCCAATTCTATACTAAGTAGGGAAATAGGTAACTTACCGATTCTCCAATTTTTTATAATCATTGATAAATTCCCAACAATTCATAACCAATTCATATAGAAAACAGTAGCAAGAAGTAATACAACATAATTGATCACAAATACATCCTCATCTAATCAAGATCACAAGACCTACATTATAGGCCAATTTGAGAAATTAGGAGGATCATGGGTTCTTCATGGAATTGGATTGAAATTCATAATAAAATCAATAATTAATCATGTATCCATAATTAGAATGACATTCAAATTAATTTGACGATGAACCCATGCCTAGATTGAAAATTGGGAATTTTGATCATAGAATCACATTGGAAAATCTTTGATACAACTCCTTAGATGAAAGGTTAACTAAGGAATAAAAATCCATGCATTTTGAGAAGAAACCACCTAAAAATTCATCTTCTAGCTTGAGCTTGAGTTTATCCTCCAATTGAGGTTTGACAGAATTTGAAAAAAAAAAGGTTTTTTAATTTTTTGATTTCTTATTGGGTATTGGGGTTTGCCTTGGTAAAGGGGTTAAATATGACTTTAAAACCGTTTATAACCAACTCCAAAAGTACACAAAATACTCCCACATTAATTGGACCTTTTTAGTTAAGTCAAACTTAACTTTTATTTTCGGTATTATCGTCGGGGAGCAAGTCTGTGACATGGAGTTGTTCGCACAAGATTTTTGAAAATAAATTTTGAGACAGTAGAGTCTGAGATGGGGACTAAAAATTTGACCCTTGATGAACTATGTACGCGACGCGGACTGGTTTTATTGATGAACAAAAGTTTGTTGCATTGGGCAGATTGTTGGCCTAAAGTTAGGTCCTCCTCAAGGACCCCTAGGGCGGTCCTTGGAGAGTTGTGCCCGAACGTTTCGACCCTAAATACGATCATATAAATTTTAGGGTCCTATCATATCATTTTAGGCACCAAACAATACATAAAACATGCAAAGTCAGATTAGAACACACTAGCACGCCTAAAGACTAACTTTCGAACATCTTGGTCGTTCATGAACATTTGACCTCCAAACCACTTCAATTTAACTATACAAGTTCTAAAACACTTTATTAACATGTTATTAAACTTTTTAGGAACATGTGAGGATCTTAAAAACCTTAGTTCATTTTTGAGGGTCTTCATGAAATATGTGGTAGTATTTAATGTCGAATGTAAGTTTTGGTGAGCTACTACTCAAAGAAATAAAATTGCTCATGATATTAAAATTGTAGTAAGTCTTGAAAGAAACTTCTTCAGTTTCAAAGAAATAGTCAAAGAAAATAAATTATATTGGGATTATAAATTATGGAAAGATTTAAGATATTCATATTAATATAATCAAAGTAAGTTATAAATATTTACATTAAATATTACCTATGTTTTCATAATGTTTGTGGTACCTTAATATGAACATGATGATGGAATCACATGCAAAATAATCTAGAAGTTTATTGAAATAAATATCAATTCTCATGTCCGGTTGACGACCATCCCGGTTCAAATATGATGCAAAAATAACTGAAACTTCATGTGGTGTGTGTGTGTGTGTATATATGTATATGTATATATATATATATATATATATATATATATATATATATATATATATATATATATATATATATATATAATATCCCATTTTTTAAAAAGACACTCAAACTTTACGGGAGTCCTAATACACCCCTAAACTAGTTTAATGTGAAATTATTGAACCATTTTTTGATTTTCTAGAGAGAGTTTATATCACTCCCCTGAAGAGCGTAAAAACAAAAAAAATAATTGAACTTTTCTTTTGAAATATTTTTTATTAACTATATAAATAATATTTTATTTTTCTGTTTAATTTCTTCTTCTCCTTTTCATAACACTATCTCAGTCCATTAAAAAAATAGCCTTCTTTGTCGGCTTTCTTCCACTGACAATGGAAGCAACAACAGATTTGTTGCTTCATCCTCAAATTTCTTCTTCTCCTTCTTGGCCGGCTAGGATGAGAAGCTCCGGGGAGATGATGGCGATTTCGAAGATAGAATCATCTTATTTTAATTAACTCATGATCAATAATTTTCGAGGACTGAAATCATGTTAAGACCAAACAAATATAATCGTGTTCGGAGAGAATTTTCCTTTTTTTTCAAATACAACCCAGGTTGATTTAGAGCAAAAATCAAAGGCAAATAAACAAAAAGAAGAGTTTGATATAAATTTTAATTTGAAAAATAACAATTTTGAAATCAAATTTGATTTTCCAATTTTAATTTGATTTAGTGTTGTAAAAAAAGGGGCCACTCCAGGACGAGGAGATCATCAGATGGGTTAAGCGAAGAAAAAAAAAATGAAGAATCAAAACTAAATAAAACATAAATAAAAACAAACATTAAGAAGTTATATAAAATTGACACGTGGCAAGCAACAATTGTTGTGTGACCTCACCTTCTTTCTTACGAGTAAGTTTGACCCAAAAATGGGGTATTTAAATTACTTTTAAATGGTTCAGTGGGGTATTAGGATCCTTGTAATGTTTGAGTGTCTTTTAAAAAAAGTATTATAGTTGAATGGGGTAATTATGTATCTTTCTTAAATTCTTCAAGTATTCTCTTACGTTGTTTGTTCTCTTGATAAAATTATCGTTGTACCAACTAAGGTTGAGATTGTATCTCCTAAATTTTTTGAAATGTATAAAAAGGTGAAAATGGGTCAGTTCACCTGCCATGTAGATCATTTACTACTATATGATTTTAATATATACATATGTTATGGTCACCTTTGCTTTTATTATCAACTTGCAATTTGATTTTTGCGAAGGTTGTTTGCTATATTGTTAAATAAAGAGAAAATTTCAAATTATAAAATTAAATGATGATGTTGATTTATATCCAAGTAGTTTAAGCAGAAATTATATAACTCCAATTATAACTAAACCATTGGTTAGAAGAACAAAACTCCCAAAAAAAATTTGATGTAAGATGTGTTATTTAAACTATAGTTACATTTGTACATATCAAGCCTACAAGGTTCCCTATCAAAATTGGTTCAAGTCAGGAATCAAATATTTCTCATTTAAAAATATTTAAATGTGTGGTATATTATTCCAATTCTCCACCATTATGCAATGCACAAAGACGAGTCTCCAAATAAGGTTGGGGAAATGTTAGATTCTCCAACATTGGGGGGAGGAATGATAAGCAACTGAAAAATAAGTTATACATAATGAATTATTGTTGGTATTGGTATGATCCTCGTTGAAAAATAATTTAAATTAATTGTCATACACATTTGCTGACCCTATGTAATAATCCAGTTATAAATGCTCCAAAGAAAAATCCTTAATAAACATAATTTATGGCACACCTGAAGCGTGATATATTAATCGATTAAAAAGATAAAATATCTTGAAGAAGAAAAGGAGGAGAAAATGATAAAGAGGGTCATAATGACGAGACAAGTGCTCTAGAAATAACACCATGCCATAACACTTTATAAAACAATGACAAAGGCTGGGATACCTGAAAATGATGAAAATAAAAAGAGCTTAACAAGTCATGCCACATTAGAATCGATGTCAACTAACCGTCGATGATATGTTGAATATAATGTATCAATCAAAATTATAAATGGTCTAGGATCTCTATAATAAATTTGTCAAATAGAGTTGACAGATAAATGAATGGCCAAAGAGAGTACACAATCCAAGTATATTTTATTTCACTTAGTATAGTGATCTCTTGAACTTATAGTTCATATATGAAAATATAATGTTAGTGGGGTACAAATAAAGTTATTACGATAAATGTCAAATAAAAATGAAAAAGTTCATAAAATATAAAGTACGACTTATGCCTTGGAGCATTAAGATTTTTGGCAAAAGCCGTGATATTGTTATATGGAAATGTGCTCTCCGTTAGTGAATGTAATGCATTTTTTTCTTCAGTTTGACACTATATGAAAAACTTGAATACGCATAATAAGTGATCACTTTGTCTAGCTAGATAATAAATACCCATGAGAGATTCAAAAGATTTTAAATCCATTCCATTGAATAGTACCCCAATTATTGGTAGATCGCGTAACATGAAGATCAATTTTGAACTCATTAAAATGGTTCGAAAGTACCATGTCATAGTGAAATTGGTGCACTTATGTATCCTGCTATTATTATTCATGTTATAATAAATTTATTCATGTGCATACAAAATACAACATCACTCTTATCGATGAACATAATAGAGTGAATTAAATACTGACATAAATTTATTTAGTCTAACCAATCAAGTGAAGGTTTATTCATATGAAAATGCAGGAAATCTTTTGATTTAGTGAAGTTTCATCTAAAGAAAGTAATTTGTTTCCTGAGGAAATATACTTTCATATCATGTTATTCTACAAGACAATCAAATTTATTATCGCAAAAGACTTTGTAACTTGGTTATTCTGAGAAACAAGTTGAATGAACAAGTTATCTACATCGACATGGTCAGAAATTAAGTGATAGTCAAGGATGCATTTGGTTGAACTCAACACATTCAAACGACAAAAAAGAGATATATTAGGATAAGCTCAAGGATGCAACATCTTCATGAATGTGATTTAGCCACAAATACGCAATTACTATCAACATTTGGAAAGCCAAATATAAGATTGTGAGACATCCTTTACAAGAATTAAGTGAAGTTTTAATCCGGGAGTGTAAATATGCGCTGCACTCTTTTTCCGTTAATCACGGTTTTGTCCCACTGGTTTCCCCTGTTAAGATTTTTAATGAGGCAACTTTTAATGTGTATTACTAGGTTTATTCATATGAAAATGCACGAAATCATTTGATTTAGTGAAGTTTCATCTAAAGAATGTAATTCCTGAGGAAATATACTTTCATATCATGTTATTTTACAAGACAATCAAATTAATTATCGCAAAAGACTTTGTAACTTGGTTATTATGAGAAACTAGTTGAATGAACAAGTTATCTACATCGACATGGTCAGAAATCAATTGATAGTCAAGGATGCATTTGGTTGAACTCAACATATTCAAACGACAAGAAAAAGATATATTAGGATAAGCTAAAGGATGCAACATCTTCATGAATGTGATTTAGCCACAAATACACAATTACTATCAACATTTGGAAAGCCAAGTATAAGATTTTGAGACATCCTTTACAAGAATTAAGTGATGTTTTAATCCGGGAGAGTAAATATGCGATACACTCTTTTTCCCTTAATCACGGTTTTGTCCCACTGGTTTCCCCTGTTAAGATTTTTAATGAGGCAACTTTTAATGTGTATTACTAGATATGTGTACTCTTTTTCCTTCACTAGGACTTTTTCCTAGTAAGGTTTTAACAATGCACATTATCTATGAAAGAACTCCAATGAACAGTAAATATGACACATTGTGATGTCCATTACACAATTTCCTACATAAACTTGATATCAAGAAGGCAACTTACAAACACCTCCGCAACAATTACATGTATTCAACTTACAAGTAGCTCCGCAAATAGTTTCCGATAAATATTTTATACAAGTAGGTTCTTATAAGCATCTTACAAGTATATTTGAACGAATGTTATCACAATCAACTTACAAATATCTTCCTTCAAACATTTTGTAATGAGACAACAAACAATGCGTATTAATGATGACTATATATATTTTTTCTTTTACTAGAAATTTTCTTTTACACGAACATCCAATGGGGAGTGTTGTAAAACAAATAATTGGATGTACATGTGGATGGGGATGACTTATCTTGGAGTCCAAGTAAATTAATGTATCAAGTATATTACTCCAAGTTCGAAGGCTTATAAAGCCTTCCATTCTATTGGAAATAAAGAGATAGGAGAGAGAAACAAAAACATAATTACTACTCTTTCTTTCCTTTTCTTTGGTATTTTAGTTTAATAGTTTCCTCTAATTTATAACAATTAGGTGTTTGATATCTTTTCTTCTTATTTTCATGAAATTCTCTATGGACATTTCATTTATTGTTAGATATTTAGCTGACCTAATATGTATGGATAGTAATTGAAGAAGTAATATGTATGATTAGTTAATGATGAACTTATGGTTTTTATTTTGTTGTGGTTTTGTAGTGAATGTGGTTATCTCTCATGTAATTTTGTGAAACTATTTTGATGTTATTGCTTATACTTATGATTGTATAAACTTTTATCTTATTTTTTTAGACTATGATTTCTGAATGAATATACACACATTAATAAATCTCAAAATAGAACTTGATTAAATATCTGCAAGAACAAATATTGACAAAAAATAATAATTTGAACACATTATATATATATATATATATATATATATATATATATATATATATATATATATATATATATATATATATATATATATATATATATATATATATATATATATATATATATATATATATATATATATATATATATATATATATAAAAGATAATTTGAACACATAAAATAACATAAATTTATTCATTACATATCTAAACATTTCTTTTGTCATGCCCCGAGCCTACACCCTAGACAAGACTGCTTTTGAGAACCATTGTTGGCCCCAAGCGAACCCTTGGCCTGACTAACTTACTTAGCGGAAGAATTAAACAAACATTCAGACTAGCCACAATGACAACTCAAGTCTCAAAATATAAGCCAACAACAAAGTAGTGACAAATGGATTAACTAACTGACTGTCTATGAAGCCTCTAAACAACTGAGATGGATGTCAGGACAAACCTACGACATCCTAATGAACTAATAATAAAAATTGAAAGCAGTAAAGGGATCGTCTGGAATCAAGGAGGCTCACCATAAGACTCTGAATCACAACTGGATCAAATATGCACTAGAAGTCGATCCTAGTTACATGTGTGTGCATCATAATAAGATGCATGACAAATGGTATCAGTACATTTTGAATGTACGGTATGCAAGAGGATTTCTAAAATAAGACATAAGCTTGAAAGGAACTGAAGAATTTACCTAGCTCAACTCAATTTCACATAACTGGACTCATTTTAGTATAAGACAATTTAAAACAAGTGTAATATAAAAAAAGTTGTTTAAAAGATGACGTCAACTCTGTGTGTATGCAAAGATATATATAACTCTGACATGAATGTAAAAATATAATAAATTGTGTATATAAAAATAAAATTACTTATGTGAGAGTTTCTCTAACCGATATTCATTACGTAAGAACTATTTTGATGATACAACATTTTGCCTCACGCTGCCGGGTTATCCTATACTTTGCCAAGGGTATAGAACCTGAACTACTAAGTTGATCCACTAGTCTATGCTAAAAATTACCAAAGGAATCATATAAAAAGTATGATACTTTTCTACCCATGATGGCTACATAGTTTATGGAGATGTGAGTGGTCTAAACTCTCCCCCATATCGGTGCTCAAATCTACTCCCAAAAATATGATACTAGCACTTATGTTTAAAAATATACTTATTTCTGTGATTTGAGATAATTTCTCAAAAGCTTAGCTGAAAGTCTACCTTAGAAATCAATGTTTCTCCTCTTGCATAATTGTGAAAGCATTTACTCTTTTATGAAAACTAGTTCTAAGGCTCTTTGGAAATCTCACTTTTTGTTCTTATTTAAATGTGAAAACATTGTTAAATTATTTGGAAATACATAGTACCATATACATTTTTTGAAGAAATGAATTTCAAACTTTACTCTTTACGCTTTACTCTTTACTCAACTTGAACTTTAAGTCTTAAAACAAAGTTAAAATATTTGCAAAAGACTTGGTGAAAAGACTATAAGAACTTCCTAGACTTGACTCTTAACTTCCTTGAATTTGAGTTATGGATTCAAGTTTTGAAATTCATCTTTACGGATGATTTATGTTTAGAAGTCATTTAGAGTAGTTTGAATCAATTGGAAGTGTTAATACACTTTAAAAAGACTTAAACTGACTGAATAACAAAAACTGGCAAAAAATGATGATCAAGGTGCATCCAAAGCATGTTGTGCCAGACCGTACTTACTGGGACTCTAATTTGAAGCATTGCTGGTGCGCCGCCCTGGCGCTATGGGGGGTGTCGCGCCAGCTGTTCCTTCAAGCAAAAACTGACAAACTTTTAATCTTATTTTCTCATCCTTAGCCACTTTTAATCGACTCTTTTTCTCAAATTTACTTTAAAAATCAGATACCCAAGACGTATTCACAAAATCTAACTCAAACAACTCCAGGAAACAACACTTTAACATCAAGAAACCTCTTAATCTCAACACATATTCAAGATATAAATCAAGTTAAGAGCAACTATCAAGAAAATCAAATTCCCTATCTTTTTAGCATGAAAAATACACTCAAATTAAATATGTTTGGTGCGTGGGTGAACTAACCCAATGCTATGTGATCTCACATACCTCGCAGGATTAAATCCTTTGTGAAATCCCCAAGAAAATTGTACAATCTAGATGAATTTTACCTTTTCGTCTCCTTTCTCCTCTTTTCTCCTGTATCCAAGCCCTAGCATGAACTCAACTCTTTGCTCTCGCTTAACTTGTAACATGAGTCTTTAAACACAGTTAAAAAGGTTCGTTGAAGTTCCTTGGAAACTTTAAGAACTCACTTTGACTTGCTTCTTGACTCTTAGACTTGACTTTTAGCTTCTTTCACTTTGATCTTAACTTTCCTTGAATTGGATTATGGATTCAAGGATCATGATCTCATGTTTATGGATGATTTCATGATGTTTATATGTACTTTAGAGTGTTGTACATCACTTACGAACTAGTATGAAAAAATGGCGGAGGAATGGGAACTCCAGGTGACCCTAGCGCTTTGAGAGGCACAGGGCGCCAGATCCTGATGGACAAATACTGTCCTCGGGATATCTGGCTGGCATGGCGCCCAGAGCCTGACGGACAGAGTTTGTCCTGAGGGGTTGTGGTAGGCTCGGCGCCCCAGGGCTTGTGAGACAGGTTTTCCAACTTTTCTTCTCCAATTTTCAACTCTAAACCTCCCAAACATCCCTGGATCTTCCCCCACACACTTAGCATCCCTAATATACTCAATATCCAATATTTTAGACTCGTAACATTGCCCGAAAACACGAATCAAAACCACTAAAGTTACACAACAACTGTACCAACAAGGATTCAACAATTGTTCATCAAGAACTTCAAGATTTATCATTCAATAGACATATTGTTGTGTGGGTGAATGAACATAACATATAAATATCTCACGTACCTCGATTGGGATCACCCCTGAAAAATTCCACTAACCAAACCTTAGCATTCTAAAAGAAATCTTTGTCTTCCTCTTCTATTCTCTTTTCTCCCAAGCCCTATGCGTTCTCAACTTTTCTAAGACTGAATTGGACTTGGTTTTATTTCTAACAAAGCCTTAAAATGAATTAGCAAATACTAGGATGAAAAGACTACTTTATCCTTACTAAAATCCGAATTGGACTTTCCTTAGTCCAATAACCCAACTTCCGAAAGACATATCTCGCTCATAAGAAATTGAAAATGTGCAAATTTTGTGCCGTTGGAAAAATATTTCCAACCATATAAAGAACTCACACTATATTCTCCTGAGCTGGGAGTTATGGACGTTTGAAAATGACCAAAAACTCACTTTTACACTTCGAAAATTTTCCAGATTTCCCCACTTATTTCCAAAAATAATTTTTCTTTGTTTCTTAGCTTATTATGAGTTATTTTAAGTTACGAGATGTTACAATATCTCCCCCTTGGTAACATTCGTCCTCGAATGAGAAATTTTTCAGTAAGTTGGGGATAGTATTATCATTTCAGCACTCAACCAACAAACACAAGTAATACATGTTTACCCATATTCGTATTAAGTGTTAAGAAGAGAATTTATTACCACGATCTGCGTTCTCTACGGATTTGAAGATATGTGAATATATCTTCTTCATATCCTCCTCAGCTTACCAAGTCACTTATTCAACTAATTGCCTCCTCAAAAGGGCCTTCATTGATGCAACTTCCTTTGTTCTCAACTTGCGATTTTAACGATCCAAAATCTGAACCAGAACTTCCTCATAGGATAAGTTATCCTTAATCCCAACATTCTCAGTTGGTAAAATCAGTGAAGGATCACCCAAACACTTTTTCAACAAAGAAATATGGAATACCGGATGAACCGCCTCTAATTCCTGGGGTAGCTCCAACTCATAAGCCATATTGTGAACTCTCTTGGAGATTATGTAAGGTCCAATATATCGGGATAGAAGTTTCCCCTTCTTACCAAACCTCATAATGCCCTTTATCATTAAAACTTTCAGATATACTCAGTCATCCACCTCAAACTCTAACGACCTCCTCCTAACATCTGTGTATGAATTTTGGTGACTATGTGACATTTTCAATATTTCTTGAATCATTTTCACCTGCTTCACCAACTTCGAACCACCCAATAGGAGATCTGCATCTTATCCCATAAAGAGCTTCATATGGAGCCATTTGGATGCTAGAATGGTAACTGTTGTTGTAAGCAAACTCAATGAGAGGTATGTGATCATTCCAAATCCCTTTGAAATCGATCAGACAAGCTCTAAACATATCCTCCAAAGTCTGGATAGTACTTTCTGCTTGTCCATCCATATGTGGATGAAAAGTATTACCTAGGTCCCCTTTGAACCCAAACCTTTATGGAAATATTTCCAGAGTTGTGCAATAAATTGTGCACCTCTATTAGAAAAAATGGATACCGAAACTCCATGAAGTCTTACCACTTCTTGAAGGTACAACTTTGCATAATCCTCAGCCGAATAGGTAGTAGAAATGGATTGACTTTGTCATCCTATTGATAATCACCCAAATAGAATCATATTGCCTGCGAGAGATTGGCAAGCCTGTGATGAAGTCCATATTAATCATCTCCCACTTCCATTACGGAAGTTCTATAGTCTGAGCCAAACTTCTACCCCTTTGGTTTTCTATTCACTTGCTAACAAATTTAAGCACTTGGCAATATACTCAACAATATCATTCTTCATGTTTCCCACCAATATACCTATCTCAAATCGCGGTACATCTTGGGTGGAACCCCGATGAATGGAATATCGAGAGCTATGAGCTTCCTCCAAGATTCTCTCTTGGAGTTTATCCACACTAGATACATATAATCTACCTTGGTACTTCAGCACACCATCTCCCCCTTATTCAAAAGCCATAACTCTTTGGTTATGGACACTTGCACTCAAATCAGCAAACTGGGGTCTTGATCTTGCTTCTCTTTCACCTTTGACACTAATGATGACTCATCACCATTGGTCACCACTATTCCTTCTTTTGTGGAATCCATAAATCTGACTCCCAAACGTTTCAGTATGTGCATATCTTTAGCTAACTCCCTCTTTTCTTTTTCAACATGGGTGGTACTACCCATGAACAACTTGCTTAAGGCATCAGCAACCACATTAGCCTTACCTGAGTCTTACCTTGGGATTAAAGAATACTCATCATAATGCTTGAGTAATTCTAACCACCTCCTTTGTTTGAGATTTAGATCTTTCTGAGTGAACACATAATTGGAGGCTCTTGTGATCAGTGAATATGTCAACATGAACACAATACAAGTAGTGACGTCATATCTTTAAAGCAAAACTAATGCAGCTAATTCTAAGTCATGAGTTGGATAGTTCTTCTCATGAACCTTCAACTGTCTGGAGGAATAAGCTATAACCATGTCAACACACAGCCCAAGCAAACTCTTGATGCATCACAATACTCCACAAAACCTTGAGTACTCTCTAGTAAGGTTAAAACTAGAGAGGTAGTCAATCTCTTCTTCAATTCCTGAAAGCTTTTCTCACAAGCTTCAGAACATTGAAACTTGACTGTCTTTTGAGTTAGCTTGGTCAAAGGAGACGAGATAGATAAAAACCCTTCAACAAATCTCCTATAATAACCGACCAAACCCAAGAATCTCCTTATGTCTGTTGGAGATGTGGGTCTAGGCCAACTGTAAACCGCTTCTATCTTCTGAGTATCAACTCTAATCCCATTACCAAAAATAATGTGACCCAAGAATCGCAATAGACTTAAGCTAACGAACTTGGCATATAGATATTTATCTCTCAAAGTCTAAAGAACTATCTTAAGGTGACTAGCATGATCTTTTTCACTCCTTGAATAAACCAGTATGTCATCAATGATGTCGATGACATACAGATCTAAATAAAGTTTGAAGACTCTGTTCATAAGATCTATGAATGTTACAGTTGCATTTTTCGAGAAAAATGAAGCACCCTAAAGTTGGTCAAAAAGATCATCTATCCTCAGAAGAGCATACTTATTCTTGATGGTCACCTTATTCAATTAGCGATAATCTATACACATCCTAAAGGAACCATATTTCTTTCTCACAAATAAGACAGGAGCACCCCAAGGTGAGACACTTGGTCTAATGAAACCTTTATCTAACAAATCTTTCAGTTATTATTTCAACTCTTTTAACTCTACTGGTGCCATTATGTATGGCGGAATATATATAGGACAAGCATCTGGAATGATATCTATGTCGAAGTCTATTTCTCTTTCAAGAGGGACTCCGGGTAGATCATCAGGAAAGACTTCTAGATACTCACTGATTTTACTGAAGGGAAGGTACCTCAACACTTGAGTCATTAACTCGGACTAAGTGATAGATACACCACTTGAAAACTAAATTCCTCGCCTTAAGTTACTAAATGAAATGACCCTTAGGTACTGATGAACTACCACTCCACTCAATCACTCATTAGGAATCTGAAACTTAACAACTCGAGTCCTACAATCTATTGAACCATAACAGGCATGAAGCTAGTCCATACCTAGAATGACATCAAAATCTACCATGTCTAACTCTACAAGGTCATACATGGTGTTCTTGTGATTGATGGAAATTGGACAATCATGATAGACTCCTTCCGCTAGAATAGACTCCCCAACGGGTGTAGAAACACAGTAGGGTTCACAAAGTTTTTAAGGAAGAATCTCAAACTTATTTGCAACATAAGTTAAAAGAATAAACTTGATCCTTGGTATAACAAATCATAAACATCAAAAGTAAAGAATTTGATTATACCCGTGACAACATCTAGAGAGTTCTCATTCTCTTGGCGGCTAGAGATCGCATATAGGTGGTTTGCCCCTCCGCCATTACCAAAGTGGCTCCTCTAGGTGCAGTCTAATCTTGTGGAGCAACTGATGAAGATTGAGCTCTATTTCCCCCATTACCACCGCCTTGGTTACTCTTGGGACATATTTCATGAAATGCGCGGTCTTACAGCACTTGAAACGACCTGCGGAGCGTTCACGACATATGTCAGAGTGATTTCAACAAAAAATGGCGCAGGTAGGAGTCTTACTACCTCCTTGTGCCACACTACCCTATGAATATGCATACCTAACTTGGGAGTTCTTACCATGATGCTCAACTCTTTCTCTAGGCGCAGGTGCATCAGAAGATGATGGTGCATGCCTCTTCTGCTTCTGAAATTGTGGCCGACTCAAACCACGTTTCTGTTGCCCAGACTCATTCCCAGTCTTGGCTTTCTTATTTCTGTATTCTTCTATGTCCCTCAACTTGTCTTCTTGTACCTGATGTACATAAACCATTAACCTCGAAATGCCCATGTCTCCAATAAGCATTGCAGCCCGACCCTCTTTGCTTGAAGCACGACCCAAGCCAGTAATGAACAAACTCATCCTACTCATCATTTCCTTAACCATCTATGGAAAATAACGAGATAGTTTGGTGAATTTTAACACATACTCATGCACACTGAATTAGTCCTACTTAAGGGTGAGGAACTCACGTACCTTGGCCTTTTTCAGTTCTCGATGAAAGAAACTCCCCAAGAGAGCTTCTATTAAACAAGCCCAATATGGTTGTGGTGCATTCTCATCTCTGTCCTCCTTCCACTAGTCGTACCAAGTCATAGACACACTCTTGATTTGGTATGCATCCATTTCAACTCCCTCAATACCAACAACATACATCACATCAAGCACCTTCTTCAACTCTTCCACAAAGTTTATCGGATCCTCAATAGTGCTCGAACCAGTGATGCACGGGGATTCATCCTTGAGATTTCCTAATCCTTGAAGTGTAATCCCCTTCTTGTCGAGCTTCTCTTTGTTACCCAACTTGTTTGGTCATAACTTGACTCAACATTCGAATAGCCTCACAGAACTCACCATTAGTAACCTCCCCTTGAAATGTACTTTCGAAGCATTGGATAACTCATGTTCCTGAGCTTCTACATTTATCCTAGTTGGATGACCTCTTGTTGCTATTAGTGGAGGCATGGTTATCTAAAACACGCGCAAGCACGAATTATAGAGAGACTTTTAGAGATAAACTCTAACACACGAAAAGAGTATAGAGAAGTGAGAAATTTCCAAAATGTTGTAGCCTCAAAATCATAGATGTGGCTCACTTCACACCGATGAATAAGACTCTACAGACACGGCTACATAGAACCCCTAGGACTCTTGAACTTTGTGCTCTAATACCAAAATTTTCACGCCTCGAGCCTACACCCTGGGCGGGATAGGCACTCGGTGACCATTGTTGGCCTTGAGCAAACCCTTGGTCTGGCTTAGTTAACTCAGCGAAATACTTAACTTAACCTAATAAAAACAGTAAAGAACATTTTCAATGAAAAATACTTAATATGTAATAATCTAGCCAAATGGCACTTGAGTCTCAAAGTTAAAAACATCTGAAATGTAAGATAAAAGTGACACTAGACTGAACAATCTGACTGACTATCTATCTATGAAGACTCTAATAACTGAGATAGATGTTGGGACAGACCCCACATATTCCTAAAGAACTAAACTAGAAAATAATAAAATGGATCCTCCGAAAAGCGAGAAGGCTCACGAAGGGACTATGGAATTCTCAACTGGATCAACGGTGCAATGGATGTTGATCCTCGTTACCTGTGTCTACATCATATACGATGCAGGCCAACTTGCATCAGTACATTGAATGTACGAGTATGCGAGTTGGAATGCTAAACAACACTTAAGATTGAAAAGGAGTTGTAAACTCTAAATGCATACAAGTATACAAATAATATATGAGATGTATGTGAAAATACAAATAACTAGTGTATATGAAAATACTATACTTTTGTGGGAGCTTCTCTAACCGACAACCACAACTTAAGAGTTATTGTGATGATATAGTGTTACTCGGCCCATGCTGCCCGGCCATCCTAAACTTGCCAGAGTATAGAACGTGAACTGCCTAATAGATCCACTAGTATACTATGAATAGGATTCATCTAAAAAGTATGACTTTTTTCTACCCATGATGGCGACATGGTTTTCATGGATACTTGAGTTACTATGAAGTCTCATCCCCACATCGGTGCTCAATACTACTCCCAAAATATATAATGACTCTTATGTTTTTAAAACATACTAATTCTGTGATTTGAGATTAGTGCTCAAAACTTAGCTTAAAAAAAGCTCTCTTATAAATCATAGTTTCCTTGCTTGTTTCATTTCATAAAACTATTACTTCTATCATATAACTAGCTCAAAAGCTCTTTACTTGTTGAATATGAAAAAGTTTGTTACTCTTAGGGATTACTTAGTCCCCTTATAACCTTTGAGAATGAACTCAACTCTTTACTCTCGCTTACTTGTAATTTGAGTCTTTAAACAAAGTTAAAAAGGTTTATTGAAGACCTTGAAAACTTTAAGAACTCACTTTGACTTGCTTCTTGACTCTTAGACTTGACTTTTAGCTTCTTTGACTTTGATCATAACTTCCCTTGAATTGGATTATGGATTCAAGGATCATGATCTCATGTTTATGGATGATTTCATGATGTTTAAGATGTACTTAAGAGTGTTGGAATTAACTAGGAATGATAGGTACATAACTTAGGAACAAGTACGAAAAGATGGGGGAGAAATGGGAACTCCAGGGCTCTAAGAGGCGCGGGGCGCTAGATCCTGATGCACATACACTTTTCTTGGGCACTCTGGCTGGCACGGCGCTCCATAGCATGATGGATGCTGGTTGGCGCGGTAGCCCCAAGGCTTGTCAGACGGGTTTTCCGACTTTTCTTCTCCAATTTTCAACTCTAAACCTCCCAAACTTCCCTGTATATTCCCCCAAACACTTAGGATCCCTAATATACTCAACACCCAATAGTTTAGACTCGTAACACAACCCGAAAACACGAATCAAAACCACTAAAGGTACACAATAACTCTACCAACAAGGATTCAACATTTGTTCATCAAGAACTTCAAGATTTATCATTCAATCAATATAAAACTTGCTTAATTAAACATATTTGTGTGTGGCTGAATGAACCCAACACAGAAATATCTCATATACCTCGATAGGGATCACCCCCGATGGATTCCACTAGCGAAACCTTAGCGTTTTTGAAGAAATCTTTGTCTTCCTCTTCTCTTCTCTTTTCTCCCAAGCCCTAAGCGTTCTTAACTTTTTTGGAACTGAACTGGGACTTGGTTTTACCCCTAATAAACCCTTAAAATGAATTAGCAAATAGTAGAGTGAAAAGACTACTTTACCCTTACTAAAATCCGAATTAGACTTTCCTCAGTCCAACAAACCAACTTCCAAAAGGCATATCTACCTCATACGACATTGAAAATGCAAAAACTCGGCGTTTGTGGAAAGATCTTACCAAGGAATTTCCAACGTAAAGAACTCACACTAACTCCTTTTGATTTGGGAGTTATGGTCATTTGAAAATGACTAAAATCTCACTTTTCCACTTAGAAAATTTTCCATATTTACCCACTTATTTCCAAAAATAATTATTCTTTCTTTCTTAGCTTATTATTAGTTATTTGAAGTGAAGAGATGTTACACAAATGCAAGAACAACATGTCAATTTATAAATAAATACCAAGAAAAGCATAAGTACCTTAATTCAGAAGTTCTCGAAATTCTAAGAGAGGTAGTTATATCTTATTCATATCCTCCTAAGCTTCCCAAGTAGCTTCCTCAACAAATTGGTTCCTCCAAAGTACTTTGACTGATGTTACTTCATTAGTCCTGAACTTGCAAACCTGACGATCTAGAATCTGAACCGGAATCTCTTTATCAAATAAGTTATCCTTGATCCCAATATCTTTAGTTAGTATGATTAATGAAGGATCGTCCATTCACTTCTTCAACATGAAGACATAAAATACCAGATGAACCACGGCTAACTCTTGTGGTAAATACACTACCTACCATCTACTATATTCTGTAAGGGCCAATATATCGGGGACTAAGCTTCCTATTCTTAACAAATCTTATAACACCTTTCACAGGTGAAACTTTCAAATACACCCAATCATTTACTTCAAACTCTAACTCCATTCTACTAAAATCAATATAGGGTTTCAGATGACTTTGCGCCATTTTCCATTTTTAACCTCTGTTGAATCACTTTCATCTTGTCCGTAGCTTAATCAACTAAATTTGGTTCTATCAACCCTGTTTCACAAACATCAAAGCATCGAATATGAGACTTGTCCCTTCTCCCGTAAAGAGCTTCATACAGAGCCATTTGGATGCTAGAGTGGTAATTATTCTTGTAAGCAAACTCGATGAGAGGTAGGTGATCATCCCAATTACCTTTGAAATCAGTCATACAAGTCCTCAACATATCCTCTAAGGTCTGAATAGTGCATTCTGCTTTCCCATATGTCTGAGGATGAAAGTTAGTACTTAAGTTCACCTTTGAACCCAAACCTCTGTACAAAATAATGGAGATTGGCATTCCATGAAGTCTAACCACCTCTTGAATATATAACCTTACATGATCCTCTGTTGAATAAGTAATCTTTACCGATAAAAAAAGGACAGATTTTGTCAATTTGTCGATAATCACCCAAATAAAAGCATGCTACCTGCGAGACATTGGTAAACCTGTGATGAAGTCCATATTAATCATCTCTCACTTCTATTCTGGAAATTCCATATTTTGAGCCAAACCACAGGGATTTCGATGATCTACTTTAACATGTTGGCAATTGGGACACTTAGCAACAAATTTTGCAATGCCCTTCTTCATACTACACCACTAACAAACTACTTTCAAATCACGATACAATTTATGGAACTCGGATGAATGGAATATTTGGATCTATAATCTTCCTCCATGATCCTCTCTACATCCACTCTCGGTACACACAATCTACCTTGATTACTCAATACACCATCCACCCCTTGTTCAAGAGACAATACTTTTTGCTTACGAACATTTTCCTTCACTTCAAGAAAAATAGGATCTTTGTATTGCTTGTCTTTAACTTTTGACACTAATAATTACTAACAAGTCTATGCACATCTTTCTCTAACTCTCTCTTTTATTCCTCAACATGAGCGGTACTACCAATAGACAACTTTCTTAAAGCATCAATGACAACATTAACCTTACCTAGGTTATATAGAATACTCATGTCATAATCCTTGAGTAATTCTAACCACCACTTTTGTCTGAGATTAAGCTCTTTCTGGCTAAACACATATTGAACAGTTGTGATCAATGAATAAATCAACATGAAAACCATACAAATAATGGCGCATATCTTAAAAGAGATCTACAACTAACTCTAATTCATGGGTTGGGTAATTCTTCTCACGAAATTTCAATTGTATGGATACATAAGCTATAAAATTGTCATTCTACATCAACACATAACCCAAACCAACTCTAAACGCATCATAATACACCACAAAACCTTGATTACCTTTAGGTAAGGTCAAAACTAGGTAGTAGTCATCATGTTTTTCAATTCCTAAAAGCTTTTTGTAGAAGCTTCTGACCATTAAAACTTGACTCTCTTTGAGTTAACTTGGTCAAACGAGATGAAAGAGATAAGAACCCATCTATAAACCTTCTATAAAAGCCAGCCAAACCCAAGAAACTCCTAACATCAGTTGGAGTTGTGGGTCTAGGCCAATACTGTACTACCTCAATGTTCTGAATATCAACTTTAATTCCCTCTCCAGACACAATATGGCCAATGAATACCACCGACTCAATCCAAAACTCGCATTTCAAAAACATAACATATAACTCATTGTCTTTCAAAGTCTAAAGAACTATTTTGAGATGGCTAGCATGATCTTCTCCGTTCCTCAAATAAATTAGTATGTCATCAACAAACATTATAACAAAGATATCTAAACAAGGCTTGAATAATCTATTCATAAGGTCCATGAATGTTCCAGGCGAAAGACATGAGCATAAACTCATAATGACCATAACGGGTTCTGAAAGTTGTCTTTGGAATATCACATTCCTTTATTATTAACTGATGGTGGCCATATATGAGATCTATCTTAGAGAACAGTTGGCACCCTGAAGTTGATCGAAAAGATCATCAATTCTTAGAAAAGGATATTTGTTATTAAAGGTAACCTTGTTCAACTGATGGTAATCTATACACATCCTAAGGAAACATCTTTATTTCTCACAAAGAAGACCGGAGCTCCCCAAGATGAGACAATTGGTCAAATAAATTTTTATCTATGAGATCTTTCAATTGTTCTTTAAGCTCATCCTGTATGGGGGGAATAGATTTAGGACGAGTGTTTGGAAAAACATTTATACCGAAGACTATCTCTCTCTCAAAAGGGACTCTGGTTAACTCATCTAGAAAGACCTCTGGAAAATCTTTTACTATTGAAATTGACTGAATAACTATCTCAACACTAGAGTCATTAACTCGGACCAAGTGGTAGACAAAGCCCTTAGAAACTAACTTCATTGCTTTAAGGATGAAACGAAACGACCCTTAGGAACTGCTGAACTGCTTTTCCTCTGTAAGACTGGCTTATTTGGAAATAGAAACTTGACAACTCAAGTTCTACAATAAACTAAAGCATAAAAGGTGAAGCCAATCCATACAAAGTGACATCAAAATCTATGATGTCTAACTCAACTAAATCGGCCATGGTACTCTTGTAATTGACAGAAATGGGACAATCACGATAGACTCTCTTTGCTAGAATAGATTCACTAATAGGTGTAGAAATACTGAACAGTTCACTAAGTAGATCAGGAATAACATCAAAATTCATCGCAACATAAGGAGTTACAAAAGACAAATTTTTGCATAGGTCTATCAAAGCATAAACATTAGAACTAAAACTTGGATCATACCAGTAACAACATTTAGTGAATCTTCTCGCTCTTGGAGACTTGTAAAGCATATAGGCAATTTTTTCTGTGCCAGTACCAAAAGTAGCCCCTCCAGGAGTAGCTATGTCTGGTGGAGCAACTGAAGAAAATTGAGCTTTATTGTCCCCATTACCATTACCCTGCTTTTTCTTTGTACATTTTTACATGAAATGACTATTATGCCTACACTTGAAACAACCAGCGGAGCTCTCATGACATTTACATGAGTGGTTCCTACCACACTTAGCATATAGAGGAGGCTTACTATTCCATCACCATATTACCCTGAGAATAGGAAGACTTAGCTCTGATATTCTGACTATTGTACTCATTTAAGTTCTTAGATGCAGGTGCACTAGCAGATCATGGAGCATGTCCCTTTTGTTTCAGTTTGAAGGATGACCATTAACATTACTTTCCTTCTACCCAAACTCATTTCCTATGTTAGATCTCATGGTTTTAAACTCTTCTCCATACCTTAGCTTCTCTTCCTCAACCTACTATACATAGACCATCAAACTTGATATGTCCATGTCACTTATGAGCATTGCAACCCTGCCTTTCTTACTCTATAGTGAAGACAACCCACTAACAAACAAGCTCATTCTAGTCCTCATATCCGCAACCATCTTCGAAGCATAACGAGATAGTTGGATGAACTTAAAATCATATTCATGAATGCTTAATGAATACTAATTAAGTGTGAGAAACTCTTGTACCTTAGACTCTTTCATCTCTCAAGGAAAGAAATCCCCCCAAGAAGGCCTCCTCAAAACAAGCCCAACTCACAAGTAGCATCATCAACTCAGTTCATCTTTCATTGATCAAACCAAATCATAGAGATACCCTTTATTTGGTATGAATCTAGTTCTACCCTCTCAGTATCAGTAACGTGCATGGAATAAGAAAATTTCTAAAGCTCCACAACAAAATTCTCTGGATCCTCAGTGACACTAGAGTCTGTGAAGCTTGGGGGATTCATACTTAGAAACTTGTGGATCCTTAAAGTATAATCCATTTCATGATGATTCACTCTCTGTTTCCAAACTTGGATAGTCACAACTTGGCTCAACATCTAGATAGCCTCACAAAACTCAATATTAGTGACCTCTCTTTAGGGTTTCACTTCTAGTACATTAGGTAACCCTTGTTCTTGTAGTTCATTGTCCATACCAACCGGACGACCTTGGACAACTATTCTTGGAGGCATGATCTGAAATACACACACAAACATGAGTTAGAAGAAAATTTTTAGAGATCAAACTTTTACGCACCAAATGAGATTGGAAGAAGTGAGAAAATTTCTGAAGTGTTACAGCCTCCCAATTATAAATGTGGCACTCTTCACACCGATAACTAGGACTCTAGAGACACAACTTCATAAACTCCCTAGGACTCTCGAACTTTGTGCTCTAATACAAAGTATGTCACATCCAGAGCCTACACCCTGGGCGGGACTAACACTTGAGAGTCATTACTGGCCCCAAGCGAACCTTGGCCTGGCTGACTTACTTAGTGGAAGACTTAAACACAAGAAATAGTCTAAAAAAGAACTTGTGAAATAAACTTAGAATGTCTTTTAAGAAACATTCAAACTAGCCAAAATGGAAAGTCAAGTCACAAAACATAAGCCAATTAGTGAAGTAGTGACAAAAGAGTTAACTAATTGATTGTCTATCTATGAAGTCTCTAAAAAATTGATATGGATATCGAGAGAGGCCCGCGACATCCTAATGAACTAATAATAAATTTTAAAGCAATAAAGGGATCCTCTGGAAGCAATGAAGCTCTCCACAAGACTCTGAATGCTCAACTAGATCAACGATGCACTAGAAGTTGATCCTAGTTACATGTGTCCGCATCATAATAAGATACAGGACAAATGACATTATTACATTGAATGTACAAGTATGCTAAGGGAATTCTAAAACAATATATAAGCTTGAAAGGAACTGAGTAACTTATCTGGCTCAATTCAACATAGCTAAATTCATTTCAATATAAAGCAGTTTAAAACAAGTGCAATATAAAGGACCGGTATATAGGTGAGGCTCGACATATATTTTTAAAGGACTTTTGAGTCTTTTCCAATGATTTAACCTAATACTATGTCATTTTACCTACTACCCTAAGCCCTATAAAACGTTTTAAGCCAAAAATTTACCCATTTCAACTCATTCTTACTAAACTCTCAAAAACTTGACTAAACTCATCATCCCAATTCTCTTATATTTAAGGAAGAAGAAGGTTAGGGCTCCATTCAAGTCCCCAAATTCTACATTTTCTAGGGATTAAAGGATCAAGGTATGTGTGTATTCACCCATAGAGTCTTTTCCTTCATGAGCTTCCTAAGTTATTTTAAATGAATTGATTATTCTTTGAAATGAAAGTATTGTAAATGAATTGATGATGCTTTGAAAGTAAACTATTGATGTTATTGTGAAAGGATTTCTTACTTACTATGATGAACATGGTTGTGAAAAGTATTTTCTCACATTTTCATCTATGTTGGATTATGTTTAAGGACCTATTCTAGATTATGATCTTAAAAGTTGTTGATCGGTATTGATCGTTACAATATTTGACTTTTATCCATTCCTTAGGATTTTGACTTAGTACCGAGAATTCTTTGAGGTGGAGGCTCAAATAGGGTAGTCTCTGATAGCAACCTCTAGTACCAAACTATGTGTTCACGTGGGATTATCTTAAATGATCTAGCTAGTTGATCCACTTTAGCAAATGATGATATGTATAGATTCTACCTTGGCAAGTAGTTTTCCCTTCTTTCGGTATGAGGGATATACCGGATTCCACGATATAGTTTTCGTGATCTTATTGTCAACTAAATATAACGTCCAAAAAATTACGATGTTTTCTTCAAAGGTTTCTTTATGTCTTTTATGTTAATATACTTGACCACGCTTTCATGATTTTCAAGCCATCTCTTCTTTAAAGCTTTTAAATGTCCCATTATGATCATGCCTACTCATTTTAAGTTGCTCAAATTTTCATGCATATGTTTATGCATATTGCCTCATCCTAAGTACATTCCACATGTGCCTACATTGTCTCACTAATGTAGGGTCTGACGCTTCACTCCTTATATTTGTGGTTAGTTGATTTCTTTGGGCTTTTGAAGATTGGTGAATCCTCATGACTCGAGGGCCACGATTCTTTGATTTATTTCATGTCATTTCTATTTTTTTGACTTAGTATGTGATGAATGGGTTATGTTTGAATCACTTTCTTTATGATGTAATAGATGTCTTTGAAACTTACATTAAACTTCAGCTTTTGTCAAACTCCTTTGTATGAAATGCTACTTTCTAATCTCTTTTGTTTCTCTTATTGTATATGATGTATCCTAAGTGTCTTGTTGTCACGCCCCAAACTACCCCCGAGACGCGGACACGGGACTTAGGACCACAAGTGATCCCAAGTTAACCCTGCTGGCATGATCATGAGAATACTAAAGATGATAAACTATTGCGTAAACTAAATCATAATTAACATGAAAAAGATGGGGAATACTCATATACTATAACTGAGATATTTGAAACTGCTAAGTTTAATATAAATAAAATATTAATTCAATACTAAGTTGAAACTAACTATGTCTGAAAATAGCCTCTAACTGACTAGAAAGGCTTGGACAGACCCAACTAAGTCTAGGAAAAACTGAAACTAAATGACTAAAAATACTAGAAAGAAACTCATGATTGTTGTCCTCGGATAATGAGAACTCACGACTGATTCTACTGAACTGGAGATCGAGAATCGATATAAGTGTGATCTAGATGTTGAGAACCTGAACCTACATTAGGAGAAGATGTAGCGCACGTATGCGTCAGTGCCTGATAGGTTATGGGCATGTAGGATAGAGTAGAGCTAAAATAAAACATAACTAAACAAACACAAAAGCAAGTACAATATTCTGAACATGATATACTGAATTCTGAGCTAACTGGATGCAATGACCTAATTTATAGCATGTTGAGACTGAATACTAACTGAACTATAAATATAGTTAATGAAGTAGAGTCTGACTGAACTCTTGAAGCTACTAATAACCGATAATAAAACCACATGACATAAATGTGGAGTCCGATGTATACGCTCCATCGAGAGGACCTGATATACCCTGCCAGAGGTATAAAGGCATGCTGGCGTGATCACTAAATTGATGCCCACAGAAGGGACTTACAACCTACTTGGCTTGTAATTTTGGGACTATTTGGGTATGTTGAACCCTACTCCAACTCGGCATTATGCTACTCCCAATGAGTTAAGTAGTTAACTGATTATGAATGAGTCTCTATAATACTAGATAGCTCAAACTGAACATGCAAACTAAGAATGCAACAATTAATCTAGTAATGATGCATTAATAACTTAGACATGTATAACTGAATAACTGAAATATCTGACCTAGCATGTGTAAATCAAGAACTAAAAATACATAGCTAGGGTTTTGAAATTTATGCAATAAACTAAGTAATAAAACCATAGTAATCTAATTTCGAACATGTTAATAACTAATTCTTAATGATCTGCTGTAATTTTTAAAACCCTGGGTCTATTCATAATAAGGGAATCAAGAAACTGTCTGAATTCTAAGGACCCAATGGGGAAAGGAACACACTAGTGAAATCTCACATGCCTGGTGATAAAATCCACAGAAAATTCTTTAGATTTCGGGGCTGGAACTGATGGAACCTTGTTGTGTTCTTGAACTAGGGTTCTTAACCATTTTTTCCTTTCTTGTTTCTAATTTTCTAAGTTTTGATTAATGATTCGACATAGGTAAGTTTTAGTTATGTCTTTATGCTTAAACTGACTAAAATCCATGATTAGGGTCCAAACGATGTATCTTAGCGGTTAAATGAAGTAGGAAAAGACCAAAAGACCCCTGACTTAAAAGTAATCGGAGTCGACTGACGGACCTAAAGTCGACTGATGGCCCACACTAGTTGACCGTCATTTGTGACTGAGAGTTAAAAGTCAGCTGGTGAATCGACGGAGTCGACTGACGGATCTTAAGTCGACTGACGGTCCGTACTGGTAGACCGTCATTTGTGACTGAAAACTAGAAGTAAGTTGATCAATCGATGGAGTTGACTGGTTTGTAATAGTCGACCGACATTTGGGACTTAGAACGTCAGCTGGACATCGACGGAGTCGACTGACGGACCATAAGTCAACTGACGGTCCGTAATGGTCGATTGTCGTTTGTGACTTAGAACTAAGAGTTAGTTAACCCATTGACGGAGCCGACTAATGGATCATAAGTCAAATGACGGTCTGTAGTTGCATTTTTATACTATTTTAGATACAGGGTATTACACTTGTGTATGGCCACTCGAGTCTTATATATCATTTCACGTATAGGGCGTACTTCTAGTCATGAAAACCTTGGAATTTAGAGTACAAGGTTTACAAAGGTCCTAGGATGTCTCATAATCCACGTCGAGTAGAGCTTTTTTCATTAGTGTGAAGCGCTCCACATCTATGAATAAGCGGCAATAAGATGCTTTGGGAATTCCAATTCTTTCATCATTCGTAAGTTGTGTGATAGAGTTTAACTCTATATGTCTCTCATAATCCATATCAAATGTTTTTTAGGATATTTCCCCTCAAAGAGCATACATATGCGCGTTAGAACGTTGAGAAGAAGCTCCACAAGTTCTGGCTAATCCTTTGGTCGAACAAGTGTCTAATGTGGAATTTAGGGATTCTTTTCAATTACTGGCTCAATGGCCTAAGCAAATATGGATGGTGTGGTCCCCGTGAACCCAGGTGTGGGTGTAACACCCCGGATTCAAGAAAGACCAAATAATAGATTTTCAGAGTTGCAGGTGCCACCGACGAAGCCCAAACCACAGCCTGTGAATGGTATCACTGACCGTAGGTACGGTCCATCGGCTGGCCACTTAAAATTTCCCAAAAAATCACAACCCACGATAGGAATTAGAGACTATGGGTGGGACCAAAGCCCGTGGATCGTAACACTCAGCACCAAGTCTCTGAAGCCAAAGATGCCCAACCAGGACGAATCGTCGGTCAGTCCACGGTCCATCAATGGCCTCGTCAAATTTTATGTTAGAGTTGTTTTGGCATTTTCCCCTATGCATTGGGCATTCAAACTACGTCGTTTAATACCTAAACTATGTCATTTTACTCAGTTTAAGCTTTATGATTAAGTCAGAACCTACCTAAAACCTTCATTCCAAAAAATCACCAAAACTTAGAACAAAACAAAAAAGGCTCAAGTTTCCTTAAGAACGCGCAACAGGTTTTCTTCAATTCCAGCCCTAAAATCAAAGGATTTCTCCATTAATTTTGTCACCAGGTATGTAGAATCTCACTATTAGGTTCTTTTCACCCACTAGGTCTCTAGAATTCAGTCAGATTCTTGATTCTCTATATTGTGTTTATACCTAGGGTTCTAAAGCCTTGGAAATTTTTGTGATATAGCTATTGTCGTATTCATAATCGAATTATCATGTTTTCTTTGAAAGTTTTCTTAGTTTTTTTGAATAAAACTCAGAACCCTAGTTGTATAGATTCTCTTAGTTCATAAATTACACTTGCTAAGTAAGTTAAACAGATAAACATGCTCCAGTTTTTGTATATTACATTGTTAGTTCTTAAATGTTCTATTCTTAAATTTGCATGTCAGAATATTGAGTTATCCAATATTTTAGTTATGTTGTGTCATATACATTTCCAGTTGAGAGTAGGCTTAGTACCGAGTTGAACTAGGGTTCAGCATACCTTCTTAGTTCTAGAAATATGTGTCCCTGAAGGAGTATAAGTCTCCTCTATTAGGCCTCAAATTTTGTGACCACACTAGTCATACCTTTATACCTCGAGAAGGTATATTGGGTGCTCTCGGTAGAGCATATACATCGGACTCTGTGTTTAGGTCACGTGGTTTTATGTCAGTTAATAGTAGCTCCCATAGTCAGACTCTAGTGCACTTGACCACGTTTTCAGTTTATACTTCAACATTCATTTTCAGCATGTTATGTTCATGATTAGTACTTGGTCGTTGCATTTAGCTCAGTTTTCAGTTATATTCAACATTTATCTTCTATTCAGATTATATTATTGCTCAACTATATTTTGTTAAACTATTACCTATATCTTGTGTGCTCAATACATTCTAAGTACTGATGAATACTCTGCGTAACATCATGAATGCTACATCCTTTCATGATGTAGGTTCATTTACTTAGCATTCAGATCATGCTTAGATCGATTTTTTATTCGTATTCAACAACTTCATTAGTAAGTGCTCATGTTTCGAGGACAACAAACATGTGTTTCAGTTTTAGTCTTTTATATAATTTACAGTCTTGCAAGAGTTAGCTGGGGCATGTCCCATCAACTCTAGTCAATGAGGCTTTTTAGACATAGTGGTAGAATCAACTTGAATTGTTGAGTTTATTTTTGAGTTGTTATTAAACTCCAGTATGGTTTATACATTTAGACTAGTCAAGGTTTTCCCCATTTTCCAGTTTTTTACTGATTTAGCTTTCGCATTAGTTCATATTTTCATTTAGATATCTTTTAATATGTTTATTATATGTCAGGTTCAGGGTTATCTTGGGGTCTCTCGTGATACGTCAATAGGGTAGCCTCGGGGCATGACAGTGGGTACATCGACAACTAGAGTGAGGGACTTCACTAGGATGTATCTTTTGAGTTTCATGGTATCAAGGTTGAGGAAGATTCTCAAGAGTTCATTGGTGAGGTAGTGTTGATGATCATGAGAGAGTGATGTCGGTGGAAAGGGAAGAATTTTCCGCTTATAAACTTAAGATTATTACTCAAGTTTGGTCAACCAATGAAAGGACGAGAGAGTGGTTGATGTGGGTCCACTTGATTGGGAAAAGTTTAAAGGTGCTTTCTCTGATAGGTTCTTCCCCTTGAGATGGAGGAGGCAAAGTTACTTGAATTAATTAACCTTTTTCAAGGAAATATGAGTGTGAAAGAGTGTGCCTTGAAGTTCACAATCGTCTAGGTGTTATGGTTGCCAACTCTAGGGAAAAGATGATCAAGTTCTTCTCGGGTGTGTTGATATGTTGGTTAAGGAATGTTGTACCGCCATGCTCATTAAAGAGATTGACATATCTCGTCTAGTGATTCATGCTCAACAAATCGAAGAGGATAAACTTTAAAAAAAGTCTAGGGAGGCAAAGACGGAAAGGACCGGGGATGATGACTTTTTACATTCAAGGTCTGATGGACTTAATTTACTTGATTTTGTCAACGTATCATGAATTTAAGATTTAATCCAAATTTAATAAGAATTTATCAATAAAAATTCACTATCTACGACTGTTTTTAATTTTTAAGTTTTTAAATTACTAATTTAATCCCTTTTATTAACATTAAAAATTAGAAATAAGGGGAAAAAAAGAAGGGGCTAACTTGTCTTTTTTTTTAGAAAAAATTACAAACTTGGAAAACATTCTTTAGCTTATTTTTTCCTCCTTAGACCATCTCCAACCCATCTCTATTTTACTCTCTATTCTCTAAATTTGGAGAGTAAAATAGACAATGAATTCTCCAACCACTCTCTATTTAACTCTCTATTCTTCAATTATAGTGAAGTGAATAGTAGTTCTCCAAATTTGGAGAACTACTATTCACCTCTCTATTTTACTTTTTGATTATTATAATATTATTTCTAATATATTGTTAATTTAAATCTTTATCATTTGTAATTATTTTCTAATGCAATATAACATTAAAAAAGTTACTACTTCCGCCAAATTAATACTAATTCGGCCAAAGTAATCATTTTTTATTTTATTTTTTAAAAGAAATTGTCACTTTGAATGTGCAAAAGTTATTTTAAGATTAATTATATTATATAAGAATATTATTTAACTCTCTAATATTTGTAATTATTTTCTAAGAAATATAACATCTAAAATATATTATTATTTTTTAATTTTTATTGGTCATTTTAAATATGTAATTTAGATTATAATTATATTTCATTATGAAGTATGTACAAAATTTACATGATAATTCAAACAATCTACTTTTTATGTTATAGTGATAAATTATTAAATTACATTTTTTAAATAGCATGAAAATTTTTGATTCAATAATTCAAAATGAAATAAGGAATTAGTACACGAAATAATTGGTTACAAGATGAAATTGTTAATTTAAACAACTTTTAGCTACACATAGAAAATAAGGACAAAAAATGCAAATTGTAAACTCCGTAATATATTAATAGGACATTCATGAGAGTAACGTAATAGTCTTGAAAGTTGAGTACTTATGTAAGATTTAAAATAAATTTTACGATAACACAACATTTATGATGTCATTACATTTAATCAATGATTTCACTTTTATTTAAATTGTTTATATATAATATTTATCGCAATTTATCTCAGTTAGGATAAAATATAATTTTGTATTAAATGAAGAATTTGGAAAAAAAAATTGGTATTACATAAAGATTATGGTGGGATTATATTAAAAAATGATTTACATTAGGAAATAAAATAATAAGACTGACATAAAAATAATAATATCATATTGAGAAATGAGGAGAGAGAAAAGATTGGAGTAAATTAGAGAATTTGGATTGGAGATGGCTAAAATTGTGGCGTTAATTAATTTCAATGTAATGGTTCGTTACCTTATCATCATCTCATTTCCCACTCTTAGCTGGTAATGGCAATAACTCATATCTATCATGTGCGAGTGCAACCCAGCGTGATGAAACCCTTTGACAAGTGTTATTTGGGTGGAAAAGTTGTGTTTGGGTCAAGAATCCAAACTTATCAGAACCCAGTACCAACCTTGAGTAGAAGAGTATTTGTTTGTAGGGTGTGGGATGCCCTAACAAGTGGTAACTCCGCTGTGATGGCAATCCGAAAAGGAATGCATCTTTTTAGACAGGTCAGGTCAGTCAAGAGTTACACATTTTTACTGAACTAAATGATTTAATTTGAAGATTATGTTGTTTGTTTGTATAATGAAGGGCGATGTGTTAGGGTCTTTGGTGGAGTTTGACAAGGCAATTCAGCTTGATCCTCGCCAGAAAGCATGTGAGCTTCTGAAATGAGTACCAGTTTCAACTCAATATTATCGTGAACTCACCTCACATCTTTTACTTCATCAGATCTTTGGCAAAGGGGGTTGTCTCTGTATTATCTCGATAGGTAATTGCTTTCCCAAATTATTATACTTTGAACACACTTAATCCTCATTATATTGCCTTAAGCTTGTTATTATCTCGTTAGGTATGAGAAAGGTGCACATCAATTCCGTATAGACGTTGCCCAAAACCCAAATGATACAGAGGAGTCAATATGGTGTTTTCTTTGTGAAGCTCAATTGTATGGAGTTCATGAAGCAAGAAAAAGATATCTTGAGGTAATTTACAAGAATTGCTGTTATTTGAAATACGGAATGATTTGACCAAGCGTCTCATTGTTGCCAATTTCTATTGTATGCTTCCTTACAAATATTTAAGCATCTGAGTGCAGGTTGGTAGAGACCCACGGCCAGTCATGCGAGAAGCCTATAATATGTTTAAAGATGGTGGTGATCCAGAAAAGGTGTTGAATGTAGTTTATTTGTTGGAACAAAGAAATTTAATTCATATCAGTAGTTAATTGAAGTTGTTTTAATGGTAATTTTCAAATGAGTGCTTTTCCCATGCTTACACAGATTATAGAGTATTACTAACTGAAACAGGCAATACGTTTTCTATTTCACTCCCTTGTTCTTATACTTTGACTCAACTCCTCCTTCATTCTCATGAACTTCAGTTATTACAAGCAAATATGCTAACAACCCAGCTAAAGCGTCTTATAACTTTCTCGGAGTTCTCCGTTCTTGGGTTTCATTCTGTAAATGACCTAAAAGAACTATAATCAACAACTCATTTGTAGTTGCTATAGCAGACAAGTCTTTATGCTGCGTATGATTTGACTAGTCTGCAATCTTCTAAAGTCTGAGCAGTTTTCATCAACGAATCTTTTGAGATTTATCTCAAATAATTAATGGAGGTAAACATTCAAATCTCAGAACTATGGGCGAGCAACTTTTGCGATGCCACCACATTGTTCCTTAGTTACATTAACAATCAATATCCTATACAAAGTTCTGCTTGGACTTAGAACTTCAGGATTTTCTCTAGTAATATATGCTTCCAAGAAACATTATTGTTAGAAAAGTTCATGATATATCTTAAACTGTGAGCCCGTGATACTTGGTAAGTTATGAAAGTGCTTCTTGGCGAAATTTATTTCAATCCAGCCTTTCTTATGAAACTTTTCAGAACTGAGAGTCTAGTGATTGTTACTAAATTATTACAGTTTTTCCTTTGAAGCATTATATTTAAAAAATGTCTACAAGTTTGTTCCAATGATCTATCTATACTATATTGTTTTGAGCTAGGCCGCCGAAGCTTCACTTTGGTCTGAATCTTTTTACTTACACCATACAATTCTAATTCTGTAGCTTGTTGCTGCATTTCTAAGTGGACGGCCAAATGAATACTTCTATGCTTCTCTATATGCTGGCTTGTACTATGAATCACAGGTTTTTACTGATCCCTATACCTTATGTTCATTATGGATGATTCTTCGTCCAAATTGCTCTCGGAAGATTTGAATATTAAGCTTATTTTTACCCCAGTTTACCTTCACAATATATGCATTACTCTGAGAATGAACCTGTACACTCCATATTTTCTTATAACTTGTGTATGCCTCTTTTATTCTCAATAGTGGGGCAGAGTTGCGACTTTGATAGATGTAAAGTGCAAGGGCTGCTTTTGATAGGCTTTTATGCAAGCAACTGAAGTGCCATTTAAAAACCTGAAATACCATCTTTCGCTGTGGTCACACATACATGTAGATAGTCATGTTATCTTTAAACAGAATCAAGATTTACCCACTACTTAATTTTCGTACGATAGCAAGTATGAAGTCAAAGGAAAAAAATATTAGCAGATTGGTTTACTTTATTACGATGTGGATGTTTTCTTTTCCAATGGAACTATATATGGATAAAGATCAGTTCTAAACCAAAAAAAGGCATTTGAAGCAGAGCAAGTATTTGTAGGATAAAAATGGAACATCTCCGATGGTTTAATTTCTACAAGCATTTAGATTTTTTACTTTAGGCTTTGAATACTGGATGTCCAAATGTCTTACTTGATCACATATTTTGCTCTTTTTTGCTTTGCAGAATGAGCCAGATGAGGGTAAAGTTCATTTAATTGCTGCTTGTCAATCACCTTATGGATCAAGGTTTTTTTTAGCTATTCATTTGTTTACTCTTTAGAAATATATTTTAGCATGAAGAAAAGAATCCTCATTAATATTCATTATCAGGAGTGATGATTACATGGCTGCTCTTGCCAAGGTACATTGCAAATGTAGAAATTGGAACATCAACTAACAGAATACACTCAAGTTCCATGAGACTTGTAAAATTCTATTCCAACATTTTTCGAGATATCCCAATGCTTCAGCATGATACAAATTACACGTCCATTGATATTACCAGACTTTGACACAATTATATGGTGAGCCATTTTGTAACTGGTCAGTGACATTTGGAATTGGGATGTAATATAACTTGTGTAAACGTAGCTTAGCTAAAAGAAGATCGACATGTATGTTGTGTTATGCAAGAATTCCTGGCCAGCCTATGTCTGTTCTTATTATTTGTGGATATTCTTGTTATTCCATCTCAGGATATTAGATTGTACTATGTTTAGACATCATTAGCATACATATATAGTCATGTTGGAATGCATGGTTGAGGTGGACAAGCCTGAGAAAGAACCTAAGCAGAGTATGAGTTTGATCAGGATTTGAAGAATTAGGGTTTGTTTGGTTACCGTATAATTTTATGGACAACTATTTTAACCAGTTAGAAAATTGTATTGTATATATAGATGATATATTATTATATTCTAAAACACAAAATGAACATATAAGATTATTAGAAAAATTTATACATATAATTAAACATTCAGGTATAAGTTTAAGTGAAAAGAACGCAGAAATTATGAAACCACAGATAGAATTTCTAGGAATACAAATAGATAGAAATGGAATAAAAATGCAAAACCACATAGTACAGAAAATAATCACCCTTGATGAAAATATAGATACAAAAAAGAAATTATAATCCTTTCTAGGATTAATAAATCAAGTAAGAGAGTATATACCAAAATTAGCAGAGCATTTAAAACCATTACATAAAAAACTTAGAAAAGATGTTGAATACTATTTCGACAATAAAGATAAAGAACATATAAGAAATATTAAGAATTTATGTAAAAAATTACCAAAACTTTACTTTCCTGATGAAAATAAATCATTTACTTATATTGTTGAAACAGATTCAAGTGTTCATAGTTATGGAGGAGTTTTAAAATACAAATATGAAAAAGAAAAAACAGAACACCATTGTAGATATTATTCAGGATCTTATGCAGAAGCACAAATAAAATGGGAAATAAATAGGAAAGAATTGTTTGCATTATATAAATGTTTATTAGCATTTGAACCATATATTGTTTACAATAAATTTATTGTAAGAACAGATAATACACAGGTAAAATGGTGGATAACTAAAAAGGTAGAAGATTCAGTTACAACAAAAGAAATAAGGAGATTGATATTAAATATATTAAATTTTACATTTACAATTGAGGTAATTAAAACTGACAAAAATCTTGTTGCAGACTACCTCTCAAGAGAAAGATACAATGAAAGAAATATTGGCTATGATGACAAATCTTTGCCAAAAAATGGAGAGAATAGAAACAGATGTACAAGTATTAAAAGAAAAAGTTAATAGTCAGCAGCATGACTCAAAATATGCAGAGCTAAGTCAGCAGCATGACTTAAAAAATGCGGAGCTAGAAAGTGACGATGGGAAACACTTAAAAACCCAAAACAAAAAGATATATGCATCTGCAGGAAGCTCAGCTACAGCAGGAAGTACATCTACAGCAGGACAACCTACAAAAAAGGAGGAAACTAAGGTAAAATATACAAATACAAACATGAATAAATTATTTTCTAAACCATATACTCCTCAAAATACCCAAAAAGACGTATTTGTACCACCACAGATAAATACCTATAAAGCCAGCTTAGATTCACACAAACAGACATACAACCACATAACTAGAAATTATATATATAGAAAATATATACAAAATACAAACTTTTCTAAACAGGAACCCCAGAGCAAAAGATACGAAAAACCCAAATGAAGAATACATAACCCAGTATCTACAAGGCTATAATAAGCTAATTGCACAACCCGGAACGAATCCAAACCTAGTAGCAACCTGCTACAACTATGGATTATTGAGTACTGTATATACAATAACGGGAGAAGAAGTATCCAAGATATCAGAATTATATAAAGCATTTTTACAATACAAGAGAGTTACTAAAGGAACTCTATTTTATATAAAGTTCTATACAGCTACAGCAGAAATACTATATGATGAGATTAAGCCTACAATACATGCTATAAAGATTGGATTAACTAGGGAAATGATAATCCCTGAAAAAATAGATACACAAGAGGAAATACAAAAGGTGGATATTCCAGAGTTTTACGCAAATAAGAGAATTATTGGAATAACTACTATATTGAATGAGATAGCAAACAACTATTTGAACGAAAATGCAATATGGAGTTACTATAATAGAGATCAAGCAATCATCTACTCCAACTGCAGGGAAATCCGAGCAGCAGATTTGGAAGACCTAAGGCAGTGGATATTAAGCCTATTAAAATCAGAGCAAACACCTATAACAAGAGCAATTAGGAAAAATTTTATTTCTCCTAATTTGATGACAAGATATTGTAAATTAATAGGACAAAAATATCCCGATCATCTATGTTCAAAGTGTGAAGGAGAAGATAATTATATTCCAGATGTACAGCTAGAGTAAAAATGTAAAAGTAGTAAAAAGTGTGTGTAAATAGTATGTGTAATAGTGTGTGTAAATAGTATGTGTAAATAGTATGTGTGTCGGCCATAAATAAAGGTCATTATTAAAGTATTTTTGTCGTTTTGTGTCGGCCAAAGATAAGGTGGCCATATGTAAAAAGTAGTGTCGGCCATAAATAAAAGGGCCATTATTATTAGAGTACCTTGTCGTTTTGTGTCAGCCAAATAATATAAGGCCAAATGTAAAGTCGGTCATTTTCTATTGGCCAAGTTTGTAAAATTATTGTATAAATAGAGGGCACCTCCCTCAGTAATAAACAAGCTACTTCTAATCAACTCTCCTCTTCATTCTCTTTTTCTTTCTTTCCCAAAAGATCTGCTTCCACCCCTCAAACTCCTATGATAGATACAGGAGCAGAAGCAAACATATGTAAATACAATTGTTTACCAGAAGATAAATGGGAAAAATTAAAAACACCTATGGTAGTAACATGATTTAATAATGAAGGAAGTATGATTACATATAAAGCAAAAAATATAAAAATACAAATATGGGATAAAATACTAACAATAGAAGAAATGTACAATTTTGAGTTTACAACGAAAGATATGTCATTAGGAATGCCATTTCTAGATAAATTTTACCCACATATAATAACAAAAACACATTGGTGGTTTATTACACCATGCGGAAATAAGATAGGAGCGTTTTACTATGTTCGGTAGAAGTTTTTTATCAGGTGGAAAAGCCAACATAATTTATACCATGTTTGGTTGGTAGTATGAGTGTCAGTGGTACTAGTACCGGGACTGCCGGACCGATAGTTATCGAAACCGGCACGGAACCGGGATCCTTCAGCCGGAACCGTATCGGAATTGGGACAGACCGGTACCGATAGTTCCGGGATTTTTCCCTATTTCCATTCCGGTCCGCCAGGGAACCGGTACGAAACCGGACCAGACCGGATCGGTATCTGAGATTTGACCAGGTTTTTTTTAAATAAAAAAATAATTTTTTTTTTATTAAAATCAATTAAAGATTATTTTTTAAAAGTTAACAAATTATACTTTTCAAGGTAATTATTTATACTTTATAAACATCAATTTTTGAAAGTTTGTAAAACTTTAAATTTTAAAGACTTAGAGTTTAAAGTTTAAAGTTTGAAAGTTTGATAGTTTGAAAGTTTGATAGTTTTAAGTTTGAATATAATATATATTAAATTATTTTGAAATTTTATATCTTTAGTTTAAATTTTCAAAGTTTGAAAGTTCAAAAATTTAAATTTCAAAGTTTTAAAGTTTGAAAATTTAAATTTCAAATTCAAAATTTTAAAGTTTGAAATTTTAAACTTCAAACTTTAAAAGTTATAAAAGTTTTAATATAACTTTTAAAGTTCGAAAATTTAAAATTCAAACTTTTAAAGTTAGAAAATTAAATTTCCAAACATTAAAAGTTTAAATTTTAAATTTTTAATGTATAAAAGTTTGAAAATTTATAATTTCACAATAATAAATATTCAATTTAATACGATAATAATAAAAATTAAGGCATACTTTTATTAATATTAATTTGATAGTACAATGTGATTTAACTAAAATATTAGTAGGGTATTAAAAGATCTAATCTACATAGCCACCTTTTAGGAAGGGTTCTGTTTGAATTAGATCTCGATTATCATGCTCATACTAATAGTCGGTGCTATGATAGAGATCCTTTCTTAAATCATTTAACATTTCTATAGTAAAGTTATCGGGAATTGATTGAATAGATAAATCTTCCATTGCTTCGATCCCGTCGTGACTATAATCTTGCATTATTTCATCAAGGTCACTTTGAAATTGGTCGGTAGTGGTTCACGACCCAAATTTCTTCTCTCGGCATTAATTCAATCTCTAAATGATACTGATATCTCCAAGCTATCTGCTGCTAGTGAATGCCTATGATCTCCTATTTGAAACCTTGTTGCACTAAAAACGCCTTCCGAAGCTACTGACGACGCATGAATAACTAATATATCTTGAGCCATCGGTTCAAGTTTTGGATATCCTTTGCCGCGATTTCTCCATCATGCTAGAACATCTTTAGTAGGTTCTGTATTTTGATTAAGATACGCATCTAAATGAATTCTATTATTGTGAGAAGTTCCAGATAAGAATCTAAATAAGCATCAATATTATCTTCATTAAGTCTACTCCTAGAACTTTCAGGTTGTTGATCACTTGATAAATTTATCTAGTTCACTATCAATATCCAGGTTAAAATATATTTTATCAACCATCCTTGCACCTACATCATTGTAATAAGGGTTTAACTAACAAGTGGTTAAATAAATTTGAGAAATAGGAATATAATATTTTTTAAATTTTTCAATCATTTTTTGAATAGTTTCTTGAAATTTTGGTTTATTTTTAAGTTTAGAAGAAATCATACAAATATCAGGTAAAACAGTACAAATTGATGAACTATAAAGTACAGATATTCTTCTAGTAGTGTTGTAAAAAACTTTTAAAAAATCTATGAGTTCATATATGTCATGTCAATCACTATCATCGAGTATGTATGACATATCTGAATTATGAGCATTTCAAACCAATTGTAAGGGTTCTCTATATCCATAAGCGACTACAAGCATTTCATATATAGAATTTCATCTAGTAGAAACTGTTTTTAAAATTTTCTAGGTGGAAAATTATATTCAACAACGATTTTGAAAATCTCTACGCCTAGACTTAACTTAAATATAAAATGACATGCATTTTCAACTTTCGTGCAACCGTTATCATACATTTGTATATCATCTCTAACAATCAAATTATATATGTGTGCAGTACACCTAATATGATAATCATCATCATAAATAGGACAAAGAGTAGATTTTAACAATTCAACAGCAACTTTATTATTCGAAGTATTATCTAAGGTTATACTACTTATTTTATCACATATTTCATAGCTTTGTAAAATATTTAAAATTGTTTGAGCTATATAACAACCGGGTTTTTGCATTTGACAACCTTTTTTGCATAATTCAATTTTTATCAATTCAATGTGCAATAAGAGTCAAATAATCGTTACTGTTTATACTACGACCCATATAAGAAGTAATAGCTATTTTACAATTATTATAATAAAATAAACAACGAAGATATTGAAATGTTGTGCTTGCTAATCCAATACAGCCTTTTTTTTTGTATTTCTAGTAAAACCTTTAAAATGTGGATTATATACAATTTGAATATAATGTATAAAATCGGAATTTTTCAGCAAAGTCAAATGGCAAACCCATAACAACTATCATTTTAGCTAGTTCTTCAAGATCTTTTTCTCTACTACATGGACGGGGTAAACTAGAGTCAGAAACATTAGAAGGATTTAATTGTGTTTGTACCATGTTAGAACCGTCTACTCCTACATTTTCAGGAAGGGGATACCGTCTTTTTAGTTTCGGCTACCGCTTTAGCATGCAACAATTCATTTTTACAACAAGACATTAATGATTACTCAAGTGTCCCGTCCCACTGATTTAATCTATGTCTACATTTATTACAAATAGCTTGTGTTTATCGATTTTTTAGCACGTTCTAGCTTAGGCCTAGGATGTACGGGGGAACATGGAAGGGAGCGGGACTAGGAGTATTAGTAGTCGTAGGTGACTCAGTTTCATCATCATCATCATCAAAAGTAGGTGTATTAATATAATCATCAATGCCATTATCATTATCATCATCTCGAGGCAATTCATCATCAAAATCACCAAACCAACGTAAATGTTCATGATAAGGATCTAATCAAGAATTACTATTAATATTAAACACAGTATCATTAACATGTGTATAATCCTCCGTATTCATTCTTACTATAGTAGATTTTTTAGTTTTAAATCTAGAAAAACTATCGATTTTTGAATTATCAGAGGATGTAAAGTTATACATATTTTGAACATGCTCAATTGCACTTTTTTTTACCTTTTCCTTTTTGAACAATATTTTTATCGAAATCCATATTCAAATATAAAACGTGAGTAGATTATATATAACACAAAAAATGTAATGCAAACAAATAAATAATCACAAAATAAATAAATAATTATTGCAATATAAATGAAATGTAAATTATAAGTTGGAACAAATGTACCGAACGTCTACCTACAAAAGTAGACGTTTATGATCGCCGAAAGCCGAAAGTGAAAATGAAAGTTAAATTTTGAAGTTCCAAATTCAATTTTCAAAGACTAAAACGGCAAAATTGAAATTTTTTGAAATTTTAAGAGATCAGATATTAGAGAAGTAGAGAGTTGAGAGCTGAGAGAATAGAAGATGATTTTGTGAATTTGTGATTGAAAAGAATGAAAGTTTAGGGGTATTTATAGGTTAAGAAAAGGGTTAAAGTGTAATTTTTAAAATTTTGGGGTACTAGAAAAATTAAGGGGGGTAGGGGGTGTAATTGGCTGAAAAATGGGGAAAGAACAGTTGGGGGGGGGAATAGTTGGTAGGATTCTTAATATTTTACAAAAGTTATTCCTGTATTAATTTTATATGGTGTTTGACTGTGTTTTTTTTTGTATTCCTTCATAATCAATACAAACATAATTTATAAAGGAATTTATGTGTAAGCTATGCATCGTAGAAGGTGGAATAAGTTATGCAGATGTTAGCTATACATGTATTAAAATAGTAAATTACACTTTTACTCCTAATGATTTTTTTTTTGATTTTTTTGTTTAAAAGTTTACCTAACTAAATGTTTTCCTAATTTTTATTTTTATTTTTTAATACACGAACTCTTCTTTTTTTCTGTTTTCAAATTGAATTCCAAATGTTATGCATTATTAAAATTACAAATTGAACTATATCTATTTTTTTAACACATATGTTGATCATATAGTAGCGTTATATATTGTTAAATATAGGAATGATTGTAGGAAATGACAAACTAATGAAGGTAATGAAAGTTTAGGGGTATTTATAGGTTAAGAAAAGGGTTAAAGTGTAATTTTTAAAATTTTGGGGTACTAGAAAAATTAAGGAGGGTAGGGGGTGTAATTGGCTGAAAAAATGGGGAAAGAACCGTTGGGGGAATAGTTGGTAGGATTCTTAATATTTTACAAAAGTTATTCCTGTATTAATTTTATATGGTGTTTGACTGTGTTTTTTTTTTTGTATTCCTTCATAATCAATACAAACATAATTTATAAAGGAATTTATGTATAAGCTATGCATCGTAGAAGGTGGAATAAGTTATGCAGATGTTAGCTATACATGTAGTAAAATAGTAAATTACACTTTTACTCCTAGTGATTTTTTTTTTGATTTTTTTGTTTAAAAGTTTACCTAACTAAATGTTTTCCTAATTTTTTTATTATTTTTTAATACACGAACTCTTCTTTTTTTCCTGTTTTCAAATTGAATTCCAAATGTTATATACTATTAAAATTACAAATTGAACTATATCTATTTTTCTAACACATATGTGGATCATATAGTAGCGTTATATATTGTTAAATATAGGGATAATTGTAGGAAATGACAAACTAATGAAGGTAATTATATGCAGTAACTTTCCTTTCAATTATTCCCTTTAAAGGGCAAAATATCGCTCAATTTGCTACAATAGGTCTCACCAAATTGTATAAAAAACTTCCTCCAAAAAAATTATTTTTTTCTCTTTCCCTTCATATTATACAATCTGTTCTTCTTTTCTTCAATTTCTCCTTAATATTATCCACAAATTCAATTTCAAATTTTTAACTTCTCACGTTTTGCGGTTTATTAAAGTATTTCAAAAATTTCAAGTACCCCCTAAAAACTCATTTCACTTTATTAATTTTGTTAAAAAAAAATTCAATTTCATCAAACTGATTCTTCACTTCACTTTGTAATCCCTTCGAAGTTTGATGATGAAATTGTTGTTAAAGTATCTTATCACATGTAACGACCTGTTTAGTCGTTTTGAGTAGCAGACTTCGATTCTGGAAAAACTGGCAAGGACAACGGACCCCACGACGGACCGTCATGGGCACGACGGACCGTCGCAGGGTCTCGTTTCAAAACACTTAGAAAATCTGAAATTGGAGTGCATCGAAAATCGACTCCGAACTTCGTGGCGGAGTGGCGGGACGGACCGTCGCAGGCTCGACGGCCGTCACAGCCATCCACTTGAAAATTTAATTCAAGCATACGACGGATATAGACGACCGTCATAGCGCCGACGTCTGGCCACGCCACGCAATCCCGCTCGGGTCGGATTTCTTTATACGCTTTTAAGGGACGTTTTGACTATTCCTGCTTAAATTATAAAGTTAGGGGGTTAATGTTAATAAGTCTAATTACTTGGGGGTTAAAAGAGGTAACCTTAAGTTAATTAGTGGGTTATTATTGCCATCTTTTACTCTTAATTATATATACTAATTAGGGTAAAAGAAAGAGGGTTTTGGAATAAAGAAAATAGAAAGAACAAGAGAAAGAGAGAGAAAGTTGAACGAGGGAGAGAATCGAACGAGAGGAAAAACACAAAGCTTGGGAAATTGCTTGCTTGATCACGAATCTTGATTGGAGGTAGGTTATGGTTATTTTTATGCTATTCGTAGTAAACTCTTAATAGCGAATGATATGTATTGGTAGTATTGTAAACTCTTCTATATGCTTAATTGTATGCTTGCATGAATGTGATTATGAAATTGTGATATAATAAGCATGATGAAGCTATTGAATCCTAAATCTTGAAAAGAAACCCTAATCTACTTTGTTAATGATGATGCCTTGGTATAAAAGAAGGCTTGATGAACGAAAGTAGTGAGATTAGGGGATCGGGTGCCACGTTTCGGTACCAGGATAGAATATGAGGATCGGGTGCCACGTTCCGGTACCAGGATAGAATATGAGGATCGGAGTGTCACGTTCCGACACCAGGATAGAATATGGATCGGGTGCCACGTTCCGGTACCAGGATAGAATATGGATCGGGTGTCACGTTCCGACACCAGGATAGAATGAGGATCGGAGTGTCACGTTCCGACACCAGGATAGAATGAGGATCGGAGTGTCACGTTTTGACACCAGGATAGTATATGAGGAGCGGAGTGTCACGTACCGACACGAGGGGAATAAAGATAATGAATCTTGAAAGATGGTAATATATTCAAATCTAATGAACCTAAATCCCAAACGAGTATGATGAGGAGGCGTGAGTCCTCATTGATGTGCTTGGTGTTGTAACCAAGGGTTATGGTAACTGTAAATGCTGCGTGCTAAGGATATTAGTTGATTTTATAATATTGCTTAATATATCTCATTTTCTATTTTGAGTTGGCCGATGATATCTACTCAAGACCGTATTTTGTAATCGACCCTACTTTTATGTTTTCTTCTTGTTTATTTGTGGAGTGCACGACAAGCGTGCCGTCGTCTTCGACTCAAGATAATTCAAGCCGGTCTTACTACATCGGAAATTCAGGTGAGCTAATGCTTCTAGCTTGGGTGGATCTTCTTCTTCAAGTCTTGATGCCTTGAGCTTCCGGCATGGACTAGCTTCTTATGTATTTTTAGCTTTTAGAATACTCTTAGTTTAGTCATTTGATCGTAGATGTTCTTGTGGTGATGACTTCCAGATTTTGGGGAATAATAGTTATTGATTTGGTTTTTATTAACGAGTTAAGTCTTCCGCATTGTTTTCTGTTGATATTATATTGAAAATGTTAAGGTTTTGATTGGTTGGTTCGCTCACATAGGAGGGTAAATGTGGGTGCCAGTCGCGATCGGTTTTGGATCGTGACAAACTTGGTATCAGAGCATTAGGTTCGTTGGTCTCATCACACAAGAACAGGTCTAGTAGAGTCTTAAGGAACGGTAGGGGGACGCCTTTACTTTTCCTTGAGAGGCTATAAGACTTTAGGAAAATTTCACTCTTTCATTCTTTCTTTCGTGCTACTACTTGAGTCCAATTGGTATCTAGACGATACAAATTGGTATCTGACCATCTTCACTCTCTTTCGCAGATGGTTAGAACTAGAGCAACGACTACGCCAACACCAACACCGGCCAGACAAGAAACAACTGAGCCAGCCACTGGGGCTGTGGCTCGAGGGAGAACAGCGGCAAGGGGCCGTGGTAGAGGTCGTGGGAGGACGTCCTCTAGAGGAAGAGGACGAGCACCGAGCCCATCTGGTACTAGGGCGGTGACTCCTCCACCGACTGAGGAAGTAGTAAGAGAGGGGGAGGATGGGGTGAATGAGCAAGCATGAGAATGAGGAAATGCCACCCCAACCTACCCTGCAGAGATGATCAATCGAGTTCGGCTTATCTTAGCGGGTTATCTCGATCTGGGCCGACACCCCAAGTGTTTTCCGCACCAAAGACCTCAGTTCCGGAGGTACAACATGCGACTACTATGGCTCTCGCATGGATGTTCCATTGGAAATAAGCACATTTCCTCGTCTGACTACAGGGCCTGTAATGACAAATGATCAGCATGAACTTTTCAGTAAGTTCTTGAAATTGAAACCTCTAGTCTTCAAGGGTGCTGAATCGGAGGATGCTTATGATTTTCTGGTCGACTGTCATGAGCTACTACACAAGATGGGTATAGTGGAACGGTTTGGTGTTGAGTTCGTGAGTTATCAGTTTCAAGGAAATGCCAAAATGTGGTGGCGGTCACATATTGAGTGTCAACCAATAGAGGCACCACCTATGACTTGGGCCTCATTCTCTAGTTTGTTTATGGAGAAGTATATCCCCCGAACTTTGAGGGATAGGAAAAGGGATGAGTTCTTGAGCCTAGAGCAAGGTAGGATGTCGGTTAATGCTTATGAGGCTAGGTTTCGCGCTCTATCCAGATATGCCACTCAACTTTGTTTCAGTCCACAAGAGCGGATTCGCCGGTTTGTGAAGGGGTTGAGATCAGAGTTGCGGATTTCGGCCTTACAGGTAGCGGCTACAGCAAAATCCTTCCAAGAAGTGGTAGACTTCGTGATAGAGGTGGAAGGAGTAAAGCCCGATGACTTCGCCTCGACATCGACATCAAAAAGGTTTTGAAAGGGGGGTGAGTTTAATGGTTCCTACTCTAGAGGGCAGAGTTCCGGAGGTTACTCAGTTCGACCCATTCAGTCGTCACTACAGACTGTAGTTGGGGGTCCACCTCAGACCGGCCAACACTTCTCTGAGAGACCTATGCATGAACCCAGAGAGTGCTATGGATGTGGGGAGATTGGACACATTAAGAGATATTGTCCAAAACAGAGTTATCGGCCCCCAATAGCTAGAGGTAGAGGTGGTCATGGTAGAGGCCGTTATTCGGGAGGACGTGGTAGTCGAGGTAATGGTGGTCACCAAAACGGCAGAGGTGATGGGCAAATTGGAGCCACTACAACACAACATGGTAGGGGCAACGGACAGACAAACGATAGGGCCCATTGTTACGCTTTCCCTGGGCGATGCAAGCGGAGGCATCCGATCTTTGTCATCACGGGTAAGCTTTTGGTTTGTGATTGCATGGCTTCGTATTGTTTGATCCGGATCCACATTTTCTTATGTATCTTCCTCATTTGCTAATGGTCTTAATTTACATTGTGAATTACTTGACATGCCTATTCGTGTTTCTACTCCGGTGGGTGAGTCTGTGATAGTTGAAAAAGTATATAGGTCTTGTTTGGTGAACTTTGTGAGGAGCAATACTTATGTAGACTTGGTTATTTTAGAAATGGTGGATTTTGATGTAATTCTGGGTATGACTTGGCTTTCTCCGAATTTTGCGATCTTGGATTGTAATGCTAAGACTGTGACGTTAGCCAAGCCTGGGACAGATCCGTTAGTGTGGGAGGGTGACTACACTTCCAATCCGGTGCGTATCATCTAATGGTTAGTAAAGGGTGTTTAGCTTTCTTGTCCCATCTCAAGGATGACACTACTCAAGTACCCTTGATTGATTCGGTTTCGGTAGTCTGTGAGTTTTTGGATGTGTTCCCTGCAGATCTTCCTGGTATGCCACCAGATAGGGATATTGACTTCTGTATTGATCTTGAACCGGGCACTCGCCCCATTTCTATACCCCCTTATAGAATGGCTCCCGCGGAGTTAAGAGAGTTAAAGGCACAACTTCAAGAGTTATTGAACAAAGGCTTCATTAGACCAAGTGCATCCCCTTGGGGTGCTCCGGTTTTGTTTGTGAAGAAGAAGGATGGGAGTTTTCGAATGTGTATAGACTACGACAACTAAACAAGGTGACCATAAAGAACAAGTATCCTCTTCCTCGCATTGATGACTTGTTCGATCGATTACAAGGTGCTTGTGTCTTCTCTAAGATTGACTTGAGATCCGGTTATCATCAATTGAAAATACGGGCAACGGATGTGCCAAAGACTGCTTTTCGAACGAGGTATGGGCATTACGAATTTGTGGTGATGTCCTTTGGTCTTACGAATGCCCCTGTTGCGTTCATGAGCTTGATGAACGGGATTTTTAAGCCATATTTGGACCTCTTCGTGATCGTATTTATTGATGATATATTGGTATACTCAAAGAGCAAGGAGGAACATGAAGAGCATTTGAGAATGGTATTGAAAATGTTGAGGGAGAAAAAGCTTTATGCCAAGTTCTCTAAGTGTGAGTTTTGGCTAGATGCAGTGTCCTTCTTGGGGCACGTGGTTTCTAAGGAAGGAGTGATGGTGGATCCTTCTAAGATTGAGACAGTGAAGAATTGGGTAAGACCCACTAATGTGTCAGAAATAAGGAGCTTTGTTGGGTTAGCTAGCTACTACCGCCGATTTGTCAAGGGATTCTCTTCTATTGCTTCCCAACTGACGAACTTGACTAAGCAAAATGTTCCATTTGTATGGTCGGATGAGTCTGAGGAAATCTTTCAGAAGCTCAAGACTTTGTTGACTACCGCACCCATTCTCACCTTGCCCGAAGAGGGTAAGAACTTCATTGTTAATTGTGATGCATCCTATTCTGGTTTGAGTGCAGTGCTAATGCAAGAGAAGAATGTGATTGCTTATGCTTCGAGGCAATTAAAAGTGCATGAACGTAACTATCCAACTCATGATTTGGAATTGGCTGCGGTAGTGTTTGCATTAAAGCAATGGAGACACTATTTATATGGGGTTAAGTGTGAGGTCTACACGGATCATCGTAGCCTTCAGTATGTCTTTACTCAGAAAGAATTGAACTTGAGACAGAGGAGATGGATGGAGCTACTAAAGGACTACGATATCACTATTTTGTATCATCCGGGGAAAGCGAATGTTGTAGCGGATGCTTTAAGTAGAAAGGCGGGAAGCATGGGAAGTCTAGCTCACTTGCAAGCTTCTAGACGCCCATTGGCTAGAGAAGTCCAGACTCTAGCTAATGACTTGATGAGATTAGAATTAAATGAGAAGGGAGGATTGTTGGCTTCTGTGGAGGCAAGATCTTCCTTTCTTGACAAGATTAAGGGAAGACAGTTTGATGATGAGAAACTGCGCAGAATCCGAGATAAAGTGTTGCGAGGAGAGGCTAAGGAAGCACAAATCGATGAGGAAGGTTGTCGCGCCCCATTTTCGCAGAAAATGGGTTTTGTGCGTGACCTAACAACTCTTTTGGGATTTTTGAGTTTGAGGAGTCGCCACCTAACGAATTAAGGCGCGTTAGGGCACCTATCTAACCTAACTAAGTCTAACTAAGGTCAACGAGCCAGAGATTAGGGTAAGGGTTCAAATTACCTCGAGGGGAAGGTGTTAGGCATCCCTCGAGGTCCACAAGTGTGGGTCCCGGTCGTATCTCATGCAAATCTATGTGGGGTACAAGTAGCAATCAAGGTCGTTTAATTTATTAATTTATTTAATCTTACTAAGTGATAACAAATAAAAAAAAACAATTAATACTATTAATTTAAGCATGCAAGGCTAGGTGATGGCAATAAATAAACAATCAAGTTTTATTTATAGCATGAGACTAAGTTATAAACAAATATTTAAACAATTAATATGTGAGAAAGTAAGGTTTTGAAAATTGAACAAGTCTTGAATATGAATTTTTATTTTAAAAAATGTTTGTTTCTTTATAGGGATGATGCCACGATATTATTGATCGAGCTCCTCCACCATAGAAACAATTTTGATTTGAGGTCGGTATAAAAAATAGTTATGTTTTGAAAAATGATTTAAGAGATTTAGTTCACACGTAGGCACATAAACATATAAATGCACATAATTCTTTTTGAAATTCATGGGTAGGTGGTACTTCCGAGGATGCGTTGGTTTAAAAATTGGAACTAGACCTCATAGTTCCTTTGACTTTCCCACTAACGATAGGTTAGGAGATAGTACTTGTAATTTATTTTCAAAATAAACAATGTCAAAATCAATCCAAAATTTTAAAGGAAGATTGAATAATGACTTTTTTTGAGAAAATTATGTTACAAGGTTTTGATATGAAATGTTTTTAAAAGCCAAGTTAAATGCATGAAATGATTCTAATTTAGTATTATTTTAAGAAAATAACATATTGTAAGGAATTCGGAAATCTTTCAAGAAAACGAATGGGGTTACTCATGAATTAATATTAACTAATTTTAGGGGGGCACAAATATGCACAAACAAGTTCTATTTCTTATGGATATGTTAAGAGTTTATTTATAAGCCTATAAACATGATTTCTAGGTGTTCAAAATAAAACATATATGCATAATTTTGAAAATTCAAATGTTATGAACAATTAAACCTTAGACATGATTTCTACATGACAAGATGATGCTAAAATTATAACATTATTAAAACACCTAATCGGCCTATTAAATTACTATGATTTGCTTTTAACATTAACGGAATCTAGTTTATTATTATTTAGACTTTATTAACAAAAGTGTCAAGCAAATTGAAAATTGATTAGATTATAACACCTATAAACATTAAATCTAGGTGGTTAAAGACAAACCTATAGGCATGATTTCTAAAATATAACGAACAAATAAGCATATAAATCCCCCTCCCCTAGACGACCCCCAAATAAATTTATTATATGATCTTTAGGGTTACAATTGTTACAACATTCGAATAAATAAAATAGCGAAAAAATAAAAATATATAGATATATATATACATTCAAACAAATAAATAAATCCTTCTTCAGTTAATCTTCAACTTGAACTTCAAATATGAAACCTGTCAAAGTAATTAAATAACTACACAAGTAATCACACTTGTTAGTTAAGGTGAGACAATATGCAATCGTTTAATGACGAATTCCACATACAAAGCAATAGCTTACACAAATTGTGAATGTAAAGATAGTGTGAATGTTAAGAATGCTAACCCGTTAAGCAAAACGAATTGATTCAACCTTTACTCGAACAAAGTAATAAGATAGCAAAGAAGAACCCTTGAATAATTACCGGAATATTAATGTTTTGTTAAGTAGCAAGAGAGCAAATGAGAGAAGGGAGAATGATGAGAGAGTTTTGTGATTGAGAGTGAATGAATAAAAGGAGCTCTTTATATAGTAGAGGAGGGGGAAACAAATAAGGGAAATAAATATTTAAAGAATTCAATTATAATACAATTTTCCTTATTTTAAAGGATATTCAAATCAGAAAATATGTTATTACCAAATATAAACAAGTAAGAATAAATTAATATGGAGTAATATTTATTCTTCCTTAAATAACAAAAATTTAAAAATCAGATTTAATTTATTTTACCAAAATATGAGCAACTAAATATGACAAGAAAATAATAAGGTTTTTATAAACAAACAAGTAAGAATAATTAAGCCAAATATTAAAGGAAGGAGATATTAATTAATATTATATTATTATTTTTTATTTAAAGAAGAGACAAATTAAAATTTTAAAATATTTAAAAGTCAAATTAAAATTTTAGAATATTTGCTACCAATTAATTATAAACAAATAAATATACGGGAAGAACACCAAACATGAAGGATGAATAAATCAAAGACCGTAATCAATAATATGCTAGCAGCTATTCAACAATCATATGAAATTAAATTTTTTTTATAAGGATGACAAGAAATCAATCCGCCAAGGTTATTCGAATTGATCAAACAATAATCAATTAAACATACCAAAGCCTAAGCTAGTATTAAATATCAACAAATTGACATCATTTGAACATTTATAGCAAGACTAATGAGACAGTAGATAAATATTATTAACAAGCATGTACGAATTAAACGAATGTAGTAACAACTTAAAACCTTCGAAACTTCGCCGAAGTTGCTTCTCGCCAAGCTGTTGTCCGATTGTTCTTGTCCTCATTCTTCTGGTGGTCGCCGCTTCTCCTACTTTGAGCTGCGTCTGTCAGTCTTTGTCGGCTTTGCTACCTGCAAAGAAAGATAGAAGAGAGGAGAAGATGGAGGAGGATAGCGGCTAGAGAAGGGAGGAAGAAGAAGAGAGGGAGAGCGACGGGAGAGAGAGGTGCGCCTGGAAGTCGCCGCTCGGCTGACGTGCTCGCCACTGCCTCTCCTCGCCAAAAAAAATGGAGGAGAGGGAGAGGGAAGGAAGAAGGGAGAGGAGGAAGACGAGAGGGAGAGAGAGGGATAAAGAAGAAGAGGAAAAAAAAAACGAAAGGGGGAGAGAGAGGCGGCTGGAGAGAGGGAGGGGAGGAAGAGAGAGTGAAAAAGTTTTGGTTTTAGTCATTTAGGGTATTAGAATTTAGGAAGAATAGGAGATTAAATCTTGACCGTAGAATTTGATAAGAGATAAAGGGCTAGGATTCGATTTTGAATTTATTTTAAGATGGACGGATGAGATTAAAAGATGATGTCTTGAAATTAGTTTGGCAAAGATATAGAGTGGCTAAAATTGCAATAACATTTGGCTAGAATTGGAATGAAAGAGAGGCTATGATTGTAATAAAACTCTAATTCAAATGGCTAGAATTGAAAGAAATTGGAATAGAATAGGCTAGAATTTAAAATTTAAGGAAAGTGTAGGAATTACTATTTAATTAAAATACTACATATATCGTAAATATTTTATACAATTGAAAATCATTTATTTACGATGATTTTATAGAATATAACATATTAAAATATATAATTTTCAAGCAAAGTCGATTAAAAATTCTAAAATTTAAAAATACGTATTTAATCGAATAGTATTCCTAAAAATGGTTAAAGGTCGGTCAAAATTGGGTGTCAACAGCTGCCCCTTGGTTGATTGAGAATGAAGAATGAATTGTCAGGCAACCAACGTTGACTTAGTAGCCGATTTTGTCCGACCGACGAGAGATGTCAGTTGGATGAATTGAAACGTTATAGAATTGAAAAAGGGTACGACCGAGACTTTGGTTTTAAGTCGCCTACATATCTCTGGTTATACGAGAATCAGGTCGTGTGTAGTTCTAGATTCAAGAGCAAATGAAACTCTTAAAAGTTGAAAGAGCGCTAAGGTATTTGAAAGGCACGATATCGGCTTGAATAGATAAGAATAGAGTAGCGAGAAAAGAGAGAATGAGAGGCTAGAAGAGCGCGACAGATAAGCAGGAAGAGCATGATAGAGTGAGGTTATCAACATTTGAGCAAAAGCGAAGAATTGATAGAGTCATTGTTGCAATGATAGCATAATAATTGTAATCAGGGGCGATCGATCATATCTGCAAATTCTAGATAAAACGTTAGCTTATAAATATATAAAGTATGACTAATTGTAATAAAATATGAGTTCTAGATAAATGACAAGAGGTGATAACGAACGTATCTGTTTGAGACGTAGTGCAAGCCTTGATAGTCTTTAACTTCTTGAAGGATTGAAACCCATCTCTGAAGAATAACGTCAAACTCCAAAATATTTGATAGTAAAAACACATAATAATATAAGCAAAATGACTGGTTGTAAGGAGAGACGAAAGTAAATGTCGTATTGTAAGGCAGACGAGCCTAAACATCCTATTGTAAGGCGGAAGAGCCTAAACATCCTATTGTAAGGAGGAAGAGCCTAAACATCCTATTGTAAGGCGGTTGAGCCTAAACATCCTATTGTAAGGCGGAAGAGCCTAAATGTCGTATTGTAAGGCAGACGAGCCTAAGTATCGTATTGTAAGGCGGACGAGCCTAAATGTCGTATTGTAAGGTAGACGAGCCTAAATGTCGTATTGTAAGGCAGACGAGCGTAAACATCCTATTGTAAGGCGGAAGAGCCTAAATGTCGTATTGTAAGGCAGACGAGCCTAAATGTCGTATTGTAAGGCAGACGAGCCTAAATGTCGTATTGTAAGGCAGACGAGCCTAAACATCCTATTGTAAGGCGGAAGAGCCTAAATGTCGTATTGTAAGGCAGACGAGCCTAAATGTCGTATTGTAAGGCAGACGAGCCTAAATGTCGTATTGTAAGGCAGACGAGCCTAAATGTCGTATTATAAGGCAGACGAGCCTAAATGTCGTATTGTAAGGCAGACGAGCCTAAATGTCGTATTGTAAGGCAGACGAGCCTAAACATCCTATTGTAAGGCGGAAGAGCCTAAATGTCGTATTGTAAGGCAGACGAGCCTAAATGTCGTATTGTAAGGCAGACGAGCCTAAATGTCGTATTGTAAGGCAGACGAGCCTAAACATCCTATTGTAAGGCGGAAGAGCCTAAATGTCGTATTGTAAGGCAGACGAGCCTAAATATCCTATTGTAAGGCGGAGGAGCCTAAATGTCGTATTGTAAGGCAAACGAGCCTAAATGTCGTATTGTAAGGCAGACGAGCCTAAATGTCGTATTGTAAGGAAGACGAGCCTAAACATCCTATTGTAAGGCGGAAGGGCCTAAATGTCGTATTGTAAGGCAGACGAGCCTAAATATCGTATTGTAAGGCAGACGAGCCTAAATGTCGTATTGTAAGGCAGACGAGCCTAAACATCCTATTGTAAGGCGGAAGAGCCTAAATATCTTATTGTAAGGCGGAAGAGCCTAAATGTCATATTGTAAGGCAGACGAGCCTAAATATCCTATTGTAAGGCGGAAGAGCCTAAATATATATTCAGTCAGTCGTAGAAGAAATTTGATAATAGCCTCTTCAAAAAAAAATAATTTGAGGATAGTATGACTTACATAGTAGCTTCTAAATATGACAGTACGCTCATATATAATTTATTCCTGCATCCAGAGAAAAATCGTAAATTCAAAAGGCGAGAGATGGTCATACCTGTGCTTGTTTTGCCTATAAAGTTGCATTCCGTTGTGATGAAATTTTTGAGGATTTCTCAAAAATTTCTGCCCCAGTTTGGAGTATAAGATATATACTCACTTTTTTTTTTTTAAAGTATCTCTATGAAAATTTTTGAGGTTTCCTCAAAAATTCTGCCCCAGTTTATTAGTAGGGATTTTTTGATCCTGCTTCACTCAAAGAAAAATTGTAAGTTCCAAAGAAAGTGATTGTCTTGTATTTGGACATTAAGGCTCGACTTCGAATTCAAGTGTCAATTATGTTCATGGATTGTCAATTAGCCTAGATTTGAATTTGTAAAGGAGTGTTTTGAATGACCATGGGAAAGAAAGAAAATTTATTTGATAGAAACCGGACCCATCAAGGGTTGCCTACGTATCCAAAAAAGGAAATCAGGTCAAACGTAGTTCAGAATTACAAGAAAAATGAAAGGAATGAGGGAGACTTTGGGCATAAGGTCTGAGAACACTAAAGCCAACTTTGTTCATAAGAGTCTTGTTGATATCAATTTCTCTGATGTGATTTACGTTTCCTTGTCAAGTGCCTAATGTACATCTTTGTAGGATCTCCTTGAACGATGAATGTATTCTCCATAGAAGGATTGCAATTGTTGTTTTGTCGTCCTTGTTGCACTATAATTTTTCCTTTTTTAATCATATTCTGAATCTTATTTCTCAATGCTGCACATTCTTCGGTGTCATGACCTTGAATGTTTGAATGATAGGCACAATTTTTGGATAGATCAAAGTTTGAAGTAGAGTGCTTGGGAATCCATCCATTTATTGGTCTTAGAAGTCCTTTAGCGCATAATCTCTGGAAAATGTCGGTCAAAGTTTCCCTTAAGGGAGTGAAGACACGAGGTTTCCTCACCTTATGTTGAGATACCTGAGGATTGGAAGGCTCAAGAATAGCATGAATTTGCTCAATATTCTGATTTCTTTGTTTCGGAGGTATGTATGATGATGCATCTTCGTTCTTTTCATCTAATGAGTCTTTCAGGACTTGAAAAGATTTTTGTGTATCAGCAATTCTTCCAGACTGAATGCCATATTCTAACTCTTTTCCAATTCGAATTAGACTGTCGAAACTTTGAATACCAGCGAAGAATAGGGTTTTGTAGTATATACCCTCAAGTGATCTGATGAGAGTTTGTACCAACTCCTCTTCATGCGGTAAGTGACGTATCTTGGAGGCTTCCATTCTCCATCATATGACATATTCCTCAAAGGATTCATGATTTAATTTCTTCAATTTGAGCAAATTTAACATTGTAGGGTCAACCTTGTTATTAAACTTGTATTGTTCCACAAAGTCTCGAGCCATGTCCTCCCATGCGAGCCATTTGTCAAAGTCTTGTTTGACGTACCAAGTGAAGGCTATTCCTGATAAGCTTTGAATAAATAACCTCATTAGGAGAGGTTCATTGTTTTCTAAGCCAACTAGCCTGCTGCAAAAATCTTTGAGATGTGCCATTGGATCCCCACGTCCGTCGAACATGTTGAATTTTGGAATTTTAAATCCTGACGGCAATTCAACTCCTGGGTGTAGACATAAATTTTTATAACTTAAGTCAAGAGTAGGTATTGAGTTTAATCCTCCATTTACCTTTTTCTCCAAGTCATGCATTTTTCACGCAAAGGCATCTAGCTTAGACTTCTCTACTTTGTCACCTATTCCCTCATATTGTGAAGCATCAAAATTGAGGCGTGTTGGAGACTTTTGTTGAGAGAGGGTGTGAGTAGGAATAGGATGAGGAGAGATGGTCCAAAAGGTACTTTGTGTTGGACGAGAGGATGAGTGATTTTTTCGAAGGTTGAACATATTTGTCATGTCATGGGTTCTTAGTCGAGCCAAAATCCAAATACTAGACAACCTTTAGTCAAAGAAGCAAATCAAACATAAAAGCCAGTTATTATACAGTGAGCCAAAATTATAATTTCAAATGAATGACACAATACCCTCAAAGTGGAACAATTATAACATTTAATAAAATAAGACACATAATTGATTCAAGTTATACTTTGCCAATTTGAAGTTTAGAGTCAATGAAAGTCTTTAACTCCATTTTGACATAATGACTTGATTTAAAATATGATGAGCAAATTGACACATAAATATGCAATTTGTCTAAAGAGTGTTGGGGCCCTTTAGACAATAGAGTGGCTACTAATTATATGGATTGACGCTAACCACCTAGGGTTTATGCAACATGTATGACCTAACAAGGACTTCTAAGAGTTGTCTTGACGCGGACTTGAAAGGGATTCTATGCGAGAGGCTCGTGATTTCGCGGTAGTAAAACTATCCGTTACGTCCACGCATATGCCGACTCTCTATAATGGGTATTTGAATAGAATTGGAGTAGTTGTGAGAGGTGCAAAGGCACAACATCACGAAAAATGAAAAAAGGAGAGGGTCCCAATTGGGGGAAATATGAGCGGAATGCCAGTTATCAAAGCAATAAATATTTAGCATTTAAATTGGAAAGTGATAACATATAAGCATTTTATAAAACAATAAATAAATAGCATAAATAAATAAAAGGAATTTAAACATATAAAGGTGTAAAAATAAAAATCACGCAAATAAGGCAAGAGGATAAGGGATTAAATGTAGTAAATAAATAAGGGAAACGGGAGAATGTGAAACATGGTAATAAACAAATAAGAATAGAGAAAAGGGGTGGGACATGAAAAGAACATAGTAAACAAGACAACAAAATGATAGCTAAATATGATGAACACCTAGCAAATAATGAAATAAATAATATAAATTAAACCCCACATAAATAAGCATGTAACACGTAATGGTAAGAACCTAATATCCCCAGTGGAGTCGCCATTCTGTCGCGCCCCATTTTCGTAGAAAATGGGTTTTGTGCGTGACCTAACAACTCTTTTGGAATTTTTGAGTTTGAGGAGTCGCCACCTAACGAATTAAGGCGCGTTAGGGCACCTATCTAACCTAACTAAGTCTAACTAAGGTCAACGAGCCAGAGATTAGGGTAAGGGTTCAAATTACCTCGAGGGGAAGGTGTTAGGCATCCCTCGAGGTCCACAAGTGTGGGTCCCGGCCGTATCTCATGCAAATCTATGTGGGGTACAAGTAGCAATCAAGGTCGTTTAATTTATTAATTTATTTAATCTTACTAAGTGATAACAAATAAAAAAAAAAAATTAATACTATTAATTTAAGCATGCAAGGCTAGGTGATGGCAATAAATAAACAATCAAGTTTTATTTATAGCATGAGACTAAGTTATAAACAAATATTTAAACAATTAATATGTGAGAAAGTAAGGTTTTGAAAATTGAACAAGTCTTGAATATGAATTTTTATTTTAAAAAATGTTTGTTTCTTTATAGGGATGATGCCACGATATTATTGATCGCGCTCCTCCACCATAGAAACAATTTTGATTTGAGGTCGGTATAAAAAATAGTTATGTTTTGAAAAATGATTTAAGAGATTTAGTTCACACGTAGGCACATAAACATATAAATGCACATAATTCTTTTTTGAAATTCATGGGTAGGTGGTACTTCCGAGGATGCGTCGGTTTAAAAATTGGAACTAGACCTCATAGTTCCTTTGACTTTCCCACTAACGATAGGTTAGGAGATAGTACTTGTAATTTATTTTCAAAATAAACAATGTCAAAATCAATCCAAAATTTTAAAGGAAGATTGAATAATGACTTTTTTTGAGAAAATTATGTTACAAGGTTTTGATATGAAATGTTTTTAAAGCCAAGTTAAATGCATGAAATGATTCTAATTTAGTATTATTTTAAGAAAATAACATATTGTAAGGAATGCGGAAATCTTTCAAGAAAACGAATGGGGTTACTCATGAATTAATATTAACTAATTTTAGGGGGGCACAAATATGCACAAACAAGTTCTATTTCTTATGGATATGTTAAGAGTTTATTTATAAGCCTATAAACATGATTTCTAGGTGTTCAAAATAAAACATATATGCATAATTTTGAAAATTCAAATGTTATGAACAATTAAACCTTAGACATGATTTCTACATGACAAGATGATGCTAAAATTATAACATTATTAAAACACCTAATCGGCCTATTAAATTACTATGATTTGCTTTTAACATTAACGGAATCTAGTTTATTATTATTTAGACTTTATTAACAAAAGTGTCAAGCAAATTGAAAATTGATTAGATTATAACACCTATAAACATTAAATCTAGGTGGTTAAAGACAAACCTATAGGCATGATTTCTAAAATATAACGAACAAATAAGCATATAAATCCCCCTCCCCTAGACGACCCCCAAATAAATTTATTATATGATCTTTAGGGTTACAATTATTACAACATTCGAATAAATAAAATAGCGAAAAAATAAAAATATATAGATATATATATACATTCAAACAAATAAATAAATCCTTCTTCAGTTAATCTTCAACTTGAACTTCAAATATGAAACCTGTCAAAGTAATTAAATAACTACACAAGTAATCACACTTGTTAGTTAAGGTGAGACAATATGCAATCGTTTAATGACGAATTCCACATACAAAGCAATAGCTTACACAAATTGTGAATGTAAAGATAGTGTGAATGCTAAGAATGCTAACCCGTTAAGCAAAACGAATTGATTCAACCTTTACTCGAACAAAGTAATAAGATAGCAAAGAAGAACCCTTGAATAATTACCGGAATATTAATGTTTTGTTAAGTAGCAAGAGAGCAAATGAGAGAAGGGAGAATGATGAGAGAGTTTTGTGATTGAGAGTGAATGAATAAAAGGAGCTCTTTATATAGTAGAGGAGGGGGAAACAAATAAGGGAAATAAATATTTAAAGAAATCAATTATAATACAATTTTCCTTATTTTAAAGGATATTCAAATCAGAAAATATGTTATTACCAAATATAAACATGTAAGAATAAATTAATATGGAGTAATTTTTATTCTTCCTTAAATAACAAAAATTTAAAAATCAGATTTAATTTATTTTACCAAAATATGAGCAACTAAATATGACAAGAAAATAATAAGGTTTTCATAAACAAACAAGTAAGAATAATTAAGCCAAATATTAAAGGAAGGAGATATTAATTAATATTATATTATTATTTTTTATTTAAAGAAGAGCCAAATTAAAATTTTAAAATATTTAAAAGTCAAATTAAAATTTTAGAACATTTGCTACCAATTAATTATAAACAAATAAATATACGGGAAGAACACCAAACATGAAGGATGAATAAATCAAAGACCGTAATCAATAATATGCTAGCAGCTATTCAACAATCATATGAAATTAAATTTTTTTTAAAAGGATGACAAGAAATCAATCCGCCAAGGTTATTCGAATTGATCAAACAATAATCAATTAAACATACCAAAGCCTAAGCTAGTATTAAATATCAACAAATTGACATCATTTAAACATTTATAGCAAGACTAATGAGATAGTAGATAAATATTATTAACAAGCATGTACGAATTAAACGAATGTAGTAACAACTTAAAACCTTCGAAACTTCGCCGAAGTTGCTTCTCGCCAAGCTGTTGTCCGATTGTTCTTGTCCTCATTCTGCTTTGGTGGTCATGCCGCTTCTCCTCTTTGGCTGCTGCGTGCAGTCTTTGTCGCCGATTCTGCTACAAAGAAAGATAGAAGAGAGGAGAAGATGGAGGAGGATAGCGGCTAGAGAAGGGAGGAAGAAGAAGAGAGGGAGAGCGACGGGAGAGAGAGGTGCGCCTGGAAGCTGCTGCTTCCGGCGGCCGCTGGTGCCTCGCCGGCTGTCTCCTCGCCAAAAAAAATGGAGGAGAGGGAGAGGGAAGGGAGAAGGGAGAGGAGGAAGACGAGAGGGAGAGAGAGGGATAAAGAAGAAGAGGAAAAAAAAAACGAAAGGGGGAGAGAGAGGCGGATGGAGAGAGGGAGGGGAGGAAGAGAGAGTGAAAAAGTTTTGGTTTTAGTCATTTAGGGTATTAGAATTTAGGAAGAATAGGAGATTAAATCTTGACCGTAGAATTTGATAAGAGATAAAGGGCTAGGATTCGATTTTGAATTTATTTTAAGATGGACGGATGAGATTAAAAGATGATGTCTTGAAATTAGTTTGGCAAAGATATAGAGTGGCTAAAATTGCAATAACATTTGGCTAGAATTGGAATGAAAGAGAGGCTATGATTGTAATAAAACTCTAATTCAAATGGCTAGAATTGAAAGAAATTGGAATAGAATAGGCTAGAATTTAAAATTTAAGGAAAGTGTAGGAATTACTATTTAATTAAAATACTACATATATCGTAAATATTTTATACAATTGAAAATCATTTATTTACGATGATTTTATAGAATATAACATATTAAAATATATAATTTTCAAGCAAAGTCGATTAAAAATTCTAAAATTTAAAAATACGTATTTAATCGAATAGTATTCCTAAAAATGGTTAAAGGTCGGTCAAAATTGGGTGTCAACAAAGGTATTTTGAGAATCATGGAAAGGGTATATGTACCCCGAGTTGACGACTTGATCAACACTATTCTGACAGAGGCTCATAGTTCAAGGTATTCAATACATCGGGTGCAACCAAGATGTATCGTGACCTAAAGCAACACTTTTGGTGGAGTAGAATGAAGCGTGATATTGTTGACTTTATCGCCAAGTGTCCAAACTGTCAACAAGTAAAGTATGAACACCAAAGGCCCGGAGGAACACTTCAGAGAATGCCCATTCCGGAATGGAAGTGGGAAAGAATTGCAATGGACTTTGTGGTTGGTCTTCCAAGGACAATGGTTAAGTATGACTCCATTTGGGTGATTGTTGATAGGTTAACTAAATCTGCTCATTTCATTCCGGTAAAGGTGACTTACAATGCAGAGAAGTTAGCCAAGATCTATATCTCAGAAATCGTTCGATTGCATGGGGTCCCACTATCCATCATATCAGATAGAGGTACGCAGTTTACTTCTAAGTTTTGGAAAACATTGCATGCGGAATTGGGAACTAGGTTGGACCTTAGTACGGCGTTCCATCCTCAGACCGATGGTCAGTCTGAAAGGACGATTCAAGTGTTGGAGGATATGCTTCGTGTATGTGTGATAGAGTTTGGTGGTCATTGGGATAGCTTCCTACCCTTAGCGGAGTTTTCGTACAATAATAGCTATCACTCAAGCATTGACATGGCTCCATTTGAAGCATTGTATGGTAGAAGATGTAGGTCTCCCATTGGCTGGTTTGATGCATTCGAGGTTAGACCTTGGGGTACTGACCTTTTGAGGGATTCGATAGAGAAAGTGAAGTCTATTCAAGAAAAGCTTCTAGTGGCGCAAAGTAGACAAAAGGAATATGCAGATGGAAAGGTCAGAGACTTAGAGTTCATGGAGGGTGAACAAGTCTTACTGAAGGTTTCACCAATGAAAGGGGTGATGCGATTTGGTAAAAGAGGCAAGCTAAGCCCAAGGTACATTGGTCCCTTTGAAATACTTAAGCGAGTAGGGGAGGTGGCTTACGAGTTAGCCTTGCCTCCAGGGCTGTCCGGAGTGCATCCGGTATTCCATGTGTCTATGTTGAAAAGATATCATGGGGATGGAAATTACATTATCCGTTGGGATTCAGTTTTGCTTGATGAGAACTTGTCTTATGAGGAGGAGCCTGTTGCTATTTTAGATAGAGAAGTTCGCTAGTTGAGGTCAAGAGAGATTGCATTCATCAAGGTGCAATGGAAGAATCGACCGGTTGAAGAAGCCACTTGGGAGAAGGAGGCAGATATTCAAGAAAGATACCCACATCTGTTTACAGATTCAGGTACTCCTTTTCTCCCTTGTTTTCCTTCTTGTGATCGTTCGGGGACGAACGATGGGTAAATTGGTATCTATTGTAACGACCTGTTTAGTCGTTTTGAGTAGCAGACTTCGATTCTGGAAAAACTGGCAAGGACAACGGACCCCACGACGGACCGTCATGGGCACGACGGACCGTCGCAGGGTCTCGTTTCAAAACACTTAGAAAATCTGAAATTGGTTACTGAAAATCGACTCTCTAAACTTCGTGACGGAGTGGCAGGACGGACCATCGCAGGCTCGACGGCCCGTCACAGGCCATCCACTTGAAAATTTAATTCTGAAGCATACGACGGACAGCAGGACGGACCGTCGCAGGCGCGACGGTCCGTCACGGGCTACGCAATCCCAGTTCGGGTCGGATTTCTTTATACGTTTTAAGGGACGTTTTTGACTATTCCTGCTTAAATTATAAAGGTAGGGGGTTAATGTTAATAAGTCTAATTACTTGGGGGTTAAAAGAGGTAACCTTAAGTTAATTAGTGGGTTATTATTGCCATCTTTTACTCTTAATTATATATACTAATTAGGGTAAAAGAAAGAGGGTTTTGGAATAAAGAAAATAGAAAGAACAAGAGAAAGAGAGAGAAAGTTGAACGAGGGAGAGAATCGAACGAGAGGAAAAACACAAAGCTTGGGAAATTGCTTGCTTGATCACGAATCTTCGGTGGAGGTAGGTTATGGTTATTTTTATGCTATTCGTAGTAAACTCTTAATAGCGAATGATATGTATTGGTAGTATTGTAAACTCTTATATATCCTTAATTGTATGCTTGCATGAATGTGATTATGAAATTGTGATATAATAAGCATGATGAAGCTATTGAATCCTAAATCTTGAAAAGAAACCCTAATCTACTTTGTTAATGATGATGCCTTGGTATAAAAGAAGGCTTGATGAACGAAAGTAGTGAGATTAGGGGATCGGGTGCCACGTTCCGGTACCAGGATAGAATATGAGGATCGGGTGCCACGTTCTGGTACCAGGATAGAATATGAGGATCGGAGTATCACGTTCCGACACTAGGATAGAATATGGATCGGGTGCCACGTTCCGGTACCAGGATAGAATATGGATCGGGTGTCACGTTCCGACACCAGGATAGAATGAGGATCGGAGTGTCACGTTCCGACACCAGGATAGAATGAGGATCGGAGTGTCACGTTCCGACACCAGGATAGTATATGAGGAGCGGAGTGTCACGTACCGACACGAGGGGAATAAAGATAATGAATCTTGAAAGATGGTAATATATTCAAATCTAATGAACCTAATTCCCAAACGAGTATGATGAGGAGGCGTGAGTCCTCATTGATGTGCTTGGTGTTGTAACCAAGGGTTATGGTAACTGTAAATGTTGCGTGCTAAGGATATTAGTTGATTTTATAATATTGCTTAATATATACTGTTTTCTATTTTGAGTTGGCCGATGATATCTACTCAGTACCCGTGTTTTGTACTGACCCCTACTTTTATGTTTTCTTCTTGTTTATTTGTGGAGTGCAGCAAACGTGCCGTCGTCTTCGACTCAGCGATAATTCAAGCCAGTCTTACTACATCGGAAATTCGGGGTGAGCTAATGCTTCTAGCTTGGGTGGATCTTCTTCTTCAAGTCTTGATGCCTTGAGCTTCCGGCATGGACTAGCTTCTTATGTATTTTTAGCTTTTAGAATACTCTTAGTTTAGTCATTTGATCGTAGATGTTCTTGTGGTGATGACTTCCAGATTTTGGGGAATAATAGTTATTGATTTGGTTTTTATTAACGAGTTAAGTCTTCCGCATTGTTTTCTGTTGATATTATATTGAAAATGTTAAGGTTTTGATTGGTTGGTTCGCTCACATAGGAGGGTAAATGTGGGTGCCAGTCGCGATCGGTTTTGGGTCGTGACATCACATCCCTAGTATACTAAATTGGAAGACAAATAAAGATTTTCCTCGTCAAAGCTATTTTACTAAGGGCATATTCAGAGATGACAACAATCTGATATGCACTGCACAAATATATGTATAACTTTATGATCTATATAATTATAGTAGTATATATAATTGTATAAATACATGTATGAGTTTATTCTATGAAAAAATATATGTATAAATGTGCTCATTGTATTATTACTCATATAAGTTTTTGAAAATGTATAAATATACATATAATTATCTGAATTATAAACATAGGCCTATTGTTTATATAAGCTTATGAACTGTAAATTATACAGTTAAGTGCTTGGACTGTATATACATATGCTTAATTGCTGACTCCAACTGCATGGAACTCAAGATTCTTGAATTACTCTCTGAGTATGGTCAATCAGAGCAATCTCCTCTGAGTATAGTCAATCATAGCAATCTTCAACGGAAACAACAGTTGCAAATGATTCAGATGATGACTTTCAGGATCCTTTACATTCAACAAGGGAAAAGAAAAGGTTGATACTTGTTTGTCTCCTCCTAAGAAGAAACCAAGGAAGAGAATAACCCATATTCAAAACAAGTCACCACCCCGTGTCATTTCAAAGCAACCCGGTTTAAGAAAATCTCCTCGAAGTGTCAATATTGCAAAAATAACTAAGATGCCACTTTCAAAGAAGCAGGCCAAAAAACCTGCTAATGTTCCAGCATGTAGAGGCATTAAGCTAAATGTTCAAATTAAAGAAAGTATTGATTCTGAAATACCATCCACCAGCAAGTCACACGATTTCACTATGGCGTGATAAGTTTGATCGATTCAAAATATAAATTCCTAGTTGCATTGCAATGACATTATACAACTCATTATACGATAAACTTTCTTTAAAAATCACCCCCTCAATTGTATAATCGATGTAACAATTGTCATTGTCCCATCTACTAGAATGCATAACCAAAATATCCAATGAAGCCATTTTTAAAAGTTATGTATAAAAAATTAAAATTATAAATATTTATTGGTAAGCTTATGAATTTCAACAACTTACAGAACATATATTTACATAAATTCTAGCAACTTCAGTTTTTAACTTATACACATTTTCAAATTATTTCAAAAGTCTTTATATACACAAAATTAAAGTTTTATGCAATTATACAATTGACCCAAAAACACTAAATATGTATATGTACATACTGACAAATTCATATAAACATATAACAGTTCTATACAATTAAACAATTCACCAAAAAATATTAAATAGATATGTGTATATAATTGACTGATTCGAATAAATGTACAACAATTTCATACACTTATACAATTGTCCAAAAAAACACTAAATTAATATATGTATATGACTAACAAATTTGAATTAGCATCAACAGTCTCATACACTTATACAATTCACACCAAAACAACCAAATAGGTATATGTGTATAATTCGTCTAAATATTCATCAGTTTCATATACTTATACATATTATGAATATCCAAAAAAAAAAACATGATGAAGATATACTGTATTAAACGAAAACATAATAGTTTCATACATGAAATCAATGAATCTCAGATAACATTTAAAATTTCAAACATAAAAAATACTATGAACTCAACGAATCTCATATCAGAAATTCAACATAATCAACAAATTTATCACAATTTTTTTCTAAATTTCAAAATTAACTATTCAAATCTATTGTGACAGAATATACACAACTCAATATACATTCAACTGAATTGATGAAAGTGAAAAAGAAAATATGATTTTGAACACCATTGTCGACAAAAACAAAAACAAAATCAGAGTATGTTTTCGTCATGAAATCACCTCTTGTTTCTACCTCTGAAATCAAATTTTTCTTGCTTGTTTGATACCTTCAATAGCTTGATCGATTTTTGAACTGACTACAATGAAGCTATTTCGGTTGAAGGCGACTAAGAAGGAATGAAACTGAAATAGAATTCGCGTAAATTCTGGAATCTTTTTCCTTATTTATCTAACAGATTATACTTTTTTAAAAAAAAACATTTAAAAGTATAAATGACTTCTAAGATCATACAAAAACAGTCGTAGCAAACGAACGTAATTTTGAAAAGTTTGTCATAGCCTAAAATTAAGAATTTAATATTTGCTATATATAAAATTTGTCCTTAAATATATACCACTTATTTAATTAGATGTATTATAATTTTGTTTAGGATGTGAATTTATACATGATTCATATATTTGATATATTAAAAATGTATAAACAATATATACAACATATTGATAGAAAATTTACATTATAAAATAAGATATTATAAGATACTTGAAATATATTAATGGTATTTTGTTTTTATAAGCTATAAACATATAAAAACAACAAAAATGAAAAAATATTAGTGTCAATTAAGTATAGAGGAAGAATTTTTTTTCTTTAATTTTTATTTAAAAAGAGGGAGAATTCATACTATTTACTTAGTTATTTATTTGTAATAACGTATATAAATTTTATATTTAATAGTTAATAATTTATGTATTGTGATCTTCACATAACTATATAATATTTGCATAACTAAATTCTGCATAACTAATGTCATCAAAATGAGCTCATATTTTAGGGACCCGCTCATCCCGTCTATATTTAATGGATTTGGTGAGTAATTTTTCACATGGGTAAAATAGGTTGATACCATATGGGTAAACTATAGGTAAAATATGAATTAGCCAAATTGGTTAAGCTTCTAACTTTTATTCACTCAAAATTCATCTTATCACTAAATATAATGTAAGTTTTCTTTCATTTTATGTTATTCTATAGAATTAACGATTCAAGGTGAAGTATTCAACCCTCCAAAAAATATATAATTCAAATGTACATTTCTTTTGTTAATTATAATTACATTTTATTTATTTATTTATTTATTTATTATATTGAATGATCAATAATAGTGTAAAATAAGCAAATCATGTATTAGTATTGACATTGCGTAAAGTACATCAAACATGTTTTGGTCTTAAAAAGCAAATATTTATTTACTTTGAAATTAAAATTAATTTCATCTTGTTATTATATAAATTTATTTTAAATTAAAGTTATAGAATTTTTTTTTATGATACAAGAAAGCTAATTGTAACATATTCAACATTTTTCATCTATAAAAGTATCTTCTTCATATTGAATTCTTAAGTAAAGTGCTATTTATTCATGAAAATATGGGTAACCTGGTAATTTACCCAACACATTTATTACCCAATTAATTCTTACCCATATAAAATTTGGACGGGTTGAATTATTATCCATTATATGTTTACCCATTTTCAACCCGCCCACATTTGACCCAACCCGCCCATTTGCCACTACTATGCATAACTAATACCTGCAAAACTTAACTCTGCATAATTATACCATGCATAGCTAATACCTCCATAGTTATATCATGTATAACTAAACCCTGCATAACTAATACATATATAACTAAACTCTGCATAACAAATCCCTATATAACTAATATTTGCATAATTATAACCAGTAACCAAATGGCCCCTAAGGGTATAACTAATATATGAATAACTAAGTTATTTATGTATTAATTTTATACCATGTTTGATTTGCAAATAGTATAAAAGTTAATGATGTATTAATTATCTTATTTTATACATTGTTATTCATGTATTAGTTTCCAAATGTTATATAAAAGTTATTCATGTGTTATTTTTATGCAATGTTTGGTTGGTGACTTGGTGTGTTTTCAAATACTGTATAAAAGTTATTCATATATTAATTTTATACATTGATTTTAATTTTTAGTAACTTTACGTAATTAATACTCTTATAAGTTATGAGAAATCTATGTATAATTTATATGCTGGAAAAAAGGTGGAACAAATTATGGGGGTACTATTTATACATAAATAAATAATGAAGTTACATACCCCTATCAATCTACTTTGAAAATCTTATTGGGAAAATACATAAATTCACCCCTGAAATTATCTCGAAAAGTTAGTAATACGTTTAAACTATTGGAACGACCTATTACACATCTTTAAAAAAGTGAATTTCATACAATCCTAAAAATAAAAATTAACATGCTTGAGTTAAAATAAAGCCAAAAAAAACTCCCCACCCCTTCTCCTTCACGTCACCCATCTATCTTCTCCTCCATTTTTTCTTTATAACAAATACATTTGTTGCTATGACTAATGGGACAAATAATCTTTTTCATGTTAGTTTTTCGGGAGAAAAAAAATAGAAAACAAGGTTAAGGAATAGGCAAAGATCGGCGAAGTTTTTCAATTAAGAAAAAATTTTGGCAATACACCTAAAATTGATCAACTCTTACTACCCATCCACCCACAAATCAAATTTTCAAGTCGAGTATAGATTATTCTATATATTTTTGTCTTTTTTGTTGATCGTGAGCCTACAAAATTGAATTTTTTCTGATTTTTCTTTTTCTATGTAAAAAGCTTTTAGATTTTGCACAAAATCCAACTTTAAACTAATAATATAACACAATACAACGGGTAACATCCAAACAAGGTGTTAATGTATTTTCATAAATCTTTCTTCTCTCTCAGTAAAATTTCCCCTAGATTTTCTTCAAAATGAGTGATAGTAATTCAAGCACTAATTTATTAATTGTGTGACTATGATCTTGCAAATAAATATTGATAATTGTTCGCTGGGTTTCTAGAGGTAAATAATGGTTCAGTATGGTCATATTTGGTGGTAGTAATGGTGTTAAATTTCTTTTTATGGTGATACGCTTGATGGTGATCAGAAAACAAGATCAAATTAAATTGGATGAAGTTAAAGGTTGATTTTGCTAATATTTGTATTAATAATGGAGGAAGAAAAAGATGACATCGCCGGTGAATATTTTGGAAACAAAAATGGAGCTTTTTAGGTAAGAATAGAGAGAGAAAATAAAGTCAAAAATGATTGAGTAAAGAAAGAGAGGATAGATAAATAAATAAATTACACGTGTAAGCATGTAATAACCTAGAAGGCACGTGTAAATCACGTCAGATTGCACGACTGACTTTGTATGTTTGAGGATGATATCAAATTCATTTTTAGTAGTTAAGGTGTGTAATACGTTGCAATACTAGTTGAAACATGTAGCTAACTTTTTGGACATGTGGGTGAAATTTATGTCTTTTCCCACTTTTTGTTTGTTTGGTTTTTACTTAGAGAGTTGAGCTGTCTATAATTAGGGGTGAACATGGTTTGGTATGGTACAATATTTGAAAGTAGCGATATCGTAATTCTGATATTTGGTTTCCAAAATATTAGATTGTTACTGTATCAACTTTTAGCTTTTGCACAGTGCATATCGATATGTTAAACCATGAGTTAGCTTAGGGTCACTTGTGACACTAAGAACCCTATGACGCCTATGATTCCAAGAAAGAATTTCTTCCTTCAGACATGAAATTTCTCTATCTAAGGATCAATGTCCTAAGACAGACGAGGAAACAAAGAACATGAAGACAATCCTTATGTATCAATTGTGGGAAACCTCATGTATGTGATGTTGTGCACTAGACTTGATATTTATTTTGTCATAGGCATGATTAAAAAATATCAATTTAATCCTGAATGAGAAAAGTGAACATCACTTAATCATATTATTAAGTACCTGAAAAGGATTAGGGATTTATATGCTAGTCTAACATTCAGATAAGTTGGTGCCCATAAGGTACCCAAACTAAGATATCCAGTATGATATGAACTCTAGAAAGACGACCTTAAGAAATATGTTTACTTTGCGTGGTGGAGCCATCATTTGGAGAAGCATCAAACAAACATGTGTTGTTGATTCTACCACGAAAGCCAAATATGTAATAGATTGCATCAGATAACAATGACATACACAACCGAAGCTTTACCACAAAATGTCTTTTGATAGACATGTTGAAGGAATGGATGTTAGAGTCAGGGGCGGAGCTACATCTAACAAAGGGTGCGCAAGTGAACACCCTTCGTCGGAAAGTTATACCGTTCCTATGAGAAAATTTACGATATTTTTAATATATATTTAGGTTTGCACACACATGAGTAATTATAGGAGCTGGCTCAATGGTAAAATGAGTATTGAAAGTGCGAAGCGGAAGGTTGAGGGTTCGATTCTTGGTCCCCTTCAAGTGTTTTTAAACATTTTTATTAGTCAAAATTCACATCAAGGAGTACTTTTTAAAATTATGCACACTCTTTATAAAATGGTTGGCTCCGCCACTGGTTAGAGTTATAGATAGGTGCATGATTATGAGTGTAAGTGAGAGATTAATTGTTAGAAAATAACATAAACAACAGAAGCATTTCAAAATCATACATCTTACACGAATATAGAAAACAATCACAAATACGTATCACGTACAAAGTATGCTGAAAATTCACTCAAGGATTACCTCTTGAATCGTAGTGCGGATATCTCAAAGCAAATCCGATTTCAGTTTCATGATCTTCTACAGTAGTCCCAAATTAATAACTGAGCTCTCTCAATACTTGAGTGGACAAGTACCGTGTAGAAAACTGGACAATTTTTCAGGTTTGAAGAATTTCTACTTATAGAGATCTCTTCCAATCCAAAATAAAGAACAAAATACAAATATTTTTTCTTCAAGAAGAGAAACACACCTTTCTTTTCTTTCTTGAAGAAAAAATTGAACCCTACTTTTCATTCTTCTACTAGAAAATAGGATTCTGAGTTCTAGTCAAATATGGACACTGTAGAGACTACAAAAATAATTAATGAGGTTTCCTATTATAGAAATAATTTCAAATAATTAACTTGAATTATTCTTACCATAATATATTACAAATCATAAAACTAGAAATTCACAATTGCACTCCTCTATTTATATTTCGAAATTTGTCATTAACCACTCATGTAATTCCTAAGTTATGATTACAGATATTAATCAATAAATCAACATACCAATGAATTCAATTCAGTATTTAATTTCTTTTAGATCACTACTTAACTTATTTCATGTGCCAGATTCATAAAATTACTGGCCGAATTTACACACGAAAATTTATAAGCTTCTCATAAAAAAATTATATCATCATTTTCTATATTAAGACATGAATTTCATCAACTAACTAATTATGTCATTATTATCATCCAATCTATCAGACATATTGATCCATCTCAGAGTATCACCTTTTAATAAATCAAAACGATAACTACTATATGCATATTATAATTGTTATATCAAGATTAAGAATATAAGTACATTTAATAGTTTAGAGAATATGTGTTTGTTAGTCAGTTTAATCAATATATACGAAATGCAATAGCGCGAAAAGTTAGAAATATACCATTCCCATAATCAAGATAAATACATTTAATGTCATGCTACAATCATTTTGACGATTTGTCCAAATTTACATCTATGATTGTGAATTTTTGACTTATAAGAACCAATTATTTAATCTTTTGTGTATAATACTAAATTCTATACACTAAATCATGTACTATATATGACAAATTGATCTACTTAATGTAACACTTTATTGAATTGTATAAATAATAAATAATTGTTCAATAAATAATACGATATCAAAACGTATGGTTAATAGTATATCCTAACACATTTAAGATCATTTTCGCATATTCCACATCTCATTAGTTTAAGACCATGAAATTCAGTATTCTTTTTTATTTTTTTAAACATCAAATCGAGTGAAATTCAGAAAAATAAAATGAAACAAAAAGAGTATAGATTTTTTTTAAAAAAAACATTATTAAACTTCATGTTCCATTAAACTAAGACACACAAACTATAATATAAAGAGTAACAAGTAATGAGAAATGAATAAGGAAGATAAATAAATATGAGTTATTTTTTTGCTGAAAAACGTTGAACAACCCTCATAACAAGGCTATCCCCTTGAAGAATGACTAAAACAGGGGAATTTCCAATCCCTCTAGCCTTAGCCAACATGATTTCTTTTGTAAGAGCCTTGAATTCTTGTCTATCAATAGTTCCACTTTTGTCAATATCAAATCTTTCAATAAGGATGTCATACAAACTTGAAATTTCTTCCTTGCTTTGCAACTCAAATTCAGACGATGAGAATTTACCTTTCCTGTTTTGGAGCTCATCTCGAGACAATTCCCCGTTTCCATCTGTGTCTAGCATATCAAAATGTTTGTCCGTCCACTTGCCAAACGCCTCAGCGTCATCAACGAATTCTTCCATCATTGGACCATCAACAACAACTACACTCATTTTTCGACGATTTCAATTACAAGTGTTGATTTCTTCTCTCTTTGTTACTATTTCATTTATTCTATAAGAATTTGACTTTGTCATTCTTCCTATTCTTTTGGTTGTGGCTTTTTGATGGTTGATAGGCCATAACTAAAGGTTTTGCCTTAAATTCTAGTGAGCCATGTGGGACTTTCTTGCCCTATCAATCTTTCATTATTATTATTATAATGGATTTAAGAATTAAAGTAGAATAGTTTCCACTCTATACGGGTCTCCCACTAAGATTTAACATAAAATAAGTGGGTTATTTTTCAACCATGCTTTGATCCAAAAGTCAACTCTTGAAAAATATATTTAATACTAAACTACTAAAACTACCAGCTATGGCAAAATTGTAAAAGTCGGAATTAAAGATGATTTGAATAAGGTTCAACCTCAACACATTCAAGTCTTTACGAGAGCACAAGTAGAGAGAGTAAAGCAATTCATATGCCACAATCTGAAGGGAGTACCGTACCCAAGTAAACAAAGCTAACTATAACCTAATAAGTCTAAAATGTGCATACAAGAGATGATAGAGAGAATAACGTGACCAGACCCCTATAATCATACACCACGCATTAACAACAAATATCTATTCCCCCGGTGAGATGCCGGTTCATTTGGGGGGCTTCGATCAGCAAATACATCAAAATTGAGTTTGTCTGAAATCCCCCTTGATTAGCATCAAAATCAAAACATAATAATAATAATATATAACATGAAGAATTTGAGTCCAATGAGTTGGTAAACTAGTTACTTAGTATGCATTAGTGTGAGTTGAACTGTTGCCATGTTGATGGAGGGAACAATGGTTATCATACCAGCATTATGTTCTGCTTTTGTGATACAAACATTGTACCTCAAAATCATTTATTCCTATTAATATACATTCCAAAATATCCGTTATAATGTTGTATTTTACTTGGAAATACCTTTGTTTTGCTATAATATTTTGGCATCGTTGTTTCTTTAAGATTTGATTTGTTGCCACATGTGACTTAACAGAATTTTAGAAGTCGTCATACAGATATATATACAGACATGATATTTAGAGTGATGTCTTAAGCATGTTGTAATCAGCAATCGAGAGTCTTTGAGTTTCGAGCATTCAACAAATTACATCAAGAACCTATAATTAGTTTGGTAAATATTATCCTGTTATTGAATGAATTTAATCTCATCTTGATGGAAAAGATATTTATAAAATCCAAAAGTACTTAGTAATTGATAGAACAAAACAATATAAAGAGAAAAGACGGGCCAAGTTTTTGTTCTTTAATTAGAGAGATCAACTCAAACCCTACCTTAGCTTAAACTTAGAAAATAGAAAGAAAGTTTCCTTTTAAATTACTCATTTCCCAAAAGAGTTAGGAGGAAAGCCTTGTAATTTCCAGAAGTGTGGTTGGTGATTGCCTGATCAAGAGTGACACTGTTCCTCTTGTAGTAAACTTCTTTAATCTCCTTCAAGTCCTTCTCAGCCCGCGTAACTATCACTCTTGTCACTGATTCTTCATCAGTCCCACACTCGTTCATCGCATAGCGAATTACCTGAACATCAATTTTCATACTATGTTAAGATTAAATTTTGAAGAAATAAGTCACTTATTTATTTTTAAAGATATCTGCATAAAAATGGAATAGTGGGCATCCTGTATATAAAGTTAATTTTTGATTCTTGTATAAAACAAATAATCATGTACCTTTTCATAGTATTTTTGGGGGTCACTAATGCATCGGATTGTTGTACGCAGTGCTAGTAGGTATTCTTTATTACCTTCATTTGTATCATCTAACAAGTGCTGAAAAGGAAAAAGAAGTAAGAAACCATAAATATTATAGCCAAATGACGGATGTATGTAAGTACCTTGGTGATTGAAGAGCCATAATGATCCTTGTAGCGATTAAGAGTTGCTACGAGTTGAGTAGTGCTCCTTGTAGAAATGATTCGAACAATTTCTTCATTATTGAAATCTTTGGTACTTATTGCATTGTGAAGAATATCAGCCTCAGAGTTGGCTACTCTTGCATTTAACTCATCACCAACATACCTATATGTGCCAACTAGCCCAACCAAAAACTGTATATATGTTGCAAAAGGAATTAAACACAAACATCGCGACCAAGCAACAAAAATAAAAGTGGGTAGAAATAGAAAGAAAGAAAGATGCCTTGCGAAGATGACCAGTAGAATACTGAGCTATGTCCTCTTCGACAGATGTCTTGTAACGAGCTTGATAGGCACGCTTCACAGCCAACAACTCTTCCGGGGAATAGATACATGAGTACTCAATAACCACGCGATAATTTGGGATTGCTCTTTCTTTAATTGCAACATGCAATATTACTGCATCTCTATCTCTTGGATTTAGAATCCATCTGTATACTGCTTTCTGTAAACGACACACTTCAAATTATATATATACGAATACATGACTATCCCGAGTTCAAATCAAGTAGAAACGTTCTAAATGAAACCTCAAATTGTCCGGATAATTCAGATTCAAGGCGCTTGACAAGATCTTCACAGTATAACTCCTCATAAGCTTGTCTAATTAGTGTCTTTTGAGTTGCATTTCTATGGCCAATTATTGAAATTATAGCCTTCTCATCTGTCCCCCAACCTAAATTTCACTCGATCACAAAAATGTTATATATTAATCAAGTATATAAAATTTCTAAAAAACATAATATTCAATTGCACAATTAAATGAAATCATAAGGAATAGTATTAGACAAGGAAAAAAAACAACTTGATTGAAGAACATTTTGATAAATTTCATATAACTTTAATTTAGAACTACATTATTTTTTAAATTTTGTGTCAAGTCAAACTGATAAGTAATAACCTTGACAAGCCTTCCTAATGGCCTCTGCATCAGCAGCAGGAGAAGTGTTTTCAGGGTAAATGATGGTAGACATTGTTATACTCTTTTCTAATTACCTCTCTAATCTCTTATTATTACTATTTATACTACTTAATTCCCTTTGTCAGAGTAATTACTTTTCAAAGTAACGCAATTTCAACATTACCTACTCCAATTAGATAAACATATTTAACTATGGAATTAATTACTCCATTAATTAAGAGTATTTATGGATACTCCATTAAGGGACAGAGAACTTGAACTGGTTTCACATTTTGTTCTCTTTTTGGAATGAGTAATAAATGTTGTATAGATTGTGAGGTTCATTTCATAGAAAATATAATTTGAATTTGAATTTTATGTCTTCCTCTATGCTCTGGATTATGTTTAATAAAAACAAGGGGTAATAAATAGCAAGATTGTGTCAAATTAAGAAAGATTAAATTAATTTTTGGGTCAAAGTTCAACTAACTCGAAATAATTTGGGAACTACACATTCATAACAGAGTAAGTGATACACACCCTTTTGAAATCACCTCATTAGTGGTGGAGTTAGGATTAGTAATTGTAACGACCTGTTTAGTCGTTTTGAGCAGCAGATTTTATTTCTGGAAAAACTGGCTGAGACGACGGACCCCACGACGGACCGTCATGGGCACGACGGACCGTCGCAGGGTCTCGTTTCAAAACACTTAGCAAATCTGAAATTGGGTACTGAAAATCGACTCTCTGAACTTCGTAACGAAATGGCAGGACGGACCGTCACATGTGTGACATCGTCTGAACTCCTTGGTGGAAATTGAGTCTACGAACCTTGCGACGACTGCGGGGACGGACCGTCGCGAGCCACGGCCGAACGTCGCAGGGTGCGTAATCCCAGTCTGGGTCGGATTTCTTTATACGTTTTAAGGGACGTTTTTGACTATTCCTGCTTTAATTATAAAGTTAGTGGGTTAATGTTAATAAGTCTAATTACTTGGGGGTTAAAAGAGGGTTTGAATAAAGAAAATAGAAAGAACAAGAGAAAGAGAGAGAGAGTCGAACGAGAAAGAGGAGAAACGAAGAGAAACAAAGCTTGGAGAAAATTTGCTTGCTTGATCACTAATCTTCGGTGGAGGTAGGTTATGGTTTTTATGCTATTCGTAGTAAACTCTTAATAGCAAATGATATGTATTGGGTAGTGTTGTAAACCCTTATATATGCTTAATTTTATGCTTGCATGAATGTGATTATATAATTGTGATAAAATAAGCATGATGAAGCTATTGAATCCCAAATCTTGATAAAAACCCAATCTCTTGTTAATGATGATGCCTTGGTATGAAAGAAGGCTTAATGAACTAAAGTAATGAGATTGATGATGCCTTGGTATGAAAGAAGGCTTGATGAACTAAAGTAATGAGATTGATGATGCCTTGGTATGAAAGAAGGCTTGATGAACTAAAGTAATGAGATTGATGATGCCTTGGTATAAGAGAAGGCTTGATGAATTGATAGAATGAGATTAGGGGATCGGGTGTCACGAACCGACACGTAGATTTAGGGGATCGGGTGTCACGAACCGACACGTAGATTTAGGGGATCGGGTGTCACGAAACGACACGTAGATTTAGGGGATCAGGTGTCACGAACTGACACGTAGATTTAGGGGATCGGGTGTCACGAACCGACACGTAGAATTAGGGGATCGGAGTGTCACGTTCCGACACATAGTAGTAGGGGATCGGAGTGTCACGTACCGACACAAGAGGAATAAAGATAATGAATCTTGAAAGATGTTAATATACTCAATCTAATGAATCTAATTCCCAAATGAGTATGGTATTGAGGCTTGAGTCCTCATGTGTGAACTTGACGGTAATTGTTAATGATATAGTACTTGTTGTTGCTACATGTTGAGTATTATAGTTGATTTTATGATATTACTTGGTATATCTTGTTTTCTATTTTGAGTTGGCCGATGATATCTACTCGATGCCGTGTTTTGTACTGACCCCTACTTTTATGTTTTCTTCTTGTTTTATTGTGGAGTGCAGCAAACGTGTCGTCGTCTTCAACTCAACCGTAATTCTAGCCAGTCTTCGTCACATCGGATCTTCAGGGTGAGCTAATGTTTCTAGCTTGGACTGGACTTTCTTCCTCCTGTCTAAATGCCTTGAAGTTCCGGCATGGACTAGTTTTTACTTGTTTTAGCTTTTAGAATACTCTTAGTTTAGTCATTTGATCATAGATGTTCTTGTGGTGATGACTTCCAGATTTTGAGAAATAATAGATGTTGGATTTTAGAAGTTATTGAATTGGTTTTTATTAATGAGTTAAGTCTTCCGCATTATTTACTGTTGATATTATATTGAAATGTTAGAGTTTAGATTGGTTGGTTCGCTCACATAGGAGGGTAAGTGTGGGTGCCAGTCGCGGCCCGGTTTTGGGTCGTGACAAACATGGTATCAGAGCATTAGGTTCGTTGGTCTCATCACACAAGAACGAGTCTAGTAGAGTCTTAAGGAACGGTAGGGGGACGCCTTTACTTTTCTTTGAGAGGCTATAAGACTTTAGGAAAATTCCATTCTTTCATTCTTTCTTTCGTGCTATTACTTGGGTCCAATTGGTATCTAGGTGATACAAATTGGTATCTGACCATCTTCACTCTATTTCATAGATGGTTAGAACTAGAGCAACAACCGCGCCAACACCAACACCGGCAAGACAAGATACATCTGAGCCGGCCACTGGGGCTGTAGCTCGAGGAAGAGCAGCGGCAAGAGGCCGTGGTAGAGGTCGTGGGAGGACGTCCTCTAGAGGAAGAGGACGAGCACCTAGTCCATCTGATGCTAGGGCGGTGACTCCTCCACCGACTGAGGAAGTAGTAAGAGAGGGTGGGGAAGGGGAGAATGAACAAGTGCAAAATGAGGAATTGCCACTGACCTACCCAGAGATGATCAATCGAGTTCTTGCTTATCTTAGCGGGTTATCTGATCGGTCGAGCACCAGCGGTGTTTCTGCACCAACACCTCCGATTCTGAGAGGTACAACATGCGGCTACTATGGCTCCCCGCATGGATGCCTCATTGGAGATAGGCACGTTTCCTCGTCTGACTACGGGGCCTATAATGACAAATGATCAGCATGAACTTTTCAGTAAGTTCTTGAAATTGAAACCTCCAGTCTTCAAGGATGCTGAATCCGAGGATGCCTACGACTTTCTGGTTGACTTTCATGAGCTACTACACAAGATGGGTATAGTAGAACGGTTTGGTGTTGAGTTTGTGACTTATCAGTTTCAAGGGAACGCCAAAATGTGGTGGCGGTCACATGTTGAGTGTCAACCAATAGAGGCACCACCTATGACTTGGGCATCATTTTCTAGTTTGTTTATGGAGAAGTATATCCCCCGGACTTTGAGGGATAGGAAAAGGGATGAGTTTTTGAGCCTAGAGCAAGGTCAGATGTCGGTTACTGCATATGAGGCTAAGTTTCGTGCATTATCCCGGTATGCCACCCAACTATGTTTCAGTCCACAAGAGCGGATTCGCCGTTTTGTGAAGGGATTGAGATCAGAGTTGCGGATTTCAGCCTTACAGGTAGCAGCTACATTGAAATCTTTTCAAGAAGTGGTAGACTTCGTGATAGAGGTAGAGGGAGTGAAGCCAGATGACTTCACCATGGCAACTACATCAAAAAGGTTTCGAAAGGGAGGTGAGTTTAATGGTTCTTATTCTAGAGGATAGGGTTCCGGGGGTTACTCAGTTCCACCAATTCAGTCTTCACTACAGAGTGTAGTTGGGGGACCACCTCAGACCGGTCAACACTTCTCTGAAAGACCTATGCTTGAATCCAGAGAGTGTTATGGATGTGGGGAGACTGGGCACATTAGGAGAAATTGTCCGAAACAGAGTTACAGACCTCCAAATGTTAGAGGTAGGGGTGGTTATGGAAGAGGCCGTCATTCTTGAGGACGCGGTGGTCGAGGTAATGGTGGTCACCAAAACTGCCGGGGTGATGGGAAAACTGGAGCCACTACATCACAACATGGTAGGGGCAACGGACAGACAGGTGAGAGGGCCCATTATTACGCTTTCCCTGGGCGGTCAGAAGCGGAGACATCAGATGCTGTCATCACAGGTAATCTCTCGGTTTGTGATTGCATGGATTTTGTATTGTTTGACCCTGGCTCTAAATTTTCGTATGTATCTTCCTCATTTGCTAATGGTCTTAATTTACCTTGTGAATTACTTGACATGCCTATTCGTGTTTCTACTCCGGTGGGTGAGTCTGTGATAGTTGAAAAAGTATATAGGTCTTGTTTGGTGAATTTCGTGGGAAACAATACTTATGTAGACTTGGTTATCTTAGAAATGGTTTACTTTGATGTAATTCTCGGTATGACTTGGCTTTCTCCGAATTTTGCGATCTTGGATTGTAATGCTAAGACTGTGACGTTAGCCAAACCTGGGACAGATCCGTTAGTGTGGGAGGGTGACTACACTTCCAATCCGGTCCGTATCGTCTCCTTTCTTCGTGCTAAGAGAATGGTTAGTAAGGGTTGTTTAGTTTTCTTGGCACACCTCCGGGATGATACTACCCAAGTACCTTCTATTGAGTCGGTTTCGGTAGTCCGTGAGTTTTTGGATGTGTTCCCTGCAGATCTTCCTGGTATGCCACCGGATAGGGATATTGACTGTATTGATCTTGAACCGGGTTTTCGCCCCATTTCTATACCCCCTTATAGAATGGCTCCCGCGGAGTTAAGAGAGTTAAAAGCCCAACTTCAAGAGTTGTTGAGCAAAGGCTTAATTAGACCAAGTGCATCTCCTTGGGGTGCTCCAGTTTTGTTTGTGAAGAAGAAGGATGGGAGTTTTCGGATGTGCATAGACTACCGGCAATTGAACAAGGTAACTATTAAGAACAAGTATCCTCTTCCTCGCATTGATGACTTGTTCGATCAGTTACAAGGTGCTTGTGTCTTCTCTAAGATTGACTTGAGATCCGGTTATCATCAATTGAAAATACGGGCAATGGATGTGCCAAAGACTGCTTTTCGAACGAGGTATGGGCATTACGAATTTGTAGTGATGTCTTTTGATCTTACGAATGCCCCTGCTGCGTTCATGAGCTTGATGAACGGGATTTTTAAGCCATATTTGGACCTTTTCGTGATCGTATTTATTGATGATATACTGATATACTCTAAAAGTAATAAGGAACATGAGGAGCATTTGAAGATTGTATTAGAAACGTTGAGGGAGAAAAAGCTTTATGCCAAGTTCTCTAAGTGTGAGTTTTGGTTAGATGCAGTGTCCTTCTTGGGGCATGTAGTTTCTAAGGATGGAGTAATGGTGGATCCTTCTAAGATTGAGACAGTGAAGAATTGGGTAAGACCTACTAATGTGTCAGAAATAAGGAGCTTTGTTGGATTAGCTAGCTACTACCGCCGATTTGTCAAGGGATTCTCTTCCATTGCTTCCCAATTGACGAACTTGACTAAGCAGGATGTTCCATTTGTATGGTCGGACGAGTGTGAAGAAAGCTTTCAGAAGCTCAAGACTTTGTTGACTACCGCACCCATTCTCACCTTGCCCGTAGAGGGTAAGAACTTCATTGTTTATTGTGATGCATCCTATTCTGGTTTGGGTGCAGTACTAATGCAAGAGAAGAATGTGATTGTTTATGCTTCGAGGTAATTAAAAGTGCATGAACGTAACTATCCAACTCATGATTTGGAGATGGCTGCGGTAGTGTTTGCATTAAAGCAATGGAGACACTATTTATATGGGGTTAAGTGTGAGGTCTACACGGATCATCGTAGCCTTCAGTATGTCTTTACTCAGAAAGATTTGAACTTGAGACAGAGGAGATGGATGGAACTACTGAAGGACTACGATATCACTATCTTGTATCATCCGGGAAAAGCGAATGTTGTGGCAGATGCTTTAAGTAGAAAAGCGGGAAGCATGGGAAGTCTAGCTCACTTTCAAGTTTCTAGACGCCCATTGGCTAGAGAGGTTCAGACTCTGGCTAACGACTTGATGAGGTTAGAAGTAAATGAGAAGGAAGGATTGTTGGCTTGTGTGGAGGCAAGATCTTCTTTTCTTGACAAGATTAAGGGAAAACAGTTTGATGATGAGAAACTAAGCAGAATCCAAGATAAGGTGTTGCGAGGAGAGGCTAAGGAAGCAACAATCGATGAGGAAGGTGTTTTGAGGATTAAGGGAAGGGTATGTGTACCCCGTGTCGATGATTTGATCAACACTATTCTGACAGAGGCTCATAGTTCAAGGTATTCTATACATCCGGGTGCAACCAAGATGTACCGTGACCTAAAGCAACACTTTTGGTGGGGTAGAATGAAGCGTGATATTGTTGATTTTATTGCCAAGTGTCCAAACTGTCAACAAGTAAAGTATGAACACCAGAGGCACGGAGGAACACTTCAGAGAATGCCCATTCCTGAATGGAAGAGGGAGAAAATTGCAATGGATTTTATGGTTGGTCTTCCGAAGAGAATGGGTAAGTATGACTCTATTTGGGTGATTGTTGATAGGTTAACTAAATCTGCTCATTTCATTCCGGTCAAGGTGACTTACAATGCAGAGAAGTTAGCAAAAATTTACATCTCGGAAATCGTTCGATTGCATGAGGTTCCACTCTCCATCATATCAGATAGAGGTACGCAGTTTACTTCTAAGTTTTGGAAAACATTGCATGCGGAATTGGGTACTAGGTTGGACCTTAGTACTGCGTTCCATCCTCAGACCGATGGTCAGTCTGAGCGAACGATTCAAGTGTTGGAGGATATGCTTCGTGCATGTGTGATAGAATTTGGTGGCCATTGGGATAACTTCTTACCCTTAGCGGAGTTTTCATACAATAATAGCTATCACTCAAGCATTGATATGGCTCCACTTGAAGCATTGTATGGTAGGAGATGTAGGTCTCCCATTGGTTGGTTTGATGCATTTGAGGTTAGACCTTGGGGTACGGACCTTCTGAGGGATTCTTTAGAGAAAGTGAAATCTATTCAAGAAAAGCTTTTGGCGGCGCAAAACCGGCAAAAAGAATATGCAGATCGAAAGGTTAGAGACTTAGAGTTCATGGAGGGTGAACAAGTCTTGTTGAAGGTTTCGCCAATGAAAGGGGTGATGCGGTTTGGTAAGCGAGGTAAACTTAGCCCAAGGTATATTGGTCCATTTGAAGTACTTAAGCGAGTAGGGGAGGTGGCTTATGAGTTAGCCTTACCTCCAGGGCTGTCCGGAGTGCATCCGGTATTTCATGTGTCTATGTTGAAAGGATACCATGGGGATGGAAACTACATTATCCGTTGGGATTCAGTTTTGCTTGACGAAAATTTGTCTTATGAGGAGGAGCCTGTTGCTATTTTAGATAGAGAAGTTCGCAAGTTGAGGTCAAGGGAGATTGCATCCATCAAGGTGCAATGGAAGAATCGGCCGCTTGAAGAAGCCACTTGGGAGAAGGAGGCCGATATGCGAGAAAGATACCCACACCTGTTTACGGATTCAGGTACTCCTTTTCGCCCTTGTTTTCCTTCTTCTTGATCGTTCGAGGACGAACGATGGGTGAATTGGTATCTATTGTAACGACCTGTTTAGTCGTTTTGAAGCGTGATTTTATTTACGGAAAAAGCGGCTTAGGCAGCGGACCGCGATGGACCGTCGCAGGTCTCGCTTTCAAAACACTTAGCAAATCTGAAATTGGGTAATCGAAAATCGACTCTCGAACTTCGTGAACGAAATGGCGGAGACGGACCGTCACATGTGTGACGGACCGTCCTGAACTCACTGTGGAAATTGAGTCTACGAACCTTGCGACGACTGCGGGGCGGACCGTCGCAGCCACGACGCCGTCGCGGTGCGTAATCGATGCAGGTCGGATTTCTTTATACGTTTTAAGGGGCGTTTTTGACTATTCCTGCTTTAATTATAAAGTTAGTGGGTTAATGTTAATAAGTCTAATTACTTGGGGGTTAAAAGAGGGTTTGAATAAAGAAAATAGAAAGAACAAGAGAAAGAGAGAGAGAGTCGAACGAGAAAGAGGAGAAACGAAGAGAAACAAAGCTTGGAGAAAATTTGCTTGCTTGATCACTAATCTTCGGTGGAGGTAGGTTATGGTTTTTATGCTATTCGTAGTAAACTCTTAATAGCGAATGATATGTATTGGGTAGTGTTGTAAACCCTTCTTTATGCTTAATTGTATGCTTGCATGAATGTGATTATATAATTGTGATAAAATAAGCATGATAAAGCTATTGAATCCCAAATCTTGATAAAAACCCAATCTCTTGTTAATGATGATGCCTTGGTATGAAAGAAGGCTTGATGAACTAAAGTAATGAGATTGATGATGCCTTGGTATGAAAGAAGGCTTGATGAACTAAAGTAATGAGATTTATGCACTACTAAAAAAAGGCCAAAAAGAGACCTAGAAAAGAGACCTCACGAGGTCTCTTTTCGGAAAAAAGAGACCTAAAAAGAGACCTCAACGCTAGGTCAGTAAAATGCAGGTCACTTTTTTACAGACACCTCATGAGGTCGCCAAACGGAGACCTCACGAGGTCACCAACAAATAATCTGATTTTTTACAAAAAGGAGACCTCACGAGGTCACTATTGTATTATTTAATTTAAATTAATATTTTTTATATAGAGACCTCATGAGGTCACAATTTTATAATATTATTTAATTTTATATTTTAATTAAGAGACCTCATTAGGTCTCTAAGATATTATTTAATTTAATTTATATTATTTTAAAGTGGAGACCTCATGAGGTCTATTTTCTGCATTAATATTTGGAGACCTCACGAGGTCTCCATTATGATATTTACGGAAAATATAATGCAGAAAAGAGACCTCATGAGGTCTCTTTTATGCATTTATAAAATGTTAATTAGAGACCTGATGAGGTCTCCATTTTGAAATAGCTGAAAAAATTAATACAAAAGGGAGACCTCATGAGGTCTCTCTTCTGCATTTATAAAATAGAAATTGGTAAATAGAGACCTCATGAGGTCTCTAATGTGAAATATCTGGAAAAATTAATGCAAAAAAGAGACCTCATGAGGTCTCTATTATGAAATATCTGGAAAATTAATGCAAACTAGAGACCTCATGAGGTCTCTTTTTCTGGAAAAAAACTGGCAGAAAATTATTATTTCTGCGGCTTCTCATCACCTGTCATTTTAATTCAGTACCCAAATCAAACTCAAAGAGCTTCAAAAACTCAATTGAAGCAATACATTTACTAAATATTCTCTTATCAACTCAATTGCAACTCACTTCAACATAATTATATATTAAACAAAAACCATGATATCCATAAGTTATATAATACATTCTAACGTTATCATGTATTCACAAAACAAATAATTCTCATCACAAAATTATAAAGTTAACAAAATGATCCATAAGTTAGATATCACAAGTCTAAACTTCACTAATGTCGTAGTGTGTTTGCCACATAATCATCACTTTCTTCATCACTTTCTTCATCACTACTCTCATGGGTCATATTTCTTTGTTGACCATACATTGGATATTGAGTAGGTTGAGATTGAGGAGGTCGAGGAGGGAAAGTGACATCACCAGAACAAGGGGGAATCCCTCCTGAGGCAAGTAATGCATCGAATTGAGCCTTAAGACCCGCAAACTGTAATTCCAACCGCGTTTCCCTAGCCCGTGATTCTTCGGCTNNNCTAGANAGCTCANCAANCTTTTTNTCCATAGCCAAATTTTTCTTCATTGATTCATCATGATTTGAACTATTTAGGCCTTCAAACTCAGAAAAAAATTCACGAAAGGTTTTATGCGGCATTCCATATGCATACCCATATCTACTCGCCCACAAGTCAAGTCTAACCAAACTCTCTCATCCTCGTTCTTGAGTAAGTGGCATACCTCGATTTTCTTCAGGCAGAGTTTGTTGTAAATCATCCAAAGCTTGAAGATATCGATTCTAAATTGAATATTATCATATGAGAATATAAATTTAGAAAATAAGTAATTATTTTTTAAAATTAGAGGCTTACATAGGTCACTTCAGCTCGCGGTTCAACCCACACGTCTGGATCTTCAGGATTTTTCTTCTTTCTAATGTGTGTTGCCTTAAATGCCTCAGCTTGAGTTATCGGTCTTCCTAGTTCCTTTTCCTACATAAAATAATAAAGTTATAATCAAGAGTAATTAAATATTAATACATAAAATATATAGACACAAAGAAAAATGATACACACCAATTTCCTCCTCACACTTCCTTGACTTTGAGCCCCACTTGTGTGTAGAGAACCACCCTTAGTAGATGATCTTGCCTTTTTACCGATCTCACTCATCTGCTTAAATCTTGGATCATATTTCCAATGCACGAGTAATTTTGCCCAATCCTCCGATAGAACCCAGCTAGGTTTGCTATTATCTCTACGAGATTTATTAAACAAACTAGCAAGAGTATGCGTAGCTTTCTTGTGAAAGTTTGCACAAATTTTGGCCTCATGTTCCGGACGCCAAGCACATTTTTTCTACAATCAAAGCATAAATTATTTTATTTGATAAGTATTAATGAAGACAAGTATTTTAATAGTGTTAAACAAATAAATTCGAATATACCCTGAACTCCAAAAATATTTGTCTCTTGAGATTGCTAGGGAACTTGCCCCATGTAGGATAAGCATCTCTATAGAGTTCTTTGATTGTCTGAGAAATGATCCCCACAGCATCATCTGGATTGAAACTGTAATACAAAGTTTTAACATTTACAAGTTAAAACAAATAGAATTAAATCATATAATAATAAACATACCATATTTTTTTTAAAAAACTTACGTGTAGCCTTCAGGCTCAATGACAAGTCTATTATGCATGTCCCTCATGCCAACTTGTGTATTGTCATGACCAGATGTATCATCGATTTGTGGTAGGAGTGTTAGGCTCAGAACTATTACCTTGAATGCGAAGACTCGACATCATAAGTTGTGAAGCGGATGATGATGATGGTTGTGAGTGTGCGAGGGTTGTGAGTATTAGTCACGAGAGACACTAGGCGTTAGTCGATTATCCTCTTGAGGCAAAACATTTGTATCCTGTGGGTAGCATTTCCTGATGTGGTCATCATCAAAGGTACCTGAGGGGGCGGCTGAGTATATTCCAGTGGTGGATGCATATAGGTCGAAGGAGGAATAATACGTGGAGGCACGGTCCGCCTAGAATAGCTATGTGGCTGAGTGTCTTTTTGGTGGGAGAGATGCTGTGTTGTCTGATCTTATATGTATACCTGTTTGTTGTCTATTAACCATACCTTCTTTCTTTTTTTTCTTTTTGGGGCCATTATCAATATCTTTATTCTTACATTTACCTGTCATCTAATTAGTAACAAAAACATTCAAGTCAAAGGTTGTTAGATATTGAAGATATGAGAGACAAATATCATCCAGTAGCTTATCTAGCAGTTCATCACTTTTTAAAATAAAATAAAGTCACAACCACAAGTACAAAATAATATCGAAAACAACATCCAACAAAAGGCACACGAGAACATATGAAGTTGAAGTTATTGAAATTAAAACAAAAGGCACACAAGGTAATTAATACAGAGATACATTGGTAATTACTAATCCTCCTCGTCCTCATCCTCATCCTCATCCTCATTCACATCCTCATCCTCATCCTCATCCTCATCCTCGTCCTCGTCCTCGTCCTCGTCCTCGTCCTCGTCCTCATATTCATCTTCATCCTCATCATCATACTCAAACTCATCCTCATGAATTGTTGCATTTGCCCCTTCATTTGTTATTTCTTCCATATCAACCTCTTCTAATATGTGTTCAGGATGCTCTAAATCATTTTCTAATTCAATATCGACGGTGTGGTGAACAATTGATGAATCATCATTTTTGTATGCAACATCCAACACGTTTTCAACTTCCACACGGCCCATGGGTTTGGTTTTAATAACCACCCACCAATCAGCTTTATCTGGACGCAAGGGATAAGGAACATAGTACACTTGCTTAACATTTTGTGCAATAATAAAAGGATCATAAGCTTCATATTCCCTTGTGTGCTTTACTTCAATGATATTATATTGTTTGATTTCTCTCGTACCTCTTTTGGGGGTTGGATCAAACCACTTGCATCTAAATAATATAATTTTTTTTGTAGGCCAACCGGAATACTCCATTTCCAAAACCTCCTTGAGTACCCCATAATAATCAACTCCATCTAGATTTCCATCACCACCTTTTACCCAAACTCCACTATTGTTAGTTTTTTTATATTTGGAGTGTTCTTCAGTAGTGAATTTAAAACCATTAACAACATACTTATTCATTGAATAAGTCTTGATGGGTCCCCAAGAAATGTCCTTCAAAAATTGGTCAAATTGACCATTTTTTGTGTCATAAATCTATAAATATTTAAAAAGTAAGAAATTAGCATCAATTAAATATAAATTTATTTAATAATAATAGTATTATGAAAATATTATAAGGCTTACGTAATCTTGAAACCACTTTGAGAAATTCTCAAATACTCTTTCATTGCCATATAAATGCACAAAGTAACTGTCAAACAAGATGGATATTGAGTTAATTGTTTTGTCTTGTAATTACATATTTTAGTGAGAACCCAGAAACTTACTCAACAAATGGTTTAACTTGTGGGCAATTCAATAAGACATGTGTAGATGCAGACTGCAACTCAATGGCACTAAGATTCCTCCTTGTGCGTTTTTTTGAACCTTTGCCTGGTTGATTGAAGATTGATAGTGGCTTCATAGTCTCACCACCATCGTCATGACACACTTCTTTTAAAGTAATAAGAACCAAAATTAGTTATCTCCCTACCAAGATGGAATTGAACCATTGAGCCTTCAACTCTATGATTTTGTTTCATGCCACGTTTAGAATTTCCAATAGTCCTACATTATACATTGTTCTCATTGATTTAAACAATATATTAATATAAAAATATTAATAGTTAAATATTTACCTCTCAAAAGGATACATCCATCTATATTGAACCGGACCTCCAAGGCGTGCTTCATGCACTAGATGTACAGGAAGATGCTCCATCACATCGAAAAATCCAGGTGGAAGAATCTTCTCCAATTTATTCGTAATTACAGGAATATTCTGATCCATCTGAACTAGGTTGTCTTCCCTTAACATATTAGAACACAAGTCCTTGAAGAACAAACTGATTTCAGTTATAGGTTTCCAAATTCTATCAGGCAAGCCACTAAATGCAACGGGGAGTAATGTTTCCATGAAGACATGACAATCATGACTTTTCATACAATGTAATTTTCCATGCTCCATATCAACACATTTTCCTAAATTTGAAGCATGTCCAGCAGGCATCTTAAGTTGCTCGACCCATTCACAAATTTTACGCTTTTGATCCCTTGTAAATGAATAACTAGCCTTAGGCTTGAAGAACTTGTTGTTCTGTTTCTCTTGTAACCATAACTCTTTTACTTTGCAATATTGAGTAAGTCCATTCTAGATTTAACACTATCTTTTGTCTTGCGGTGACATCCATTACTGTGTTAAATAAATTATCAAAGTAATTTTTTTCAATATGCATGACATCAAGATTATGTCGAAGAAGATTGTCCTTCCAATACGGTAACTCCCAGAATATGCTTTGTTTTGTCCAGTTATGTGCAACACCATATCCATCAAATTTATAGGGTTGTTCTTTGCGACCTTTGGAAAGTTTTGAACCCTCTCCCAAACTTGTTCTCCAGTTAAGATTGGAGGAGGATAACCTTGTTCAATGTAATTCTTTCGAATGCATTTTTCATACTCCTAAACTCATGATCCATTGGCAAGAATCGCTGATGACACCAAACCAAGAATTTTTACGACCATGTTTCAAAGTGAATGATTTAGTATTTTCCATACAATAAGGACAAGCTAACGTTCATTTGTCATCCACCACGACAACATTCCATATGCTGGAAAATCATTAATAGTCCACATTAAGGCAGCCCGCAAATTAAAATTCTGCTTAAGAGACACATCAAATGTTTCAACCCCTTGAACCCACAATTGTTTCAACTCATCAATCAAAGGTTTCAAGTATACATCAATCAATACTTTTGGATTCCGAGGGCCAGGAATGACACAATTGAGAAATATATATGGACTGGTCATACACATCTCGGGTGGAAGATTATATGGTGTTACAAATACAGGCCAACAAGAATATGGTGCAGCAGAAACAGAATGTGGCGTGAATCCATCTGAACATAAACCCAATCTAATGTTACGCGGTTCAGCTGCAAATAGTGGATATGTTCTATCAAAATGCTTCCAAGCCTCTCCATCGGATGGATGACACATAACTCCAGGTGGTCTTCTATGTTCATGGTGCCATCTCATATGAGGAGCAGATCTATTAGACGCATACAACCTCTTTAACCTTGGTATAAGAGGTAAGTAATGCATTGCCTTAATAGGAACTTTCTTCCCACTAGCTGTCTGTTTATAACGACATTTTCCACAAAACTTACACGATTCTAGATCAATATCATCCTTATAGTATAACATGCAACCATTTTCACAACAATGAATTCTCATCGATGACATTCCTAACTTTGATACCAACCTCTTTGCCTTATAGAAATTATCAGGTATCTCTAGATTTGGGTCAACTAAATCATGAATAAGGTCAATTACAGAGTCCATTGCCCCTTGAGGAATACTCCAATCTGATTTGATACTTAATAATCTAACCGCAATAGACAACTGTGAGTGTGGACTCCCCTCATATAAAGGCCGACTAGCAGATTGCAATTGTTCAAAGAAAATTTTACATTCAACATTAGGAGCTTCTTCACCTTGATTAGCAAAATCAAAATCAGAATGCACACCAAAAGCATCTTGAACCATGTCATCAATTCTATAATTTTGTGCATTAGAATTCACATTGCTACTACTTTCACCAGGAACATAATGTTGGAATACATCAAAGTTATTATCAATTTCTCCATGACTAGTCCACACAGTGTATTCTTTTTTAAACCCATTTCGATAGATATGAAGCTCAACAGCATCTGGTTTTTCATAATTCAAACATTGACATTTATTACAAGGACACTTAATCATACCACTACGTTGAAAAGGATCTAATGTCTTTGCATACTCCACAAAAACAATGACACCTTCTACAAATTCAGGTCTTAGCCCCATTTGACCAAAATTAGTCATATTATACATCCAACTACGATCCATCTACATAAGAATCATAAATTAAATTTGTCAAGCACTAACACAATAGTTACAAATTTAACTTATTAACCAACTTAACAAATTTCTAAGTCTAATTAGTCTAGTTTTAAATAAATTCTAATACTATAGTAACAAGTTTAACTTATTAACTAACTTAACAAATTTCTAAGTTTAATTAGTTTAGTTTAACTTAATACTAACACGATAGTTACAAACTTAAAGCTAAGTGTCAACATTAGATGGACACAAATTGATTTTCAAAAGAAAATCAATTTTGTCATCAATAGGATCAACTAGTGTTGGTACTTATGCTTAACAAATAATTATATCTAAAATTTAAAGCTAAGTGTCAACACTAGATGGACACAAATTGATTTTCAAAGAAAATCAATTTTGTCATCAATAGGATCAACTAGTGTTGGTACTTATGCTTAACAAATAATTATATTTAAAATTTAAAGCTAAGTGTCAACACTAGATGGACACAAATTGATTTTCAAAAGAAAATCAATTTTGTCATCAATAGGATCAACTAGTGTTGGTACTTATGCTTAACAAATAATTATATCTAAAATTTAAAGCTAAGTGTCAACACTAGATGGACACAAATTGATTTTCAAAAGAAAATCAATTTTGTCATCAATAGGATCAACTAGTGTTGGTACTTATGCTTAACAAATAATTATATCTAAAATTTAAAGCTAAGTGTCAACACTAGATGGACACAAATTGATTTTCAAAAGAAAATCAATTTTGTCATCAATAGGATCAACTAGTGTTGGTACTTATGCTTAACAAATAATTATATCTAAAATTTAAAGCTAAGTGTCAACACTAGATGGACACAAATTGATTTCCAAAAGAAAATCAATTTTGTCATCAATAGGATCAACTAGCGTTGGTACTTATGCTTAACAAATAATTATATCTAAAATTTAAAGCTAAGTGTTAACACTAGATGGACACAAATTGATTTTCAAAAGAAAATCAATTTTGTCATCAATAGGATCAACTAGTGTTGGTACTTACGCTTAACAAATAATTATATCTAAAATTTAAAGCTAAGTATTATATCAGTATTCAAAGCTGCAAGAATGTATAGAATGGATTCAGAAACAATCAACACATCAGTAAATGGAGAGATGGACTATTCAGATTTAAGAGCAAAGTTACTTCAAAATAAGGACAAACCAGCTATTATAAATGTCACAATTGGTATATACCTATACTCCAACCTCTTATCATTTTTCATTTTTTCTTTTATGTGATCAAATCAGTCATCTTAAGTCTTTTCCATTGATGGTTCTTTTAACTATAGGAACTACGTTCAAAGGAGCTATTGATGATGTTGATGTTATTCTTGAAACACTCAAAGAATGTGGCTATTCACAAGATCGATTTTACATCCTTTGTGATGCAAAGACTATCTGGTCTTATGACCCCTTTTGTAAACAATGTGAGTTTCAATTGCTTCTTACTTCTAATTACAATATATTTAGTAATTCTCAAAGCGACGATCTAATTATTCTTTTTAATTTTGAACAGATGATTAGTTTCAAGAAGCCAATTGGAAGTGTCACAATTTCTGGTCACAAGTTCTTAGGGTGCCCAATGCCTTGTGGTGTCCAAATAACAAGAAAAGTTCCTAACTCACGTGAAACCATAAGTAGTTGTACTATGCGAAGAAGTTTACCTGGAGATGGAGGCTCAGGTCGCCGCCGAGGCGCCAGAATCGGGCGGCGGTCAAGTAGCCGGGCGGCGGTCAAGTAGTGGCGGTGGTCAAGTAGCCGGTGGCGCGAGAGAAGGTCGACAGAGAGCTAGCGAGAAGGTCTACAAGAGCGAGGGTCGACAGAGATAGCGAGGGTCGACAGAGATAGCAATGCGAGACGGTCGACAGAGAGAGAGAAAGAGAGAGGCGGTCGACGACGACAGAGAGAGAGGCGGTCGACGATCGACGACGAGAAAGAGAGAGGCCGTCGACGATCGACGACGAGAGAGAGAGGCGCGCCGTCGACGAGGTCAGTGAGAAAGAGAGAGAGGCGCGCAGTCGTGTAAAAAAATTAAGAGAGGGAAGAAAGTGTTATTTTAATTTGGACTAGGTTTTTGATTTTGTCGAAGAGACCTCATGAGGTCTCTAACTTTTAAAATATTTAATTAAATTAAATTATTATTTTTAATTTAACAAGTAGAGACCTCATGAGGTCTCTACTTGTTAAATTAAAAATAATAATTTAATTTAATTGAATAGTTAAAAAATAAGAGACCTCATGAGGTCTCCAATTTTATGAGAATTAGATTAAAAATTTAAAATTTTTAAATAAGTTAGGTAAAAAAAAAAATTATTCATTAAATTGACCTCACGAGGTCTCTCCTACATTTAAAAAAAAAAATTAAAAGATATTAATTTAAATATCGACCTCATGAGGTCTCTTATTATTGACCTATTTTTGAGGTCTCCATTTTTAGGTCTCTTTTTGGTCTTTTTTTAGTAGTGATGATGCCTTGGTATGAAAGAAGGCTTGATGAACTAAAGTAATGAGATTGATGATGCCTTGGTATAAGAGAAGGCTTGATGAATTGATAGAATGAGATTAGGGGATCGGGTGTCACGAACCGACACGTAGATTTAGGGGATCGGGTGTCACGAACCGACACGTAGATTTAGGGGATCGGGTGTCACGAACCGACACGTAGATTTAGGGGATCGGGTGTCACGAACCGACACGTAGATTTAGGGGATCGGGTGTCACGAACCGACACGTAGAATTAGGGGATCGGAGTGTCACGTTCCGACACATAGTAGTAGGGGATCGGAGTGTCACGTACCGACACAAGAGGAATAAAGATAATGAATCTTGAAAGATGTTAATATACTCAATCTAATGAATCTAATTCCCAAATGAGTATGGTATTGAGGCTTGAGTCCTCATGTGTGAACTTGACGGTAATTGTTAATGATATAGTACTTGTTGTTGCTACATGTTGAGTATTATAGTTGATTTTATTATATTACTTGGTATATACTGTTTTCTATTTTGAGTTGGCCGATGATATCTACTCAGTACCCGTGTTTTGTACTGACCCCTACTTTTATGTTTTCTTCTTGTTTTATTGTGGAGTGCAGCAAACGTGCCGTCGTCTTCAACTCAACCGTAATTCTAGCCAGTCTTCGTCACATCGGATCTTCAGGGTGAGCTAATGTTTCTAGCTTGGACTGGACTTTCTTCCTCCTGTCTAAATGCCTTGAAGTTCCGGCATGGACTAGTTTTTACTTGTTTTAGCTTTTAGAATACTCTTAGTTTAGTCATTTGATCATAGATGTTCTTGTGGTGATGACTTCCAGATTTTGAGAAATAATAGATGTTGGATTTTAGAAGTTATTGAATTGGTTTTTATTAATGAGTTAAGTCTTCCGCATTATTTACTGTTGATATTATATTGAAATGTTAGAGTTTAGATTGGTTGGTTCGCTCACATAGGAGGGTAAGTGTGGGTGCCAGTCGCGGCCCGGTTTTGGGTCGTGACAGTAATAAGGAGTTTAAAATCTAAAAAAGTAAATATGTGAATTATGAATTAATTGAAAGTGTTTCGACATCTATTATATATATATATATATATATATATATATATATATATATATATATATATATATATATATATATATATATATATATATATATATATATATATATATATATATATATATATATATTAATTTTAATCACATATAAATAGTAAAAAAAATTCATCAATGCGAATAAACCCCGGACATACTATTGGTTTCGCCTCTGCTTAAGATATGAAATAAATCTATTATTAGGCTTAGCGATTTCACCCTTCCATCCTATTACAAATTCATCAAGAAGTTAGAACTGACCAAAGTTAAATCTCATTCTCCATTTTCCTAGAAAGCGGGCTTTTGGCTCCTAAATATCTCTTCTATTCATATTTGAGTTTAATAATGTCCACTTTTATTATAGATATATTTTATTAAATTTTTGTAAAAACGTGACTATCATCTATTGATACATTTTAATTTATTTAAGTTAATCAATAAACCCATTATACTTGACTCAAATTAGCTTAACTCAACCAATTAAATGAAATACAATAAAAAGAAAAAAAAAGTGAAATAAGTCTTCCAACAGTTAAAGTCATCTTCCAATCGAATGGTCAGGGGCGGACCCACATGGGGTTGCTCGGGTGCTCGAGCACCCATTAAGTTCATATCGAACTATGTAAATTTATATCAAAATTAAGGTAATACCGTATAAAATAAAAGTCGAGCACCTAATAAATAAATGTATTAGTTGGCATGGTGGTTGGAAGTGGGTTTTCAATTCCCTCAATTCTTTTCTTTCTACCTTTTCTTTTTCCCCCTTCACTAATTGTCGTATTTCTAATTTTTTTAAAACAAAATTATTTTTCGAAGATTATTTTTCTTTTTGATTTTTTTGGCTATTTTATATAAATATAATTATTTTTTCTTTTGACAAGTATTAAATTTATACATTTATATTTATGATAGATAGCTTCAAAAGTAATCTCGATCTTAAAATCTTGAATCGTTTACTTCTCATGTCTATTATGTTACTTAATCTCCAAAAAAATATAAACAGTCATGATCTCCCATTACTATTAACTTTTTCTTCTCATCGGTCTAATTAGAAAAAATAAAAGGGAAGGAAAAAAATTTGTTCTAGCGCCTTTATTTCAGTTTTTCAATTTAAAAGCGAAAGAGTCTTCCTTCCGTTGGTTTGTCTTTTTGGTAACTACAATTGTATGTGAAAGTATATTGTTTCTCCTCCTTTTTTTTGAAACAATTTAAATATTTCGATTGTCTATCGCATTGAAAAAATAACACCGATTTTGACAAATTTTAGCTCGCAGTTACTCTCTTTGGTTGATATAAGTTGAAAATGGTGAGCACCCATAGTTATAAATTTCTGAATCCGCCGTGGTAGATAATGATCGGAAGAATTACAATGATGATGGTGAAGTTTCCGGTTAAGTTGATTTTTTGGTGGGTGTATATGATTTGGGTCGAACATAATTAAGAATGGAAGGTTTGTTAATTAATTTAACTTAAAATTTTGGCAATAGATGTTTGTCACATATTTAAAAGTTTAATTTTAAAAATATTTTAAATTATTCTCCGTTACAAAAGTGTGTTGAAAATAATTATTCAAAATTTGAGTTAGAAATAAGTTGATTATGATTTGTTATTTAGAAAATTTACTTATTAGATTTTGTTAGTTAGAGTGATTTCTAATCTTAATTTAATTTGATTTTGCTTTTACAAATAGAGATATTACTGTTATTTTTTAGAACATTCACACATACTATAGATAGAACTTAAATTAAGATTCAAGAACCTTTGAGTTTATAAATAAAATATTTTTCTTCAAAGTGGTTAATATTGAATGCAAAGATGGATGACATGAGTATTTTGGAACTGATAGATGAATGAAGGATAATTTTATACCATTTTTAAACGAAAAGGGCCTAAATACCCTTGAATTATTATAAGAAATGATACAAAACTACCATTCATCCACTTATTGCCTCCAAAATATCCTTCTCAACCATCTATTGGCTCCAAAATACCCTTGTCATTCACCTTTTGGTTTTAAAAATGACCACTTATTTAACGATTTTAAATTTAAACTATTTAAATATTTTTTAAGATCAACTATTTTTTATAATTTAACTTGTTAATATTATTTATAAACAAATCCACTGTCCACCCATTACTAATTATACCCCACCAATTAATAAATTCTCCCCATTACTAATCCAATAACAAGAAAGCTACTGCCAATGAGTGTTTCTAAAAATTTGAGACGAAAATGTCTATAGAAGTACACTATCATATATGCATTCAAGTCCTCATTCAAAACATATTATAATTGAAATGTCTAAATAAAAGTTAGCGATAAACTTAAAAGTATGACTATATTTATCTTAATTATTCATTCGTCTCAAATATGTGATGTTACTTCTTAATAGATGATTTTTAAAAAAAATAATATATTAAAGTTTTAATATTTAAAACAAATCATAGATATTTATAAAATTATATTCTAAAAATGTGCATGAATTATTCCGGGATGTACTACTTTTTACATTTAATCATAAATTCGAACTCAAGCTTGAAAGTGAATCCTAGTGAAAGTAACCTCCAAAATAAGCGGCTCAACCTAAATTTAATTGAGGCTTCAATTCGGACTCGAATAACTTTGGATGTCATTTTGAGGAATCTGTAATTTCGTCATATTTTAGTAGTGTTTAGGGCGATTTTTATATTAGAATTGATTTATTAATTGGGTGGGTAGTGGGTTTATTTATAAATGATATTAATAAATTAAATTATGATTAATAGTTGAACGCCAAGTATTTTAAAAAATATTTAAATAGTTTAAATTTAATACTGCTAAATAAGTGGTCAATTTTGGACTCAAAGGTGGATGCCAAGGGTATTTTGGAGCCAATAGATGGATGAGAAGTGCATTTTGGAGCCAATAGGTGGATGGAGGGTATTTTTGTACCATTTTTAATACTTCAAAAAAAAAATTTAGGCCTTTTTCGCATTTTTAATAATTTGAATATTTTAGTCCCTTTTTTGTTTTTTAAATCTATCCAAATCATTAAATTGATAGAAAAAATTAGAAAAGATTAATGTTACAAATCATATTTTTAACTTTTGTACATAACTTTGCTTAAATGGTTTAATGTTTTGGAAATTACACTAAAAGGATAATTACTTTCAACTGTTGTACTTATCCCGATTTGTTATATATTGAGCATCATTCTTGTCTGAAGCTAGTTATCGTGTGTGCTCATTTGAGACATTAGTCAGTTCAATGTACCATTTGGATTATGTAACGACCTGTTTAGTCGTTTTGAGCAGCAGATTTTATTTCTGGAAAAACTGGCCAAAACTACGGACATCCCGACGGACCGTCACAGGCACGACGGTCCGTCACAGAGGTGTCGTTACATGACACTTAGAATTCTGAAATTGGGTACTGAAAATCGACTCTCTGAACATCGTAACGAAGTGGCGGGGCGTCTTGCCGTCACATCCACGACGAACCGTCGTGAGTACCGTTGCAAAACACTTCAACTTTTGAGAATTTGGTACAAGAAACGAAGTTTACGACCGTCGGACGGAGGGCGGGACGGACCGTCACCGTGTGACGGGCCGCGATACTGGGCGTTGGGGAGGCTGCGGCGACCATGGTGACGGACCGTCGCAGTACCACGGCTGACCCGTCACGCAGTTCTGTGATCCCAGGCAGTTTAGGATTTCTTTCCTCGTTTTAAGGGACGTTTTGGACTATTCTTTCCTTAATTATAAAGTTTGAGGGTTAATATTAATAAATCTAATTACTTGGGGGTTAAAATAGGTAACCTTAAGTTAATTAGTGGGTCATTATTACCATCTTTCATTCCTAATTATATAGAATTAGGGTAAAAGAAAGAGGGTTTGAATAAGAAAAAGAAAAGAACAGAAAGAGAGGAGAAACGAACGAGTAAAGAGAGAGAAACGAAGAGGATCGCAAGGATTTTGAGAAGATAGCTTGTTGATTCAATTCTTCGGTGGAGGTAGGTTATGGTTTTCATGCTATTCGTAGTAAACTCTTAATAGTGAATGATATATGTTAGTAGTATTGTAAACCGGTCTATATGCTTAATTGTATGCTTGCATGAATGATGTGACTATGTAATTATGAATAAATAAGCATGATGAAGCTATTGAATCCCAAATCTCGAAAGAAACTTTAATCTACTTGTTAATGATAAGGTCTTGGTATAAAAGAAGGCTTGATGAATTAAAGTAATGGGATTGATGATGCCTTGGTATAGAGAAGGCTTGATAAACGGATATAATGAGAATTAGTGGATCGGAGTGTCACGTTCCGACACATAGTATTAGTGGGACGGGTGTCACGAACCGACACGTAGAATTAGGGGATCGGAGTGTCACGTACCGACACATATAGGGGATCGGAGTGTCACGTTCCGACACATGTAGGGGATCGGAGTGTCACGTTCCGACACATAGTATTAGTGGATCGGAGTGTCACGTTCCGACACATAGTATTAGTGGGACGGGTGTCACGAACCGACACGTAGAATTAGGGGATCGGAGTGTCACGTTCCGACACATGTAGGGGATCGGAGTGTCACGCATGCGACACAAGAGGAAGAAAGATAATGAGTCTTGAAAGATGATAATATACTCAACATAATGAACTTAGTTCCCAAGCGAGTATGGTATTGAGGCGTGAGCCCTCGTGGATGAACTTGATGGTACTTATTGATGATCTTAGTACTTGTTGTTGCTACATGTTGAGTTTTATAGTTGATTTATGATATTAAGCGATATATCTTTTTCTATTTTGAGTTGGCCGATGATATCTACTCGGTACTTGTGGTTGTAATCGACTTCTACTTTTATGTTTTCTTCTTTGCTAATTGTGGAATACAAATAACGTCCGTCATCTTCAACTCAAGATGATTCAAGCGGTCTTACTACAGGAAATTCGGGGTGAGCTAATACGTCTAGCTTGGATGGATCTTCTTCTTCAAGTCTTGATGCCTTGAACTCCGGCATGGACTAGCTTTTATGTATTTTTAGTTCTTAGACATTCTTACTTTAGTCATATGATTGCAGATGTTCTTGTGATGAAGACTTCCACATTTTGGGGATAATAATAGTTATTGATTTTATTAATGAGTTTAAGTCTTCCGCATTACTTTATGATGATATTACATTGAAATGGTAAGGTTTAGATTGGTTGGTTCGCTCATAGGAGGGTAAGTGTGGGTGCCGATCGCGGCGGATTTGGGTCGTGACAAACTTGGTATCAGAGCATTAGGTTCGTTGGTCTCATCACACAAGAACAGGTCTAGTAGAGTCTTAAGGAACGGTAGGGGGACGCCTTTACTTTTCCTTGAGAGGCTATAAGACTTTAGGAAAATTCCACTCTTTCATTCTTTCTTTCGTGCTACTACTTGAGTCCAATTGGTATCTAGGCGATACGAATTGGTATCTGACCATCTTCACTCTATTTTGCAGATGGTTAGAACTAGAGCAACGACTGCACCAGCAGCAACAACGGCACAACAAGAACGATCGAGCCAGGCACCGGGCCGTGGCTCGAGGAAGAGTAGCGGCAAGAGGCCGTGGAAGAGGTCGTGGGAGGACGTCCTCTAGAGGAAGAGGACGAGCACCTAGCCCATCTGATGCTAGGGCAGTGACTTCTCCACCGACGGAGGAAGTGGTAAGAGAGGGGGAGGATGGGGAGAATGAACAAGTGCCGAATGAGGAAATGCCACCCCAACCTACCCCAGAGATGATCAATCAGGTTCTGGCTTATCTTAGCGGGTTATCTGATCACGGTCGAGCACCTCCGGTGGTTTACGCACCAACACCTCCGGTGTCGAGGTACGACATGCGGCTACTATGGCTCTCGCATGGATGCCTCATTGGAGATAGGCACATTTCCACGTCTGANTACTGGACCGATAATGACAAATGATCAACATGAGCTTTTCAGTAAGTTCTTGAAATTGAAACCTCCAGTCTTCAAGGGTGCAGAATCTGAAGATGCTTGTGATTTTCTGGTTGACTGTCACGAGCGGCTGCGCAAGNNNGGTATAGTAGAGCGGTTTGGCGTTGAGTTTGTAAGCTATCGGTTTCAAGGAACGCCAAAATGTGGTGGCGATCACATGTCGAGTGTCAACCGACAGAGGCCACACTCCATGACTTGGGCATCCTTCTACCCCTGTTTATGGAGAAGTATATCCCAAGGACTTTGAGGGATAGGAAACGGGATGAGTTCTTGAGCCTAGAGCAAGGTAGTATGTCGGTTAATGCTTATGAGGCTAAGTTTCGTGCATTATCCAGATATGCCACCCAACTTTGTTTCAGTCCACAAGAGCGGATTCGCCGTTTTGTGAAGGGGTTGAGATCAGAGTTGCGGATTTCGGCCTTACAGGTAGCGGCAACGGCAAAATCCTTCCAAGAGGTGGTAGACTTTGTGATAGAGGTGGAAGGAGTGAAGCCAGATGACTTCACCACAACTTCGACATCAAAAGGTTTCAAAGGGAGGTGAGTTTAATAGTTCGTATACTAGAGGACAGACTTACGGAGGCTACTCAGTTCGACCAATTCAGCCTTCACTACAGATCAGTAGTTGGGGACCACCTCAGACAGTCCAACACTTCTCCGAGAGACATGCTTGACTCTAGAGAGTGTTATGGATGTGGGGAGACTGGACATATTAGGAGGAATTGTCCCAAACAAAGTTATAGACCCCCAATAGCTCGAGGTAGAGGTGGTCATGGTAGAGGCCGTTATTACGGAGGACGTGGTGGTCGAGGTAATGGTGGTCACCAAAGCGGCAGAGGTGATGGGCAAACCGGAGCCACTACATCACAACATGGTAGGGGCAACGGACGCATTTAACGATAGGGCCCATTGTTACGCTTTCCTGGGCGATGCAAGCGGAGGCATCCGATCTTTGTCATCACGGGTAATCTTTTGGTTTGTGATTGCATGGCTTACGTATTGTTTGATCCTGGATCCACATTTTCTTATGTATCTTCCTCATTTGCTAATGGTCTAAATTTACATTGTGAATTACTTGACATGCCTATTCGTGTTTCTACTCAGGTGGGTAGTCCGTGATAGTTGAAAAAGTGTATAGGTCTTGTTTGGTGACTTTTGTGGGGAGCAACACTTATGTAGATTTGGTTATTCTAGAAATGGTTGACTTTGATGTAATTCTGGGTATGACTTGGCTTTCTCCGAATTTTGCGATCTTGGATTGTAATGCTAAAACGGTGACGTTAGCCAAGCCTGGGACAGATCCGTTAGTGTGGGAGGGTGACTACACTTCCAATCCGGTGCGTATCATATCCTTTCTTCGTGCTAAGAAAATGGTTAGTAAAGGGTGTTTAGCTTTCTTGGCACATCTCAAGGATGACACTACTCAAGTACCCTCAATTGAGTCGGTTTCGGTAGTCCGTGAGTTTTTGGATGTGTTCCCAGATCTTCTGGTATGCCACCCGGATAGGGATATTGACCTGATCGACCTTGAACCGCACTCGCCCCATTTCTATACCCCCTTATAGAATGGCTCCCGGAGTTAAGAGAGTTAAAAGCCCAACTTCAAGAGTTGTTGAGCAAAGGCTTCATCGGACCAAGTGCATCTCCTTGGGGTGCTCGGTTTTGTTTGTGAAGAAGAAGGATGGGAGTTTTCGGATGTGCATAGACTACAGACAACTAAACAAGGTAACCATAAAGAACAAGTATCCTCTTCCTCGCATTGATGACTTGTTCGATCAGTTACAAGGTGCTTGTGTCTTCTCTAAGATTGATTTGAGATCCGGTTATCATCAATTGAAAATACGAGCAACGGATGTGCCAAAGACCGCTTTTCGAACGAGGTATGGGCATTACGAATTTGTAGTGATGTCTTTTGGTCTTACGAATGCCCCTGCTGCGTTCATGAGCTTGATGAACGAGATTTTTAAGCCATATTTGGACCTCTTCGTAATCGTATTTATTGATGATATATTGGTATACTCGAAGAGCAAGAAGGAACATGAAGAGCATTTGAGAATGGTATTGGAAACGTTGAGAGAGAAAAAGCTTTATGCCAAGTTCTCTAAGTGTGAGTTTTGGCTAGATGCAGTGTCCTTCTTGGGGCACGTGGTTTCTAAGGAAGGAGTGATGGTGGATCCTTCTAAGATTGAAACAGTGAAGAATTGGGTAAGACCCACTAATGTGTCAGAAATAAGGAGCTTTGTTGGGTTAGCTAGCTACTACCGCCGATTTGTCAAGGGATTCTCTTCTATTGCTTCCCAATTGACGAACTTGACTAAGCAAAATGTTCCATTTGTATGGTCGGATGAGTGTGAGGAAAGCTTTCAAAAGCTCAAGACTTTATTGACTCATGCACCCATTCTCACCTTGCCCGGTGGAAGGTAAGGACTTCATTGTTTATTGTGATGCATCCTATTCGGGTTGGAGTGCAAGTGCTAATGCAAGAGAAGAGTGTAATTGCTTATGCTTCAAGGCAATTAAAGGTGCATGAACGTAACTACCCAACTCATGATTTGGAATTGCAGCGGTAGTGTTTGCATTAAAGCAATGGAGACACTATTTATATGGGGTTAAGTGTGAGGTCTACACGGATCATCGTAGCCTTCAAAGATGTCTTCACTCGTAAAGATTTGAACTTAAGGCAGAGGAGATGGATGGAGTTACTAAAGGACTACGATATCACTATCTTGTATCATCCGGGAAAAGCGAATGTTGTAGACGCTTTGAGTAGAAAGGCGGAAGCATGGGAAGTCTAGCTCATTTGCAAGCTTCTAGACGCCCATTGGCTAGAGAGGTTCAAACTCAAGCTAACGACTTGATGAGGTTAGAAATAAATGAGAAGGGAGGATTGTTGGCTAGTGTGGAGTCGAGATCTTCTTTTCTTGACAAGATTAAGGGAAAACAGTTTAATGATGAAAAATTGATCCGGATCCGAGATAAAGTGTTGAAAGGAGAGGCTAAAGAAGCGACAATCGATGAAGAAGGTGTTTTGAGAATCAAGGGAAGGGTATGTGTACCCCGAGTTGATGATTTGATCAACACTATTCTGACAGAGGCTCATAGTTCAAAGTATTCTATACATCCGGGTGCGACCAAGATGTACCGTGACTTAAAGCAACACTTTTGGTGGAGTAGAATGAGCGTGATATTGTTGACTTTATTGCCAAGTGTCCAAACTGTCAACAAGTGAAATATGAACACCAAAGGCGGAGGAACACTTGAGAGAATGCCCATTCAGGAATGGAAGTGGGAAAGAATTGCTATGGACTTTGTGGTTGGTCTCCCAAGGACAATGGGTAAGTATGACTCCATTTGGGTGATTGTTGATAGGTTAACTAAATCTGCTCATTTCATTCAGGTAAAGGTGACTTACAATGCGAAAAAGTTAGCCAAGATCTATATTTCGTAAATCGTTCGATTGCATGGGGTTCCACTATCCATCATATCGGATAAGGTACGCAGATTTACTTCTAAGTTACGGAAAACATTGCATGCAGAATGGGTACTAGGTTGGACCTTAGTATCTGCGTTCCATCCTCGGCCAGATGGTCGGTCTGAGCGAAGGATTCAAGTGTTGGAGGATATGCTTCGTGCATGTGTGATAGAGTTTGGTGGTCATTGGGATAGCTTCCTACCCTTAGCGGAGTTTTCGTGACAATAATAGCTATCACTCAAGCATTGATATGGCCCCATTTGAAGCATTGTATGGGAGGAGATGTAGATCTCCCATTGGTTGGTTTGATGCATTCGAGGTTAGACCTTGGGGTCTTGATCTCTTGAGGAGTCAATAGAGAAAGTGAAGTCTATTCAAGAAAAGCTTCTAGCGGCGCAAAGTAGACAAAAAGAATATGCAGATCGAAAGGTTAGAGACTTGGAGTTCATGGAGGGTGAACAAGTCTTGTTGAAGGTTTCACCTATGAAAGGGGTGATGCGGTTTGGCAAAAGAGGTAAGCTAAGTCCAAGGTATATTGGACCATTTGAGGTACTAAAGCGAGTAGGAGAGGTGGCTTATGAATTAGCCTTACCTCCAGGGCTGTCCGGAGTACATTCGGTATTTCATGTATCCATGTCGAAAAGATACCATGGAGATGGAAACTACATCATCCGTTGGGATTCAGTTTTGTTTGATAAGAACTTGACTTATGAAGAGGAACCGGTTGCTATATTAGATAGGGAGGTTCGCAAGTTGAGGTCAAGAGAGATTGCATCCATCAAGGTGCAATGGAAGAATCGACCGGTTGAAGAAGCTACTTGGGAGAAGGAGGGGGATATGCAAGAAAAAAACCCACATCTGTTTAAGGATTCGTACTTCCTTCCGCCCTTGTTTTCTCCTTTTGATCGTTCGGGACGAACGATGGGTAAATTGGTATCTATTGTAACGACTGTTTAGTCGTTTTGAAGCGTGATTTTATTTGCGGAAAAAGCGGCCAAAACTACGGACATCCCGACGGACCGTCACAGCACGACGGTCCGTCACGCAGGTGTCGTTACATGACACTTAGAATTCTGAAATTGAGTACTGAAAATCGACTCTCCGAACATCGTGAACGAAGTGGCGGACGCCGTTGTCACATCCACGACGAACCGTCGTGAGTACCGTTGCAAAACACTTCAACTTTTGAGAATTTGGTACAAGAAACGAGTTTCGACCGTCGGGGCGGAGGACAGGGCGGACCGTCGTGTGGTGTGACGGGCGTCCGCGATCCACTGGCGTTGGGGAGGCTGCGGCGACCATGGTGACGGACCGTCGCAGTACGACGGCCCGTCACGAGTTCTGTGATCCAGGCGATTTAGGATTTCTTTCCTCGTTTTAAGGGACGTTTTGGACTATTCTTTCCTTAATTATAAAGTTTGAGAGTTAATATTAATAAATCTAATTACTTGGGGGTTAAAATAGGTAACCTTAAGTTAATTAGTGGGTCATTATTACCATCTTTCATTCCTAATTATATAGAATTAGGGTAAAAGAAAGAGGGTTTGAATAAGAAAAAGAAAAGAACAGAAAGAGAGGAGAAACGAACGAGTAAAGAGAGAGAAACGAAGAGGATCGCAAGGATTTTGAGAAGATAGCTTGTTGATTCAATTCTTCGGTGGAGGTAGGTTATGGTTTTCATGCTATTCGTAGTAAACTCTTAATAGTGAATGATATATGTTAGTAGTATTGTAAACCGGTCTATATGCTTAATTGTATGCTTGCATGAATGATGTGACTATGTAATTATGAATAAATAAGCATGATGAAGCTATTGAATCCCAAATCTCGAAAGAAACTTTAATCTACTTGTTAATGATAAGGTCTTGGTATAAAAGAAGGCTTGATGAATTAAAGTAATGGGATTGATGATGCCTTGGTATAGAGAAGGCTTGATAAACGGATATAATGAGAATTAGTGGATCGGAGTGTCACGTTCCGACACATAGTATTAGTGGGACGGGTGTCACGAACCGACACGTAGAATTAGGGGATCGGAGTGTCACGTACCGACACATATAGGGGATCGGAGTGTCACGTTCCGACACATATAGGGGATCGGAGTGTCACGTTCCGACACATAGTATTAGTGGATCGGAGTGTCACGTTCCGACACATAGTATTAGTGGGACGGGTGTCACGAACCGACACGTAGAATTAGGGGATCGGAGTGTCACGTTCCGACACATGTAGGGGATCGGAGTGTCACGTACCGACACAAGAGGAAGAAAGATAATGAATCTTGAAAGATGATAATATACTCAACATAATGAACTTAATTCCCAAAACGAGTATGGTATTGGCGTGAGCCCTCATGGATGAACTTGATGGTATTTATTGGTGATCTTAGTTGTTGTTGTTGCTTCATGTTGAGTTTTATAGTTGATTTTAGATATTAAGTGATATATACTGTTTTCTATTTTGAGTTGGCCGATGATATCTACTCAGTACTTGTGGTTGTCTTGACCCTACTTTTATGTTTTCTTCTTTGCTAATTGTGGAATACAAATAACGCCCGTCATCTTCAACTCGTGATGATTCAAGCCAGTCTTACTACACCGGAAATTGGGTGAGCTAATACGTCTAGCTTGGGTGGATCTTCTTCTTCAAGTCTTGATGCCTTGAACTCCGGCATGGACTAGCTTTTATGTATTTTTAGTTCTTAGACATTCTTAGTTTAGTCATTTGATTGTAGATGTTCTTGTGATGATGACTTCCAGATTTTGGGGATAATAATAGTTATTGATTTTATTAATGAGTTTAAGTCTTCCGCATTACTTTATGATGATATTACATTGAAATGTTAAGGTTTAGATTGGTTGGTTCGCTCACATAGGAGGGTAAGTGTGGGTGCCAGTCGCGGCCGGATTTGGGTCGTGACAGATTATCGATATCACTTCCCCAAGTTTACAAGGGTGACAAATGATTATACAAATCTTTTAAAAATAATTATGGTGGTCGAGGAATATAACATGGTAGTAATGTAAAATATTATTTTAATGAATAAAAATTTATTTATGGATCTCATATCTTTATAACTTTAATATTCTTTTTCTCACTCATCCATCCCACTTTCTATTTATCCTTCTCTATGCAAGGGCGATCCAAGAAGGTCCACGTGATGTCATGGGACACGATTTTATTGAAAAAATTTGCTATATAAAGTACTTTGTATTTTTTTTTTCCCAAATTTGAATATATTTCATTACACAACAAAAGAAAATATCCTAAAATTAGTATTCGTTATCTCTTTTGTGCATTATTCTCCAATTCTTCAATAAATAATTGTAATGTCCTAAAATTAGTAATTTATTTTCTTTATTGTTTGGATGATTCATAATGTTCATTTGTTAAAAATCAAATAGAGATAAATATATTAGCATTAATTTATATTTAAAGTCAAATAATTATGTATTAACAAAAGTTAAATTAAGATTTGTGCTATTCCGCATATAAAATCAATTATATTATTTTAGGTCATAAATAAATAGTTATTTAAAAGTACTTGTAAATTAACAAATCAAAATATAATTAATATTTTTCATTGTACTGTCTCTATTAATTTATTATTTTTTGTTCTCAAAATTCAAGCAATAACATATTCTTTTATTATATTAACATGATTACAATGAAAATAATAATACTTTTGGTTGAATTGCAACTTAGTGAGAAGGTTATATTTTTGAACAAACCCTATAAGTTGTAATTTTATTATGTAATATAATGATAAAAAAAATACTAATTAAATTTTATGTAACTTGAAGTTTAAGAATAAAAATATTTAATATAAATCGAGAGAGTGTATGTATGTAGGGGTTTATGGATGATTTTCGATTTTGAGTTAAATGGAAATAAAAACAAAACTTATGTAATTATTTGACAAGATTACAAATGGTCTTTCTAGTATATTTTCTGGTTAGATAGTATTTGATACATTTAATTGTATTACGAAATTAGAAAATTATGAAATTATTGAGAAGAGAAAAAATAATAATTTTATATTCCTTTCATTTTTCGTATCAGTTATTTTATTTTTTTCACCTCTTTTAAGAAATTATTAATAAAAATGATGATTTGGTAATTTACTCTTTAAAATTTATTTATTTATTTATTTGCAATTTTACAATTTTTGTTTATGCTTTCAAATTTATATTTTTAAAATCATAGAAAAATTGCTAGCGTAATGAATGAATAAATAAAATAATAGTTTAATTTTGTTAATTAATTAATAATTTTACTCCATATCTCCCAAATTAAGTGTCATTTTTCATTTTTCGAGAGTCAAACAATTTAACCTTGATCAGAAATTTGTGTATGAAATCTTCAATTTATTTGAAATAATATACTTGTAAACTACGTAAAAAGTATTATAGGCCACAATAATTAATAATTCAATATGTTAAAAGGATCTATGAATAAATTACGGTCAAAATAGACTTGTTTGAATCTTAAAATTTGAAAAGTTTCACATAAAAGAGTTTAAGTTTTATGCACCCTCACTGTACAAAAGTTTCTACACCATCAGTTACTTTTAATGAAATTTTATCATAATAACTTATTTTAATAAAATGATATTTACCAAAATAAATAAATAAAATAATATTTACTAAAAAAAAATAAGGTAGTAAAATCGACTTGGATTCTAACCAAAATTATTTCGATAACTAAATTATTTTCTTCCATGTACGTCACTTTTTTCTCAGGCAACTTCAACTCCTATATTTTGTTCATCTACATTTAACTTTTTCATTAATCTTGCAAAAGATAATTATACATGTTAGATAACTTACAATTAATTATATATCAGATCATATAAATAGTCAACACATTTATAGTAAATTATATTTAATATTAGTGAAAGTTCAATAAATAAACTTGTTTTAAGTTGACCACATTTTTATCTTTTTGCCCTTAATATTTTTATACAATCTTCAAATTACCCACATAACCTAACATCTCTTTCTTTCATTTTTTCCTTTTCACGTTTGACATAACAATTTCAGCACTTTTATCCAAACGCATAACTGCTTACTATAAAAATAAGTTTCAGCACTTTCAAAAGTACTTTTTTAAAGCTACTTTTATCAAGCCCATCCAAACGGGCCCATAATATTCACCTTTTGAGAGATTACGTTCACTTGTTTTGCATGACGACATATCACTAAGTAGAAAAAACGTGTCAACTGTCAAGTTTTAAAATCGTTTGACACTTTAAAAATTATTTATTGCCGATTGACAATGTTTGATGTTATGAAAAAGTTTGATGCTGTGAAGTATTACTTGAGTTATAAAAAAGGTGAAAAACCTCAATAAATATAGTAATTGTAATTAACTTCGGAAAAGTAATAATTTAATTATGAAAATAATTTTTGTTAGAATTCAAGTATGATTCAATTACCTGTTGATTTTTTTAAAAAGTAAATTGTACAAATTTTTTTTATTAATTGTGATTATTTTTATTAAAATAAATTATTATGGTTAAATCTCATTAAAAGTAACTGATGGTGTAGAAATTTTTGTACACCAACGATGCACAAAACTTAAATTCCACATAAAATAGATCCACTTGTAGAAAAGTTATGAAGTATTCCCTCTATTCAATTTCATGTGTCAAGAAAATCCAGTTAGAAGGAGAGATTTGTTAGGTTTTTCTTTGATTTTCTTATCATAATTTAAGATTTATTTTTTCTTAAAAAAACACAAAACATTACCTATAATATTTTTTTATATTTGATTTATTCTCTACTTTTAGGAAAATATTTTAAATGAGCTGGTCTTTTTCTAGTAGAAAAGATTTTAGGACTCTATAAATATAGACTTGTTTCTAACACAACATAACAATAAAATCCACAATGTAGTCGTTTAGACTTTTGTTTATGGGGGGATTCTACTCTCTACAGTTTTGATATCTTTTTATTAGTTTTTAATTATGCATGCCAATTGATCATAATATTATGTCTTTTCGTATAGTTTTATGTGTCGTCTAATTTATCGTCTTATGATTTGTAATTGTAAGCTTCCGCATAACGCTCTAATCAACCTTCATAATTCAATAAATATCCCTACCATTCATATTTGGGTTTAATAATATACGACCACTTTTATTATAGACAATTTTTATTAATTTTTTTAAATAGGTGGCAACCATCTATTGCTATATTTTAATTTACTTAAATTAATTAGCACACCTATTCATACATAATTATATCTGACTTAAATTAACTGAACTGAACTCAACCCATTAAAATAATTACACTAAAAAAGAAAACGTGAAATAAGTCTTCCCAACAATTCAAGTCATCTTCCAATCGAATGGTAGATAATGATCGGAATGTATATGATGATGGAACTTTTAGGTTAAGTTAATTTTTTGGTGGGTGTGTATGATTTGGGTTGGACATAATTAAGAATGGGAGGTTTGTTAATTAATTTAAGTAACTTAAAATTTAACAAAATAGATGTTTGTCACACGTATTTAAAAGTTTAATTAAAATATTTATAAATGATTGTCCATTAAAAAAGTGTGTCAGAAATAATAATTCAAAACTCGAGTAGGAAGAAGTTGATTAGGATTTGTTACTTATGATATTTACTTATTTATCTTTAATTCGATTTTGTTAGTTAGAGAATCCTAATTTAATTTTATTTTTTGCTTTTACAAATAAAGATGTTACAGTTATTTTTCAATATACAGAAATATTCAGGAATATACAATAGATATAACTTGAAATACATAGAAACATTTAGAAATATACGATAGATATAACTTGATGAAAGATTCAAGAACCTTTGAGTTTATAAATAAAATATTTTTCTTCAAAGTGATCAATATTGAATCCAAAGGTAGATGACTTAAATATTTGAAAGCTAATAGATGGATGAAGAATAATTTTATATTATTTTCAATTGTCTGGATATTTTAGGCCTTTTTTCGTTTTTAAAATCTACCCAAATCATTGAGTTGATAGAAAATATTAGATAAAATTAATGTTACGATCCATATTTTCAACTTTTGTACATAACTTTGCTTAAATGGTTTAAGGTTTTAGAAACTACACTAAAAGGTTAATTACTTTCTAACTATTGTACTTATCCCGATTTGTTATATATTGAGCATCATTCTTGTTTGAAGTTAACTATCGTGTGTGCTCATTTGAAACATTAATCAGTTCAATGTACCATTTGAATTGTAAATATCACTTCCCCAAGTTTACAAGGGTGAACAATGATTATACAAATCTTTAAAAAGAAATTATGGTGGTTGAGGAATATCATTTCATAATTATGTGAAGTATTATTTTAATAGATAAAAATTTATTTATGGATCTCACATCTTTATAATTTTTTCATTTCTTCTCACTCCACCATGGCTCCACACCACACATTTAACATTAGGATTTTCACAAAGTAATTTTAAGATATAAAAAATAAAGTTAAAACGTGGCAACAACAAGTTGTACTCAAGTTGTCTATAAAAATTGAACCCTCTTCACCATTCAACCAAGGATCACACTAGTGTTAATGGAGTTAAAAGTTAATATATACATATAATGTATTTAAAACTGATTAAATATACATATATATATATATATATATATATATATACTGTGTTATTTTTCAACGAAATAAATTCATATGAACTCAATTGACCCATTGTAGGTCCGCCCCTGTTCCACACCACCTTCTATTTGAATCCCCACCGGCCCACCCCCCTCTATGTTGAGTACTTGGTATATTTTTTAAAATTTTAATATATTTCATTACATGATAAAAATAGCACCATCCTAAAATTAGTATTTTATCATTTTTTTGTGCATTATATCCAATTCTTCAATAAACAATAGTAATGTCTTAAAATTAGTTATTTATTTTCTTTATTGTTTGGATAATTCATTATGTTCATTTGTTAAAAACAAATAAAGACAAATATATTAACACTAATTTATATTTAAAGTAAAAAATTATGCATTTAAAAGAAGTTGAATAAAGATTTGCGCTCTTAACCTATTATATTATTTTTAGGTAAAAAAGTAAATAGTTATTTAAAATTATTTGTAAATCAACAAAATCAAAATATATTTATTTTCATTTTACTCTCTCTCTATTGATTTATTATTTCTTGTTATCGAAATTTCAAGCTGTAAAATATTTTTTTTATTATATTAATGATAAGAATTGCAATTAATGATATTTTTGGTTGAATCGTAAGAGGTTATATTTTTTAACAAACACTGTAAGTTGCAATTCTTATCAAGTTAATATAGTTTTTTAAATATTAATTAAATTTCAGATAGCTTAATTTCAAGGATAAAAATACATCATATAAATTGAAAGTGTATGTATGAATGTAGGAGTTTATGGATGATTTTCTATTTTGAGTTATATTAAAATATAAACAAAACTTATGCAATTATTTGTCAAGATTACGGGTGATCTTTCTATTATATTTTCCCGTTGAAGAATATTTAATACGTTTAGAAAATTATGAAATTATTGAGAAGAGAAAAAGTTTAGTTTTATACTCCTTTCATTTTCGGATTTTTTAACCTTTTTTACACATTCTTTAAGAAATTAATAAAAATGACAATTTACTAATTGGACTGGAGGGGTCAAATGAGCGAGTTGAGTTGAATTTAGAGATATTAAAATGGGTTGAAGTAGAAATCGGATTGGTCTTGACCCACCCAAGTTTAGTTTGTGCTCAAATTGGTTGGATTCAAATGGATTAAAAATGGGTTGGGTCTTGACCTGCCCAATTTGACCTAATTAATCTCAATAATTTTAAGATATTGATATTTAACTTTTATAATTACAATGCGAATCTTAAGTCAATATTTTTTTTTAAAAGTAACAAACGGATAGATTAATCCTAAAAGATGTTCGATAAATAATAATTCATACCTTTAATGTAGGAACATATTTTAGTAAAGAGTTTTAAAACATGTTGAAATTGAAGATTGAATTGGGGCTCAATTAATAATTCTCTAAAAATGGATTAGACTTGAATGAGATGAGATTGAACCAAATTCAAATTATCTTGAGTCCAGTCCTTAAAAATTTTGGACGGATTACCTATGTTTGAGTTTATTTTTGACACCCCTATAATTAGATAATGCTAAATGACCAGAAAATTTAGCTAGAAATTTAAAAAATCTATAATATCCTTTTTATTTTAAAATAAACTGATCCTTTTCTTTTCATTTTTTTTAAATAAAAAGGTATATTAAAATTAAAATGATAAAAATATTTTAAAAAATAAAATAAAAAATTTGTTATTTTATCAGTTTGACCAAATTTTGGCCATAGTTTCTAGCCAAAATGATTTTTCCTTACTAATGTCTTCTTAAGGATTATATATTTTTTGCAATACAACAAATTTTTGTTTATACATTCAAAAAAAATAAATAAATATTAACTGCTAGGGTAATGAAAATAAAAAAATTATAGTTTAATTTTGTTAATTGATATATAATTTCACTCCTTCTGCCCATTCAAAGTGTCAATTTTTTTCGAGAGTCAAACAATTTAACTTTAATAAAAAAATTTGCATATGGAATCTTTAAATTTTTTTAAAATTAAATTTATATATTTATAAATTATGTAAAAATATTATAAATCACAATAATTATTAATTCAAAATATTAAAAATATCTATAAAAAAAGTTACGAATAAAAATAGACTTAGAATCTCAGAATCAGAAAAATAGCACACAGAATGGAACTGAGTGAATAATAATTTATTTTTAGTAATTTACATGATTACTACCAAATGTTAGGAGTACGTGGAATTAGTTTAAATTCCATACTTTTAAAATTATTTAAGGATATTGGAAAATAGCAAACTTTGATATAATGGTAAAAAAACATTGTGGAAAAGTTAAAGTAATAGGAAAAAGTTAAAAAAGTAAGAGAGAAGAAATTTTGGCCCATTTTTTTCGAAAATGCGATTCGATAATCCATTCGTCAAATTGAAAAAAAGAACTTCACACAACTTTTGTGTGCCATCTTATACTTATTTCTCAACCATCATAATTTTCTTTTTGGATCTTATCGAATTTTCAAATATCAAATGAAGCACATTTTTTGATACAACTTTAAAATCTTTAATAATATAAATATCGAGATTTTAAAAATAAATTATGTATCAAGAATGAACTGAATAACGTCTTATTGACCTTGATAATTTCAAACAAATAAATAAAAATATGAAAAAAACCTTTTGGCCAGAAAATTTTGAGATGGATGACCATGTAGCACTTCCCATGATAATATAACAGATCTTTTGAAATTGATGACAAAAGATCGAACGCTTATTCTTAAAAGGACCAAGTGGATCGTTAGGGATACATATAACATGATTCTACACTATCATGTAAATGAATTAACCTAGCTCAATGTCATGTTGAAAAATATTGAACCTAACTTGAATTAAAAAATTAGTTCATATATAACGTTAAAATTAGCCATGTACTATTGTTATGGGAAGAACTATCCATTATCTTAACTAATAGTTTGATTCACTTGACATTTTTCTGATGACATCAAATGTCATTGAGGGAGCCTAAAAGAAAAGTAGAAGACAAACAAACATGAATATATGGGTGGTTGGGACATAACTGAAAAATTATGGAAGGTGGTACCCTTGTAATTGTTTTGAACTTGATAAGAGATGGATTAGATGTTGAAAAAGATGTGTCTAATACTCGTAAACAGAGGCGGGGTCAGAATTAGGACTTTGGAGTTTTTAAGTTTTAGGTGGAGTTTTAACCTACAACGCTAGTGTGAATGACATTTCCACTACCACAAATTCCACCTAACTCTGCCTCTACTCGCAGAAATATTTTACCTTTTATAATAGGAGTTTATCATGACAACTTTAAGGAAAATAGGTCGGATTTCCCATGGAGAAATTGACAAATTTCTAAGCATTTAGAGCCTCTTATAGTTCATCTATTGGAAGTCAATTAAAGGAGAAACACATCATTATATCGACATTAATAATCATCAACTAATGACATTATTTATCCATTTTCACTGAGTCATTAAGGCTATTAATGATTAACTAACTGAGGGATTAAGAGGCAAGAATGATATAGTTTAACCACTAAATCATTGTTAACGATACCGTAAGCAGAGCTTATATTCTTGTCATAGTCACTGGATGACCCAGAAAATGACATAAGATAATTCATTTTTTCTTTTGTTGTGATTTAACTAACATGATTAAGATATCCATGTGATTATGTTTCCTAACTATCTTGAGTGTTCTCATTATTAATAAGCATAATTAAGGTTATCACATCTCCAATTAATGGACCCCCAATTTAAATTCCTCCCATTTATATGTTCCCCAAGATTAACGTGCCATGTTTTTTGCATTGAGTTTAACAATGATTAAAATTATCACCATCCCTTCTAAAAGAAAATGAAAAATTAATTCTACGTCATTCCTTAAAAGAAATTTACACTTTCTTTTGTTTTGGGTAAGTTATATACAAATGTTTTTGAGAAAATAATTTTTACTTACATTATCAGTAAAACAAATGTGAAAATATTTATTGAGAGCACACTTTTATTATTTAATTATATTTTTAATAAGCCTCCTCACTTGCTGATCTTATTTTTTTTTCACGATCAAGCATGTGAATTTTTTTTAATTTGGGTGGCGATGAGATTCGATCTCAGAATCTCTGTCTGTTCTGATATCATGAAGAACAATAAGAATAATATCGCTAACTGTATTGTTCTGTATATACTCCTTCACGATTTACAATATATATATATATATATATATATATATATATATATATATATATATATATATATATATATATATATATATATATATATATATATATAAAATAAGTGCTTACTAAGACTTCTAACTATCATAGGAAACAAATATATATACAAGGTAAAAGAGATATTCCCTTATTATGGATCCCTACAATCAAATCACGTTGATACTCTACCAATCAGCAATTTTAAAAGTTTTAAAAAAGTGTTTAAGTTGTAAGCACATGATATGAGATTATTTTAAGGGCAAATTTTATATATAGCAAAGAAAAAATTGACAATTATAGGTTATAGCAAACTATTCAAAATTGCGTTCCGTAGCAAATTAAAAGTTTGCTATGGGTGACCTTTTTTTTTTATAATAGTTAACAAATATCTTCCTTTTATACAATTTAATTTTTTTTTAAAAAATAGACAGCAAATAAATAAGGAAAAGATCCTATAATTCAAGCGAACTAAGTTTTAGTTTCATTCTCTCTTTTTCTCCTTCACTCGTAATAGCTTCATTATAGACAATTCAAAAAATTGATCAAGCTATTGAAGTAGATAAATTATACACTTATACACACAATTGTATAATGAGACAGTAAATTATGCAGTATAAGATATGAATATAAAGCAGATATTAAGATATTATATGTTTATACAAGAACAATTGCATAAGCACATAAACAGATACAAGAGTTTATTATACATTTATACAAATAGTATTGTATAAGGCATGAATCAAGAGAAACACAAAAACATATACTAATATAGATTATACATTTATACAACTACAATTGTATAAGCACATAAACAGATACAAGAATTTATTATACATTTTATACAAACAGTATTATATAAGGCATGAATTAACAGAAACACAAAAACATATAATAATAGAGATTATACATTTATACAACTACAATTGTATAAGCACATAAACAGATACAAAAATTTATTATACATTTTATACAAACAGTATTATATAAGGCATGAATTAACAGAAACACAAAAACATATACTAATATAGATTATACATTTTTACAATTACAATTGTATAAGACATGATTCAACACAAAAACAAAACATATAATATAAAACCTGAACATATACATGAACAATGATTATACACGTACATTATGATGCTTGATTGACCCAGAACCAACAGCTTCATTTTTATCATTATGAACGGTATAAACATCAGCTTTATGTTTCCTTTTCTTACTTGACCCAGTAACAACATCGACATGATTCTTCACACCTTCATCAACAAATCTACTTGGGTCATTATTGAATTTGGATCTAATCTCTTGAATGGTAGTAGATTTAGACAATGAACTTGAAATCTCCCCAAAATCCTGAGTTAGACCCAATGAAAATAATGGGTGTTCAACATCAATTTCAAGATGCAATGGTATACCTCTTGTGAATCTTTTCGATGGAGATTGGCATCCATTGATTGAACCAAAATTCTGAAGGATTTAACAAGTGAAGTGAAAAGGTAGTTTTAAGAAATTCAAAAAAAAAAAAATTTGATAATGTGAGATGAGTTTTAGGTAATACCTTGAAATTTTTGAAATAGTTTGAAAAAACGCAATGACGTGTGTGATAGAAGAAGCTGATAGTTTAAAATTACAATTATGGAGAAAATTATGGAGAAATTGAAGGAAGAAGAAGAATTTGTATAAAAAGTATAGAAAAAGGGGAAAAGAGGATTTTGTTTTGGGGAATTTTTTTTTATACAAATTGGTGGGATCTGTATAGAAAACTTACAGAGAGTTTGCCCTTTAAAGAAAATAACTGAAAGGAGGTTTATTTGATTTAATTACCTTCCTTAGTTTGCCATTCTTCACAATTTTCCCTTAATTATATGAATTTGAAGTTATGCAATTTTAAAAGTTTTAAAAAAGTGTTTAAATTGTAAGCACATGATATGACATTAATTATATGAATTAGAAGTTATCTTTTGCTAAATAACTCTGTAGTACACATTATGAAACTTATAAAAGGATAATTTAAATGTATTTTCAACTCTTTACTCTTTAACTATTATGTGTACTATATTTACGCAACTATAACAACAAAAAAGATAATTGTGTTCAACTTTAATATTATATAAGTATTAGTCATGAGCAGTGCAGATATATATAAATTTTACTATGGGGTGTCCAACAACACTAGTGTGTAATTGTCACAATAAAAAATAAAACTGTGTTATTTGGGGTTTGAACCTAGAACGCCTTCATTCAAATAGACACTTATTATCTATGCGCCAAAGACATAATTTTTGTCAAGAGTGTCCAACTTTAAATATATATATCCTTTAAATTTACAATTTGACACACTTATACAATGTCATGAGTCATCGATAACCTAAAAAAATTATAAATAATTTGTGATAACCTATATAAATTACATTATTTTTATAGAAATTGACGCACAATTTATTCCGGTCTATACAAGTTACAATCTAATACCTTGTAATCAGTGGCGGAACAAGAAGTTTCACAAAGGGTGTCTAGAAACATGTAATTACATCTAGATCTTATTGTGTTTATGTCTCATGTTCATAATTTATATCTTCTTGGAGCAACGACAAATCATTTATGACTTACTTGGGCTATTTGTTCAATCACCTGGTCGTTCGTTTAGTTTTTATGCAAATTTTAGTATTTTGGAGCTTTTGAATCTTGAACTGTCAGTTGCGATCAAAAGTTGAACAAGATGACCTTAGAATTCAATTTTGAGGATTCCATTAGCTCCAAAAGGGTCATTTTAGGCTAGTAACAGGGCCAGCACGACGAGGCTATCAATGCAAGTTTGTGCGATTTGACATTTTAACTTTGAAGTTAAGCCGTAAGTTTGACTTTAGTCAACATTAGGAGTATACTAGTGCAGATGAGAATTCCGTCAGTGGAGTTATCTCCGGAATGATGAATTTGGTCAAAAACAATTCTTCGTTTGGATCCTGAAGCTTGTAAGTTAATTCTGATCCCCCTTGTGGATTTTGGATTAAACTGAAGTTAGGGTGTGGACCTACTTTTTCCCAAGATGATCTCGTATGAGAATTTAGACTACTCCATTGAGTCCGTAATATCAAATTTGGCAGGGTTGCATATCTCGTATGAATTCATGGGGTTCTGAATGAATCCCGAGCACCCAATCGAAGAATTCAAAGTTTAAGCAAAGCAACTAAAGTGCCGATATCTGTTACAAGCTTTCAAGCGACCAGAGATTAGACTTGTAGAGACCATAATTAGAGGGTGTATGTATTGAGCTAAAAGTTAGTCAAACCTACTTTTAAGTCAGTTTTTAACTTCTGGAAGTGTTTGGCAAATATAAAAGTTAACTTATAATGAGTTAGAATGTGTTTGGTAAGGTCAATAATGATTTAAAATAAGTTTAGAATGACTTAAAATAAGTCAAAAATCAAAAGAATGTCTCCCCTTACTTTTTATTTTTAACTTGATAGTCATTTCAGTTTGACTTTTTATTTTTGACCTAAAAGCTATTTTAAGCCAATCCAAACAGGCTCTTAGACTTTTAGCAACCATATCTTGACTATTTATATAGAGATTTTACAACCTCATTTATATAGATTTCTCCCTCATTAGAGCTCTGATTTAAGTGATTCAAAGTACTGGTTGATCTTTAAGAGTATCGCTACTTGGTGAAGTGATTGGGAGATATTGAAGGACCTCTGTTTCATGTGATATTCGTGGTTGAGCTAATACTCTATCTCTCTTTGTTGCTTCACTTGTAGATTGTTTGCATGTGTTGTTGTGGGATACTTTACGAGTCAGATAGTGTTCATTTTTGGACATAAGTTTGAAATAGATTAATACCTCTTGATGGAGTCAATTTCAAAAATTTTGGTGTGGTTTCCACAATTCCCATTTGACTCTAAAAATTATGTTAATTTTAGGTGATTTTGGTGTCTAAACGATCGTATTGACATTCTGATCCTATTTCTGATGGAGTGGCAGTGTTTAGAGGCCATTTAGAAGTGAAAAGCTCAGACCTTGTGATTTGGAGCGTGTGCGGTCAGTCTACGGGTAGGATACAACTTCCTTTCTAATTAGATTGAGCATAAATATGTGAACTCATGATAGTTATTGTGAATCAACCCTTTTCTATTTCCTCTCCCCATTTCTACGGCTTCGATGCATTGTTGGAGATTGTATGCTTTCTTGGGACTTGAGTGATTTTTGCTTGAAGCCTTTTTTGATACCTTTTGGAGTGGACATCGATCCACAGTTTCTTGGATCCTACTAGAGATCCTCGTTCATGTGAATCAACCCTTTCTGTTTCCTCTCCATATTTCTACGACTTTGATGCATTGTTGGAGATTATATGCTTTCTTGGGGCTTGAGTAATTTTCGCTTGGAGCCTTTTGTGATACCTTTGGGAGTGGACGTCGATCCACAGTGTCTTGGATCCTACTGTAAATCTTCTTCGAAATTGGTATACTCCTGATAAACTTTGATATTATTTTGGGTATGTATTGTCTCTCCCGGAATCATGCTGTTCTTAATTCTTATGCTAAGATTGTGACCTTCGTTATGTCTGGTATCCCGAGAGTTGAGTAGACAGGTGCTAGTGGTTCCTACCCAATCAAAGTTATCTCAATCATTCAACCTCAGATATCGGTTGATAGTGGTTGTTTTTATAATTTGACTTTTACTCGAGCTACTACTGTTGAGACACCTCCTATAGATTTAATGCCTATGGTTCAAAAGTTTTAAGATGTGTTTTATACTGTCACGCTCCGAGCCTACACCCTGAGCGGGAGTGGTACTCGAAGACCTGGCCCCAAGAGAATCCTGGGCCTGGCTTTCTTAACTTAGCGTAAGACTTAAACACAAGAGAAATAACTCAAGGAAAATAACTTGAAAATATTAACTTAGCAAAAATCGTAACTTAAGTCTTAAACGTATACAAATGAAATGAGTAAGAGATAAGAAACTTATACTATCTATCTATGAAGCCCCTTTAATAAAGATGGATGTTGGGATAGGTTCCCCAATCATCCTAACAACTGAAACCTAAGAAAAACAATGATAAAAGTTGTCCTCCGGAATGAAGGGAGTCTTAACAACTGACTTTGAGCTGCTCACTGGATCAATAGTACGCCAGATGCTGATCCTATTTACCTGCGTCTGCATCATGATACGATGCAAGCCAACTGGCATCAGTACATCGAATATACGAGTTGGAATGCTAAAAAACCTTAAGCTCGAAGAGAGTAAGAAGGAACACTTACCTTGGATCTGCTCAACTCATGAATAACATAACTCAATATAACTAACTCATTTCAATATAAAACAATTTAAAAGAAAGTGCAATATAAAGAAAAACTGGTTGAGAATATGTTGTAAACTCTAAATGTATACAAGGATACAATTAACTCTAAGATGTATCTAAAAATACAAATAAACTGATGTGTGTGTGTGTGTATATATATATATATATATATATATATATATATATATATATATATATACATTTTAACTATGGGAGTTTCTCTAATCGAAAACCATCACTTAAGAGCTATAATGATGATACAACGATTTACCTCACGCTACCAGCGTATCCTATACCCGACCAAAGGTATAAGACCTGAATTGCGTATGAAAAGGGTTCATCTAATAAGTATGACCCTTTTCTAGCCATGGTGGCTACATGGTTTTATGCAGATGTGAGTTATCTGAACTCATGCTCGTCCCCAATTTGGTGCTCAATGATACTCCCAGAATATACTGGCTCTTATGTTTTTAAAACATACTTCTTCTGTAATTTGAGATTACTGCTCAAAACTTAGCTCAAAGGCTATCTTGGAAATCTCAGTTTCCTGCTTGGTTCATTTTATAAAGTTATTATTCTTTTCTGAAAACTAGCCCGAAGGCTCTTTGAAAATCTCAGTTTCTGTCTTTATCTAAATGTTAAAACATTTTAATTCTCTTTGGGAATACTTAGTCCCCATATACTTTTGAGAAATGAACTACAACTTTACTCTTTAATCTTTACTTAGCTCAAAACTTGAGTCTTTAAACAAAATTAAAATGTTGTTAAAGGCCCTTGAGAACTCTTAAAAACTTTGCTCGACTTGCTTCTTAACTCTGACTCCTAACTTCCTTGACTTTGATCTTAATATTCCTTGAATCAGATTATGGATTCAAGGTTCATTATCTCATGTTTATGGATGATTTCATGATATTTAAATGTACCTTATAATATTGGAAATAACTAGGAAACATGGGTAAATGACTTAGGAACTAGTACGAAAAGGTGGGGGAAGAACAACGAGAAATGGTGTCCCTGGTGCTCTTAGAGAGGGGGGGGGGGAGACAACCCTCAAACTTTAAATAAGTTTTGGTGGCGTACTTGCTGGCGCAACGCGTTAGAGGACAAAGTTCAGAAGAACTTTTGTGGCACTCTAGCAGGCGGCGATGCCCCAAGCCTCAACTAGAAAACTTCCAACTTTTATTCTTCATTTTCATCTCTAATCCTCTAAACTTACATGGTTCTTTCCCCAAGAACTTTGGATCATTAGTACCCTCAATATCCAATAGATTTGACTCGAAAAATGACTCGGAAACAGGAATAAAATCAACACTAGCATGCAACAACTCAACCAACATGAATTCAACAATGTTCTTTAAGAACTTCACTTTTTATCATTCAACCAACTCAAAATTGATGACTTTAAACAAGGTTGCGTGTGGGTTAACTAACTCAACATGAAAAGATCTCACATACCTTGATAGGGATCACCCCCGACAAAATCCACTCGCAAACCTTGTCGTTCATGGAAATTCTTGACCTTTATCCATTTCCTTCTTTTTTACTCTCTTCTCCAAGCCCTAAGTGTGATTTTGATTTTCTAAAATTTAACTAAAGTTAGTTTTTACCCTAATAAGCCCCTAAAACTAATAGGAAATCAATTGGTGAAAATACTAGTTTGCCCTTTCTTAAATCTGGATTGAGATTGTTCTTACTTCAACAACCCAACTTCCGATAAACATATCTATAATATATAACAAATGTGCAAACCCAGTGGTGTTGAAAAGATCTCTCCAAGGGATTTCCAACCATATCAAGAATTACCTCTAATTCATCATGAGCTAGAAGTTATGGCCGTTTGAATATGACCAAAACTCACTTTCTTAACTTCGGCAATTTTCCAGATTTTTCCCTTTTCTTTCCTAAAATGAATATTTTTAGTTTCTTAGCTTATTCTTAGATATTTAAAATGGTGAGATTTTACACCTACTAACCTTCCTGACGTTCCTGTGGATAGGAATACTGAGTTTTCTTTTGACATAGAGTTGGGCACCAAACCCATTTATATTCCTTCTTATTGTATGGTTGCATGTGAGTTGAAGGAATTGAAGGACTAGTTATAAGATTTGTTGAATAATTGGTTCATGTTTCCTAGTATTTATCCATGGGGTGTTCGTGTGTTGCTAGTAAGGAAAAATGATATATCCATGAGGTGTGTATTGATTATCGATAGTTGAACAAGGTGATGAGAAACAAGTATCCACTTTCTCTTATTGATGATTTATTATCAGCTACAGAGTGCATCTTTATTTTTTAAGATTGATTGGAGGTCTAGGTACCATCAACTGAAGATAAAGAAGTGAATGGTCAGACTAGAACTATGTCAGTTACTCAAGATCTAGAGTATTGTGAGACTTGAAGGCTATTCCGATGATTTATTCAGAGCTTCTCAACTACAACATCTTCTTTTACCAAATTGAATCCATAGAATGTGATCTTCCAGTGGTCTTTGGTTCGTGTTTTGACATTGTTTGTAGGGTGTGAACTTCACTCTTTATTATGATGCTTCTTGAGTCGGGTTAGGTAGTGTTAAGATGCATAAGGGTAAGGTAATATATTTTGCCTCTAGAGAGTTGAAGACCAACGAGAGGAACTATTATACCCATAATCTAGAGTTGGAAATCGTAGTGTTTATGCTTATGCTATGGACACATTATATGAATGAGGTTCATTGTGAGGTCTCCATGGATTATCTAAGTCTTCATTACATCTTCAACTAGAGGGATCTGAACTTGAGGCAACGTAGATGGATTGAGATATTGAAGGAATACGACATCACCATCTTGTATCATCCAAAGAAGTTCAATGTGGTGGTCGCTGCTTTGAGTACGAAGGCTTCTAGCATGTAAAGTCTTGACACTATTATTGTGAAAAAGATACCATTGACTAGGGACATTAAGAGGTTAGATAATAGTCTCATCCGATTACTGATTTTTGAGAAGTTAGATGGTTTTCTTGCTTTTATTAAGGCTCACTCGTATTTAGTTGAGTAGATTCTTGAGCATTTGTTTGATCACGAGAAGCTATGACTCATTCGATACAAGGTGATGAAAGGGGAAACAAAGGATAATGTCCTTGATTTAGAGGGTTCCTTGAGGATTGAGGAAGGATATGTGTGCTAAGGTGGGTGATTTAATTTGTATTATTCGTTAGAAGGCACATTCTTCGGGATATTCAATATATCCGGGGGTGGTGAAGATGTATCACGATCGGAGCCATCACTATTGATGGTGTAAGATGAAAAGGGTATTGTAAATTTTGTTTTAAGGTACTTAAATTGCCAACAAGCCAAATGTGAGCGCCAGAAGTCCAGAGGTATATATTAGAGGATGCCTATTCTTAATTGAAAGTTGGAAAGGATCACTATGGACTTCATTACGAGACTACTGTGGGTGGTTATGACTCTATTGGGTGGTCATTGACCAGCTTACCAAGTAAACCTGTTTCATACTAGTCCATGTGAAATATATGGTAGAGAAGGTAACTGAGCTTTATATTAGTCAAATTATGCGACTATATGGAGTCCCAATATCTATTGTCCCAGATTGAGGTTCCTTGATCACTTTCTATTTTTTGGAAGGAGTTATAACATGGCTTTGGTACTCAGTTAGATATGACTACAACATTTCATCCTCAGATACATGGTCAGCACGAGCAGTCAATTCAGGTGTTGGAGCACATTAATTAAGCTTGTGTGATCGATTTTGGTGCTAAATGATATCATAATTTTCCTTGGTAGAGTTTGCCAATAATAACAACTATCATTTCAATATCCATATGGTCGCATTTGAGGTGTTGCATGGCAGAGTGTAGATGTCCAATCGTATGGTTTGATTTAGCTGACATGGACTCATTAGATACAAACTTTCTTAGAGATGCTACGAAGTAGGTTTGTATAATTTAGAGTATACTGTTGACAACCTAGAGTCAACAAAAGAGTTATGCAAATTGAGAGAGCTCTAGTGCTTATGAAGGGTGATCATGCTTGATTTGGAGTATCACCCATGAAGGGTGTGATGAGGTTTGGAAATAAAGCCAAGATTAACCCTAGATTCATTGGACCTTTTGAGATTTTGAGTCCTATGAGAGAAAGGTGGCCTATAAGTTGGCTTTGCTACATAGCTTGTCAGCTAGGGATCCCCTGCTTTGTCTCCATACTTTGGAAATACGTGTGGAATGAGTTATATGTATTTTGGGTTGATTTAGTTGAGTTGGTTCAAGACTTTTCTTTTGAGGAGGAACCTATAACCATTTGGGATAGGCATGTCTGAAAGTGTAGGACCAAAGAGATTGCTCCTGTGAAGGTTAAGCGAAAGCATTGTTGGGTTGGTAAGGCGACTTGGGATACATAGACAAATAAGATGATAGATATCCTCAACTTTTCGATGTTTAAGGTACTTTCTTTTTCTTTATTTTCAAGGATGAACATAATTTTTATTGGTGAATACTTTAATGACTCAATCGGTCATTTTTTGTAAGTTTTATAAATTCACCATTTTGCCCCTCCTAATATTAACCCTGAGTCTTTATTATTGAGTTTCAAAGAGTTTGTTTCTAACTTTCAGTTTGACATTGAGAATTTGATAAGTTTTGATTTTTGAAAGCTAATGTTGCAAATAGAGATTTTCAATCTCTTTTGGAGTTTCGAGTGTCGGAATGGAATTTCATCAATCCTATAATGTGGAATCTTGTATGTGAGAATTGTTAAATTTGTATTCGGAGTCCATTATAGGATTTAGGGTCATTATTTTTGAAATTATAGAAATTGAGCCTTTGAGTTGACTTTGGTAAATATTTTGGGAATTGATGCTCAAATCAGAATCTTGAGAGTTATGTTGGATTCAGGGGATCATTTAGGCCTAGGTGAGGTATTGGTTGATTTTAAAAGGTCCAAAGCTTATTTTAGCTTTTTTAGGTGATGAGTTAATTTTTTTGTTTTTCTTGATTGTCGGGTTAAATAGACTTCAAATTCATGTTTCGATGTCTCCATTAAATCAGAAACATCGAGTATGTTTGATTTGCATATGTGGTTTGTGTGCAAGGGGTTTTGCATGGATTTCGAGGGTCTTTTAGATGTTTTGACAGTTGGTTGACTTTTCTTGGGTCTAATATCTATTACTCTTGTGATCGTGATAGAGGTTTCACTTTCACGAGACCTTGAGCTCGAAAGCAAACGGAATGATAATTCGGACCTACTTGACAGTCACGTAGGGCCTATTCGTGACCGCAAGATCATTCTTGAAAGCAATTTTTTTTGTAAAAGTGAAGGCTTGTTCACAAAAGCAAATGAATAGTATATGCGGGACTTGCTTTTGCGAACCTAGAGTCGCTTTTGCGACATCAAAAAGGGTTTTTAGTCTGAAATATTCAAGGTTTAAGCCCCATTTTTCATTTTTGAACTTGGAAAAACCCTTAGAGGAGATTTTGAAAGGATTTCTTGTTCTAAATCTTTGGGTAAGCTTCTATGATCGTTGAAATTTATTTTTCTTTTATTATTTATGGATTTTAACATCAAAATTTGGGATTTTTATTGGTGAACGACAAGAAATCAAGTTCTTAACAAAATGGATACTATGAACTAATTTTGAGTCTTTTTTCAAATTGATTTTGACTAGTGAGTTCCTAAAGACATGAGTATTTATTTAAAGGGTTGATTTTCGAATTCAAACTCCATTTTGGAATTGGGTTTTTAGTTGATTTACTAATTTTTCAAAGTAATATATTCGGGTATTGTTGTTTCTGAAAATTTATTGTGGATACTTGATTGATATTGATTGTCTGATTGACATTGATTGAAAGGGGAAGACTAAAATCTTGGAGTATTTAATGGATTCCAACCTTGTAGTCTAGTAGAATTCATGTATACTCTTTGTTTTTTGTTTTTTTGGTATAATTGGAATGAGGTGAAGGATTAACTTTCCACTTGATAAATCTTAATGAATAAAAAAAGTGTTGAAAAAAAAAGAGGCTATATGATGATTGTGCTGATGTGAATTGCCTTGTTATGACCCTTGTTGTTTGATTAATGAAATACCTATTAGCATGAATGTGGAGTTGAAAGGCATGAATTAGTGCATCTTCAATGTGGTGAGGTGTTGTTTGTTTGTGCAATGATATATTGAACATTGTAATAATAAATATGAGAGTTATGATTTCATGGTCATTATCGATAAATATTTACGATGTCGAGGCCATTTTCAACAATTGTTTATGAGGTCGAGGTCTTTTTTAGCATGTATCTATAATGTCAAGGTTATTGGCGCTAAGTATTTATGATACCAAGATATTCTCAAGTAAGTGCTTATTATGTTGAGGTCATTGCCAACAAGTGTTTTTGATGCTAAGGTCTTTTACTGCAATTGTTTATAATGATGAGGTCAATGCCGACAAGTTCTATGATGCCAAGATCTCTTCTATAAAGTGTTTATGATTCGAAGATCATTTCCAACTAGTGGTCTAATATAAAAAATATGGTTACGATTCCTGATAGTGATATTATGTCCATATGAATGTTTTGGTGAGAGATTGAATTTATGATTTGATGCATTTTGATGTTCATGTGTGACTTACTTGTTGTAATCTATGCAACACTTGTTAGTTGTCATTTATCTACTTGAAATTGAGGTTGACTTACTTGATTCGTATTGATTATTGTATTGTGATTGTGGAATTATGACTTGAGCCTCATCAGTTGTGTATTGTAGAACTTGTAGGCTGATTGAATTCTGTGCAAATTGAGTTTAAGGAGGTTCGGTTAGAATGAAAGAGGTATTCAATTTTTAGATAGTTGCTTTGTTTAGTTGATTGCTTGTTGTGTGCCGTGTTATTGGTACTCACCCCTTGCTTCTACACTTATGCAGGTTCCGAGCTAAGTGCTATGTGATTGTTTGTTCTTTTCCTACTATCTGAGGCCTGTCAAAAGGACTATTGAGAGGTATCTTCTTTTCATACCGATGTTCCCTCTTTTCTTTTATACTATGTTGTGTTCTATCTGAGAAACAAAGACTTGATATTGTTTAATTATTTTATTTCCACACTTCTGTATTAGAGGCTTGTACACATGACAACTAGGTTTTGGGGTGTTAATAGAATGAATAAGTTTTCCACTTTTATCTTTTTCTTATTTTATCTTTCCGCTTTTCTTTAATTTCGTTGGGCTGAGGCTGACTTGTCTTGGTGAAAATAGAAAAGTACGACCATGTCCATTTGTTGGTCGTGAGAACGATGCAGGTTCATTTGTTACTTCGACTTCACCAAAGTACCTCATTGGTAGCCTCCCTAGCAACGCCTGATTTAACGTAGCGTCACAATATAATGTTCTTGGATAGTCGCACTTCAGTAAAGTACGTCATGGGTAAGCACCCATGCAACGCCTGATTTAACATTGCAACACATCATATGCTCCTTTATTACTCAAACATTATCAAGGGCCCGTTTTTCACCTCTTTTACCTCATTTGTAGGTATGTTTTCACCCATTGACTATTTACCTTCATGATTTTCATTCTCAATTGTGTCATTTAATAACACTTGGACCATACAAAATGGTTCTAGTGACTTTGAATGTAGTTTCTCAATAATAAAATGAATTCTAGAATTGAATAGAAGAACCACATCATTCTAGTGTTTGGGATTCATGTGTGTTATATGAGCTTTTCCATGCTTTCCTTATGTTATGCATGTTCCTTGTGAAATTCATGTGAATAAGAAAATGATTTTTCATGATTTATGTTCCTCATGTTGTTGTATATTTAATATAAATTGCCTATTTGACCTCATGAAATGTGTTGATGAACATGCTTTAGCATATATTCAATGGTTATAACATATTGGCTCCATAATTGTATGTTGAGCATTATTTTAATTGGAGAAGGTAATTTCTCGTATGAATATGATAAATATTGAGTTTCATGCATATAGGGTTGTTAGATGTAGTCCCTACTTTCTTGAATTGCATTGATTATGTTTTAAGATGGAATAGATGTTTCCTCCTTTGAATTGTTTATATTTCATGCATGATGGATTGCTAGTCTTGATTCTTTACTTCCGTAAGGTGTCTAGATCATCACCTGAAGATGAATATTTTCAAAGGGGAGATATTGTAACACTCCAAGAACTAGTAGACCTACCTAGGGGTAGACGTTATGGTTAGATCCTTGAACGTTCCTTCCCTTACCTTAAAAATTCATGTTTTTGTGTTAGAAAGTCAAGGCCTAAACCCAAGGACCAACCATGGGTCTTTGAGGAAAACACTTAGAATAGGGTACCCACGCCTCGTGGGTTAACCCACACTCCGTGGGAAGGCAATGTTTGAAAATCCTTTGACCAAGCCCTCCAAAATAGTATGTGGAACCCCCCCTCCCCCCACGCTTCACCAGCATGGTCCGTGGGTCCATCCATGATCCGTAGGTGAGGGCGTCATGGGTGATACCTGGAAAGCAATTTTTAGGAGTTATTTGAGTGGTAGTTTAGGGTTTTCCAATTCAATTAACTATTAAGTGAAATTGTTTTGTATTATTTTATACTAAGCTATATAAGTGTTTTAATCCCCTAAACTAATTCATCTAAATCATAAACACCAACTTCCCAAATCAAAATCAGTTTCCCCCAAAATCTTCTCTCTAGAACTTCAACGAAGAAGAAGAAAATCAAGCTAGGGTTTGAAGTAGAGGCCTTTTCCACTAAATTTCACGAGGATTCTTCATCAAGTTATGGTAGTCCTTGATCCATGGATAGTTTTCATCTACTGATTCCCTGCATACTCAACTTCAAACTAGTAATATCCCCAAAAGGCTAGGGTTTTAGTGTCATCGATTACTTCAAAAATGTTTCTATTGATTTAATTATTTATATTATGATCGTATTGTTGTTTTGTTATGGTTTTTATGATGAAATGTACCAAGAATCCATGAAATCCCATATTTCTCAATGTATGCTTTTGTGATGTGGGTGACTTTATGAAGAACTGAGATTTTGCCTATTTCAAGTTAGTTAATTGAATCATGTTAATATCCATATATAATGTTGTAAATGTAGATGTATTAGATGGAAGGTGATCCTTAACCTAACAAGGGTAAACATGAGAATTATACATGATTGTAGACTCATTGTATATGCTTTATGAACATGATTATTGTTGTGTTTATTGAAATTTCATTCTCATAAACACACAATGAACATGATGTGAAAGTTCTTCTCACAGTATGACGATTCTAAGGTTGAAAGTCCATTCCCACCTATTGAATGTATGAGATTTTTAATGAATTGTGTTGGATGGAGATTTAAGGCACTCTTCCATGCAAGTAAACTCAATTCAAGACTAAACATGTAATTGTGGGAAGTAATTCTTAGCACCGAGTGGATATTAAATATGAGCTAGAGGCTCTCCCGTTAAGTAAGACCAACTTTCCAAAGGTAATAACATGAGATGGAAGATTCCCCGTTAAGTAAGGTTGGGATTTCTAGTAACAAAATCCTTATCCTACAATTATGTGCCCCATAGGTAATTTAGATAATCGATCCACTTAAAAGCTAATACATTTTAGTTCTACCTTAGGCAAGTAGGACACCTTTTTCATGCCACCAGATTTTAAGTTAAGCTCTCATTGTATATGTGGATTAAGGCTTATTCACAAAGTAATCAAGAAGATGAATTATGAACTATGACTGCTCAAGAAACTTTACTTAGAATGGGTAGGATTATGGGTTCTTACTTATGCCACCTTTGTCATGCCACCAGATTCTAAGTTAAGCTCTCATTATATATGTGGGTTAAGGCTTATTCCCAAAGTAATCGAGAAGATGAATTATGAACTATGATTTCTCAAGAAACTTTACTTAGAATGGGTAGGATTTTGGGATCTTACTTATGCATGACACAAGTAGACTTGGAGGGGTATTCATAGTATGTTTCCATTATGTTGTGATGATTTATATATTGAATATAGTCATGATTTATGCTTTCACACTAATTTTCATGATGATTATCAAACTTGGTAAAGTTCATGCTCTTCAACTAAAATGTCCTTTTTAGCATATTTTCATGGTTTTGTGATTAACTATCATACTTAGTGGATTTTTTGTACTAACCCATATTTTTCTAAAATTTCTCCGAAGTGTATATTTTGGTTCTTAAGGCGATTAGCTTTTGGTTCAAGCTTGGATTAACTATACTCCTTGATTGTGGTGAGTTCTCATGATTTGAGGATGGGACACTTCACTTTGAGTTTCTTTTTAATGCTTTCTCTTTTCAGATTATGCTGTCAGGGCTGTGACCCTATTTTGAATTATGAATTGTAATAGATGGCTAATTGAGACAAGTTAGACATCCACTTTAATTTTATAAAGACTTTTGGACTTAAATGTGTTTTTTGTCATTATTTTATTACTTTATGTCATTCTATGTGTCTTCTTACGTCTAGCGGGTACCCTTGGGTCGTGACAATATTCAAAGCACATGTCTTAATTTAAATTCAAAGTTAAAGTGAGTTTAAGAGGAAAATTCAAAATGTATTTTTGAGTTACTTTGAGAATCTTTAGTAATAAATAGTGATTTAAAGCTACGTTTCGAGAAAATAAATATGATAAAAGTTCAAAATGTCTTTTTGAGTTAGTTTGAGAATCTTTTGTAGTAAACAATGGTTTTTAACTAAGTTTTATAGAAAATAAATATGAGAAATGAGAACACCCGTATTCATGTTTATGTGTGAAAGATAGAAACTTTGATTCTAAATAAGTTTATGAGTTCAAAGATATTTCAAAGGATTACCTCTTTTAAGATGATCTTTTGAGTAATTATATCAAATTGAGAAAGTGAATATTTTAACATTGAGCATTCGTATATATTTAACATTGAGCACTAATATGGGGATGAATTCAGACAATGATAACATTCAACTACACTTTCTCTGATTCAAAGTGTAGGCAAATTGCTAATAAGTATAAACCCAACGATGAGTTGTAGTCGATCCACAAGGAATGACAAAGTAAAGAATTCAATTATGAAGTAAAGAAGTGTTATAATATATTGTACAAGAAAAAGGCTACACAACATGAAATAAATCAAGAGTTACGATTATTAATATTAAAAGGGGGATTTTGTAACCAATTGCTAACAAAAACAATTAACACGAGATTTGAATGATTAGACGAAGGACCTTAGGAGTTTGAGAAATCAAATACTAATTTTGCTTAATGGTAATTATTAATTTCTTTAAGTTGTTGAATCTCAATGGGTATGATAGGTTGTAATTACGATAACAATTTCTTAATCAACTATTATATTTCAAGCAGATTCTTTCGAACCTTAACAAACTCAATAATACAAAGAAACCCAATTCCTTTCTCAAGATGGGTCGTAAAGACGCAAATTAATACACCTACCAATCATTTATTCTACTTTAAGCATCTTTCTCAAGCAATTATAGAGAGTTAAGCTAGAACCATATTTTACAACTTCATTTCATTTGATAAAACATGAATAAATAATTGAACTAATTTCAGAATAACATTAAATTCAGCAATTACCCATATGCTAATATCATGTATTTGATTGCATAATCACACCCCTAAATAGAGCCGTCAAAATGGGCTGGCCAATTCCAACCCAACCCAACCCTAACAGGCTAGAGAGTTAAATGGGTTGGGGCAGACTGACCCTTTTAATTAAAGGGCCTATAAAATAGCAACCTAACCCAACCCTAAGGGGGCCACGGGTTGGGACGGTTTGGCACTTCAACAAAAAAATAAACAATATTACTCTCTCAGAAAGAGTATTGAACATTGACGTCTATGAACACGCCATTAATTTATACAAAAAATTCATTTATAAATCACACACTTCCGTGAATACTTACAAAAGTAAATTTATGAATCACACATTCTAGTAAATACTTTCAAAAATACATCATAACCATTAGGATTTAGCAGATAAATGTTGATCATTCAACCATTTTTCCCACAAAAAAACTAGCTTGTTTAAAAGATTTCCAACAACACAAGACAATTTAAATACTTAACAAATCTAAATTGCTAAATATTATATGACCCATAACTTTAAGTTTTATGACTCCACTTCCACTTCCAATATCAATCACATTTGAATCACATGTGATACTGTTTCCTTAAGAAGATTATCTTCATCTACAAATCACCATACAAGATGATATTGCATAAGACTTCATTTTATTTTACAAAAAAAGTATTGATAAAATCTTTATAATAAAACACTATTAAAATGTATATAAAAATATTTTTAAAAATTAATAGCCCACAATTGGCCTCTAAGGCTTGCAGGTTTGGCCTATGAGGCCAATGGTTCAAATGGGGCGGGCTAAAAAGCTTCGTTTCTATATGGGCCAAAAAATAAAGCCCAACCCCACTTATTTCAAGGGTTGGGTTGGGTTAGCCTCGCGGGTCAAGCCCATATTGACCCCTCTACCCCTAAGGGAAGTGGTTTTATCCAAACATAGAAAAAAGTAAGAAATTGTTACAAAAAAGATTATTCATTTGAATTGTTAACAATCTTCAATGCTCAATGCCAAAATTAAGACTAGAATCCTAAAATATCATATCCAAGATCAAATTCTCTCTAAAAGTATTCAATATTGTAGAAAAACGTAAAAAGCTCTTAAAAGTGGGTAATACACTCCGTGTGAACTTGTTTTCTCTTTTCAAAAAGTAAATTTATATACTTTCAAAAACTTTTCAAGATCTTTACACGAACACTCGTCGGTGAAGTTAGTTGGGATCAACGAACGACTTGGTGATCCACCGACATGCACGTCTTCTTGCTTTTTAGCTCGACTCCTGCATCCAATTGTTCTGAAAGATTTGGCAAGATTGGTAGCGACCACTGTTTCACTCGGTGCATAGCTGAAATGTTTTTTTTCTTGCAGAGTTGGATTAGTCCATGGGCTACTTTGCTGAATTGTTTGGCGAGTTGGAGGCTCACTTGGCGAGTCGCCAAGTTGCTTTTGCGAGCTCTACCTTATTTTTTCTTTAGATTTTCTAACTTTTTAGCTCTGTATTGTAATATACTTGCCTTATTCCAAAGCCGTCACGCTGCACATAAACACATTAACATCAGTTATGAGCACAAAGTAGGCATTGCGACACTTATTCATAGAATAACGAGTCTTGAAAGAGTCAAAATTCTTGACTCATTAGACAATTACAATTCTCATAAATCATGTAGCCAATTTGGTTAAAGATCATAATATTTAGATTACTTCTGCTTGTTTTTAAGTATAGCTTAATGGATCCACTTGGTTAAGGTGTTTAATACGATAATAAGGTATAAGACTGTTATGTTAGCGTGGGTGACACATTGTATCTATCACATAGCTTATAGTGATGGTTTTTGTTAGAAAATCTCTCAAATAAGACTAAAAAGTATCTTATTGTATTTTTATACACCATTGAGTTTATATCTTCTGTTTTATATTGTACAAACATTTTATCTCTTATTGTTGCTTCTGTATTGAAGTTGAGTTGAGGCGACTATTCTTCCAGTCCTATATGTTCAATTACCCATGATTTTAATTCTTGTTTTATACTAGTACAATCCACGTACCGACATCATTTGATTTGTATTTTATGACAGAGATATAGGTGTTGAGGGTTATCAACGTATATTTAGTTGATACCACTTGCATTCCGTCTAGCTTTGGTGAGCCTCTTTTCTTTCCTAAGGGCTTCACACTTATTTCCTACTTTTTAAAGTTATCATGAGTTTTGTGGTGACATCTATATTAGTATTAGAGACTTCATAGATAGTTAGCTTTTGAGGAGTCTCTCATTCTTTCCCCTTCTTATTGAGATGTTTTGTGATCTTGAGACTGTTGCTTGTAACTTCTCATGTATTTCTAGATGATCACTTGAATTAAGTTTTGATTTAGACTTTAAAGTTAAAACATTATTTTGAAGTTTCGATTTTGCTTGAGTAAGTCTTCCAGTAAGGAGTTAGCCCAGCCGAGGGTTCATTTGAGGAACATGGATGGTCTTCGAGTGCCGGCCACGTCTAGGGTGTAGACTCAGGGGTGAAATTTCACATCTTACACATTTAACATAAGTAAAGGGTTATGGTAAATTGTAGTGAGAAACATATTGAGTTGCTCACAACAGTTATACTATCAGGAGAAGTTCCAGCCATGGTATCATTTTACGTGTATAAGAACTGATTTTTTTCGTTCGTCTACTTAATGAGTTGTACCTCCATTGGAGTCCAGAAAAATTAAGATATGGGTTGGAAAATTCAACATTTGGGGTTAAACCTCTCCCTGAAAAAGACCATTCCATATCCAAGGGAACTCAAACCCGAGATATTTGGTTAAGGATGAAGTAGTACTAACCACTCAACCACAAAAACTAGTGACCTACCAAAGATTAGAAGCAATAGATTGAAATAATATACAAATGCATATTTCCTCAGACAACACCAAACTACTTATTAAAAAAAACATGTAGGTGGAAATGAAATATTTGTGAAATACGGGTCAAGGCAATTCGACTAGGTTCAATAAAAACATTTTCACTTCTCATCTAAGACAAAGTAACACAATTAAATGAGCTAATTATTAAACTAAATAAAGATAAAGAAATTTGAGTGGTAAAATATAAGAACTAGAGCAAAAAAGAGTGATATTTGAGAATTTTGGCACTTTATCATGGAGAAATGTATTACAAGTGAAAAAAATAAGATCCCTTCTACTTTCATGCAAGGGTTTATTTATAGGTCAAAAACTTATGGTACAATCACAAAAGGCTACTATATATCTGAGAGAAAAAAACCTATTTTTATTTGTACTTTAGTTGACCCACTTGCCTAAGATTTTGCTCTAGGTTTGAGGTAAATTTTTGTCATATTGGATACTAATGCAAGTATCCCCTATTGTGACAGATGTCTTTGCCCTAGAAGAATGACTAGTTTTAGGTGTGTAGGAGTGTACCTTCCAACAAAAAAAATTCTTTTCTCAGATATTATGCCTCCATCCCCCGGTTTGATGCCCCTAGAGGGGCTCCAACCAAACTGATGTGTTTACGTGTAAAATAATGTTTTACCCATACAATATAGACTGTATTCGACAGAAATGATGAGAAATTTAGCGGGGAGGCCTTAGCGGAGCAGTAAAGTATTGAGGAGTTGATAGTGCATGCTACATTGGACAAATCATGCTAGAGACCTCCACTATTGGCATTAGTGTGGTATGTCCTTCAAAGTACATTATTCAACCTTATGATATGCTGGTCACTGATGCACATAGGATGCAACTCCCTCCGAGCCGCGGGATCAAAGTTCTTAACATGTATATCATGTTAGAGGTCCTTTTACTCATCTCACTCCAGTACTATAATATTGTTTCTAGCATTAAGGACACTGCTAGTTACTTATTGGTGAGGTGAGGTCACATATGCCTATATTCTCCTTTTAATTGTATTTTGTTTGTTTCAATTGTATTTTGATATTTTAGTAGTTTCGTTTTATTATATTTGGTTTGTTGTTGGTTTCATTTAGGTCTCTCTATCAATTGGTCTGTAAAATTTGTAGTATGTTGCTTGTATTTTAAATTTTTTATATTCGAGGATAGATTTTTTCCAATATTAGTGTCTTGGATAGTGATCGTGTTGAGAGATGTGGTTTGTGTTGGTATTGCCAGAAGAAATCGGTGTTGCTCTACTTATGAATGGTCTTTTAGATTTTGTGTTGACTAGCTGCCTATTGATATGAACCTTGAAATGAACATGCATGCAAGCTTCTATTGATGTGAACCTTGCAACGAACATGCATGCAAGCTTCTTTATTTTACAGAGCCATGTGAAATGATTATGTTTGAAGTGTAATATGTGGTGAGATCCTTCTTGAAAGCACACTTATTGATTCCTTGAATTTGTATTGTTAGTCTAATTATTTAGCCTTGGTTAATGTAAGACATGATCTTGGGCACAAATTTTGAGAGACAATCAAATTTGTCATACCTTTTGTTACTACCTTGTGAGTTTTTGCAAGCATCTTGGACTCATTTGATCCTATACCGTTTGTTATCAACTTCATTGGAATCTCTTCAACCAAAAATGACCTTAATTGTCACCTATAAATCTTTTGTTGGGGGTGTCGAAAGGAGGAGGAAGAAAGTCAAGTGAAAGTGAAGAAAATGAGACTCAAACTTGAAGTTTAGTGCAAAATGAAGGAATCCCTTCTTATACAAATTTGAGAAAGCATGAAAGTATAGTGAAAGTGAAGATCTTGATGAAATAAAAGGGGTTACAAATGAATTGAATGAAAAGAAGTTGATGATTGAGTATTCACAAAAAAAATACTTGAGAAAAGGTAAATATGAGTGCAACAATGCTTTGAAAAGGAAAATTCACTGAGACAAATTGATCGTACCTTTACCCTCAACATCATTACATGCCTGAAAGACCTTTGAGATCTTGTTAAAATCGGGTTGTGTGATAATAGGAAAATATAGGAAAACCTATGGGATAAAGCATGCATGTATTTCTCTTTTGGAGATGATAGTTATATTGATTTCTAAATTCTTGTTGATGTGATTTTTGAGTGCATGAAATTGTTTTTATTGTGAGGTCACTTGATTGCTTTTGTTGAAGCATTGTTTTGCTTTATAAGGGAGCATTAGTAAGCTTGAGGTTGGATTGAAACCGACTAGTCACCATTTGAAGTTTCTTGAGTATGACTGATATATTGCATATATATACTTGTTAGTAGTCTTATGATGTGCCACTTACTTGTTAACTCACATTTAAAACTATTGTAGACACTTGTTGAACTGATTGTGTTCTTGATTTACATGAGGACAAGCAAGAGTGTAAGTTGGGGGTGTTGATGAGTTTGAGATTTTGACTCATTTGAGGTCTTTTTGGTTCACAAATATTGTCCTCAATGCTTCTTTATGTCCTTATCTGATGCTATGCTAATATTTTTTAGCTATGAAGGGTAAAGAACAAACAAGGATGAATTTATAAAAAAAGGTAAAAAATATTTAAAAGAGCAAAGCGTAAACAACGATGCAAAGTCACAATGTTCACTTATTAAAATATTCAAGGAAGGTCAGCGATGCAAAGTATAAACGAAGATTTGCAAGACCAATTGATGGAGCTAAAAGCTCCAATGAAGGTGACTGATTTCTAAGTTAGAATGCAGGTTGAATGAGTAAAAAATGTGGTAATCGGTAATTCAGTGAACGTGAAAGGCTTACTCAATCGAGTTAACCCACTAAGGTTCAAACACATGAAGCCTAAAGAACAGAAAGGGCGAGATGAAGAACAAAATAAAGATCCATCGAATCATGTAGGCGAGCCTCACTAATGAAATCAATTAAGTCACCATGACATTTTAGATTATTTTTCTACTTTTCTCATGGTTTTGAAATTTCTGAACAATCTTTTAATTGATAATTGAGGGTTCGATTCAAAGTGGCTGTTGTAGATTATTGCTAATTATCAACACTTTAATGGTTGAAAACATCACAGGTAATATTTATTTTCCTTTTATGACGATTGACTAAAACTCCAATTCTACGGGTGTGATTATGGAGTTGGGTGTTAACTACTTTTAGTGGTTTAGTGTTTTGCTATATTGTTTTCCTATTTATTCATGCATTTGAGCTATTTAGCATGGGGTTAATTTATGAGTTAAGTTTGTAAACTTAATCCTACCTTAGGTATTCAACTGATGCCGGTATAAGATTAGTTTAAATGGGTAAATAGCATAATACTTGAAAATTGAGTTTGATTGTTGTACTTTGCTCAAAACAGAAATTGTGATTTAACTCTAATTTTAAAATCTACTCGAAAGAAAGATCTTAGTAAGGATCTGGGTCTATTTGTATTTTACATGGATGAGACCGAAGGGAGATTCTATGATATGATGCATTGATATTGAAAGAATATGCAACGATTACTCAACCTATCCATGGTAGTTTAGAATTATTGAGCAAGCACTTGTACCCCTACTTGAAGTTGATAGCAACTCTCATACCCCTAGATCTTCTCTTACTTGTTTAAATCTTTGTTTTTAATTGAATTTTGATGGTTGATTATGATTTTTTTTAACTTGTTGAATCATCCACCCATTTGTCCTAATTAGTACAATAAATTGGGTTGCACTTTTAATTTTCTTATCCAATTCTTACGTTTAGGTCACTCCTTGTGGAATTCGATCTTGAATATTTTGTTGGGTATTTATAAAGCTAGTGATTACTTACTGATTTAATTTTTTTTGTGAGTAATTTGAGTGTAATAATAATAATAATAATAATAATAATAATAATAATAATAATAATAATAATAATAATAATAATAATAATAATAATAATAATAATAATAATAATAATGATAATAATAATAATAATAATAATAATAATAATAATAATAATAATAATAATAATAATAATAATATATAATAATAATAATAATATATATATATATAATAATAATAATAATAATAATAATAATATATAATAATAATAATATATAATAATAATAATAATAATAATAATAATAATAATAATAATAATAATAATAATAATAATAATATATATATATATAATAATAATAATAATAATAATATATAATATATAATAATAATAATAATAATAATAATAATAATAATAATAATAATAATAATATATAATATATATATATATATATAATAATAATAATAATAATAATAATAATAATAATAATAATAATAATAATAATAATAATAATAATAATAATAATAATAATAATAATAATAATAATAATAATAATAATAATAATAATAATAATAATAATAATAATAATAATAATAATAATAATAATAATAATAATAATAATAATAATAATAATAATAATAATAATAATAATAATAATAATAATAATAATAATAATAATAATAATAATAATAATAATAATAATAATAATAATAATAATAATAATAATAATAATAATAATAATAATAATAATAATAATAATAATAATAATAATAATAATAATAATAATAATAATATATAATAATAATAATAATAATAATAATAATAATAATAATAATAATAATAATAATAATAATAATAATAATAATAATAATAATAATAATAATAATAATAATAATAATAATAATAATAATAATAATAATAATAATAATAATAATAATAATAATAATAATAATAATAATAATAATAATAATAATAATAATAATAATAATAATAATAATAATAATAATAATAATAATAATAATAATAATAATAATAATAATAATAATAATAATAATAATAATAATAATAATAATAATAATAATAATAATAATAATAATAATAATAATAATAATAATAATAATAATAATAATAATAATAATAATAATAATAATAATAATAATAATAATAATAATAATAATAATAATAATAATAATAATAATAATAATAATAATAATAATAATAATAATAATAATAATAATAATAATAATAATAATAATAATAATAATAATAATAATAATAATAATAATAATAATAATAATAATAATAATAATAATAATAATAATAATAATAATAATAATAATAATAATAATAATAATAATAATAATAATAATAATAATAATAATAATAATAATAATAATAATAATAATAATAATAATAATAATAATAATAATAATAATAATAATAATAATAATAATAATAATAATAATAATAATAATAATAATAATAATAATAATAATAATAATAATAATAATAATAATAATAATAATAATAATAATAATAATAATAATAATAATAATAATAATAATAATAATAATAATAATAATAATAATAATAATAATAATAATAATAATAATAATAATAATAATAATAATAATAATAATAATAATAATAATAATAATAATAATAATAATAATAATAATAATAATAATAATAATAATAATAATAATAATAATAATAATAATAATAATAATAATAATAATAATAATAATAATAATAATAATAATAATAATAATAATAATAATAATAATAATAATAATAATAATAATAATAATAATAATAATAATAATAATAATAATAATAATAATAATAATAATAATAATAATAATAATAATAATAATAATAATAATAATAATAATAATAATAATAATAATAATAATAATAATAATAATAATAATAATAATAATAATAATAATAATAATAATAATAATAATAATAATAATAATAATAATAATAATAATAATAATAATATAATAATAATAATAATAATAATAATAATAATAATAATAATAATAATAATAATAATAATAATAATAATAATAATAATAATAATAATAATAATAATAATAATAATAATAATAATAATAATAATAATAATAATAATAATAATAATAATAATAATAATAATAATAATAATAATAATAATAATAATAATAATAATAATAATAATAATAATAATAATAATAATAATAATAATAATAATAATAATAATAATAATAATAATAATAATAATAATAATAATAATAATAATAATAATAATAATAATAATAATAATAATAATAATAATAATAATAATAATAATAATAATAATAATAATAATAATAATAATAATAATAATAATAATAATAATAATAATAATAATAATAATAATAATAATAATAATAATAATAATCAATAATAATAATAATAATAATAATAATAATAATAATAATAATAATAATAATAATAATAATAATAATAATAATAATAATAATAATAATAATAATAATAATAATAATAATAATAATAATAATAATAATAATAATAATAATAATAATAATAATAATAATAATAATAATAATAATAATAATAATAATAATAATAATAATAATAATAATAATAATAATAATAATAATAATAATAATAATAATAATAATAATAATAATAATAATAATAATAATAATAATAATAATAATAATAATAATAATAATAATAATAATAATAATAATAATAATAATAATAATAATAATAATAATAATAATAATAATAATAATAATAATAATAATAATAATAATAATAATAATAATAATAATAATAATAATAATAATAATAATAATAATAATAATAATAATAATAATAATAATAATAATAATAATAATAATAATAATTTAATAATAATAATAATAATAATAATAATAATAATAATAATAATAATAATAATAATAATAATAATAATAATAATAATAATAATAATAATAATAATAATAATAATAATAATAATAATAATAATAATAATAATAATAATAATAATAATAATAATAAT